>OX328124.1:102672177-103272177 GCA_946811695.1 Gonocerus acuteangulatus | reverse complement strand
AGAAGCGCTTTCGTATTATTTTGTTTGATCAATTTAGTTTCAAATTAAGTTAGAAGTACCATCATAGAAAAATGATGACATAAATAAAGGTTGATTGGAACCAGATCTACTTAAGCATTTGTGTATAGCTTTATTTCATTGAAAATTATTATTTGTATAATAATTTTGTGCATGTGAAACAGATTATTTTAATATCTATGCCTGGCAAAATGTTAATTATGTCAATATTAAAATAATTACATTTTTGTTGTATATATTTCATTAAAATGTTTATTTTATTAATTAAATTTCAGACATACAGCATTGATGTTTATTTACTAGAAGCATGCCTTACTCCCTTCTTTTCGATCATTTGATGACAATGGGCATCATACAACTCATATTTTGATCCTTGTTTTATTACTAACATCATCAGTGCTCCCTCTGGCAGTCGGTTCGGAAAAAAGACAATTTTTTTTTATTAATAAAACTGGAAATTGTCTTTTATTTAAATATAAATAAGCGCATGTAATTAGAAGTAATCATATACAATAAAATAATATTGATAATCAAAAATTCAAAAACACCATAATTTTTCAACAAAAAATATTTAGCAGTCAGGGAATAGTATATTGACCATATTTATGGTAACTTAACTGCTAACTTTGATCTTTCTCGACCCCCGGCTTTCATTGCTGACGAAGACTACCAAAGAAATGTCCCTAATACAGACTTTTACAAAATTGTATTGATGTTTCCTTGCTGAATCCCAACTATTCCCTGACTGCTCCTCACCTCGACGGCTAACTATCTACACCTCATTATAAATATTTATAGTTTTCAGACATAAACAACATAAGTACACTACATGAAAAAATCAATAAGTGAAATTTTCTATACATTTCACATACTTGTAATTGTGACCAAAATCACATCCCTTGAGTGGGTGCTGCCAACATTAACCCTTCCTCCTGTAAAAGCCTTCATTGCATTCCTCTTATTTGTTTTTATTTTCTTACTAGTCGCATGATCATTGTATATTTTTTCTCATTTAAAATAGTTAATTGTTAAGAAGGAAAAAATTTTTTCAGATACATTGGGTCTAGATACATTTCAGTAGTATTTGACTTGCATGATATTTTATATAATTTAATTACTTTGCATGAATGTAAAAAGACTATATTAAAAAGTCCATTAACACCCTTTTTTTATGTTTTTCTTTCATGCAGCAACTGGAAGATTATAGGTATATGAAAATACCTTACTAATGTTTTGTATGTTTAAGTATAATTATGGTACTATAGAATTTGCTGACTTTTTAAATCATTAATGTTATACAATTTATGTTTAATCAAATTTGCCTATTAAGTCTGAGAATTACTTCTTTTTGAGCATAGAAGCATAAGGGAAAAAAAAAACAATACAGAATGTGAATGTTTCTTTTGTGACTGGAAATACGTACGCTTTACCAATCTGGTAACATAAATACAAGGCTAATCCCTTCACTAAAGTGGGAGAGATATAACTTGTTACTTGGGGAAAGCATAGAGGGGGCTTGACATTGACAGTTCTACAACCCTCCCATCCCCTGCTCTGCCTAGGCGCAGGACCAGGAGAGGGAGGAGTGGCAACCCAGCAAGGGCGTTACTGGCTAGAGGCACCTCCACCTTCCTCTACCTGTTCACAGCAAAGTGACGAGTTATATCTCTCCCACTATAATACATTTTTTTGTTTTTGTTTTTTTTTTTAACTTTTTAATGAAAAATTCATAAATATTAGTAAAATACACAAAATTAGCTTTGGAGAGATAAGACCTTTTATTTGTATGCAACACTTCAACATCCAGAATAATTTCCAAGAATAAAATAATTTCATTCAAAATTATTAACCCCAAAGGCATGATGATTATATTCATTATTAAATAGTGGGTATATCAAATAAAAACAGATTTCTTTTTTTAAATTAATTTGTTGAAAAACAAAACATATGACTCTAATTATAATTTATCATCCCCCATAGTTCCCCATTTTAGAAATACATTTTTTCCATCAAGAAGAATTTTATTTTTTATTTTTATTGTATCACTGTAGAATGAGCCAATTCCACACGAATCCGACCTTCTTGAGCCTTAAACAAATTTTAAGCACTTAAAACAAATGTAAATCACAGTGCAATATTTCTGGGGCTTTGAGGAGGATAATCAAGTTATGTCTAGTGCATTTACTGAAATTTGGAAAAATCATTTTGCTGCGACATTATTAAAAATTGAGTTATTGTTTTGTGATTTTCATAAATGTGCCTGCTGAAATAAAAAAAAAGATACACTAACATACACATATTTTATTGTCATCATATGTGTGTATGAATGATAACTTTATAAATTCAAGCATAACCTAAATTGCCTAAGGTAATATTAATGAGTTCTGTATTTTATGGCAACATGGCTTCTAAAAGCTTTTCTAATTCTAAGAAAATATGATTTTAGCCGATGTCGGTCGAGCAGTCCATGAACTGGTGGCACTGCTGACGCGGAACGAGGAAGGAACAGCATATGTTGACGGAGCAGCACGTGACTTAGTTACTCAAAGTGGTGAGGCGTAGCAGTGCCTGGCTTAAATGCCTTCTGATAGTGTATAAAGAATTTGTTTTTGTTGTTATTTTAAATTTGTAACGTTGTTTTCAATATAGCTCTATCTTCCTTCAATAATATGATTGTGAGGATACTATTAAATGACAAAGAGCTCTAACTGAACCAATCTTTTGTACAATTTTAAAAAGTAGACATTTATATGAATGTATTATAAATCTTAAGAATTGTGGTGTAAGAAAAAAAATATGCAAAACAATTAACAATATAACGTATTGTTAAGAGCACAAAAATTAATTAAAACCTTTTTATGTAAGAGCAAATGAAATGTCATTTCTTTTTCATACAATGACTTTAATTTTATAACATATCATCTTTTAATCATTCCATATCAACATTGGTTCAAATGTAACATCTAAACATCATCTTCCCTAAGTCATATCATTGTAATATAGTATATACTTATATATAAATATATAAATAGAACTGTACATGTAAGTTTGTTTTTATTTAAACCTGAAAAAAACAGGTTTTTGTAAGTTATGTTAAAATTATATATGTATTTGTATTATAACTGGTTATTCATTGCCTCCTCCTCATAATATTTTTTTGGTTTTCGAGTTTCCTTTTGTTTTGTTTTTGTTTCTTTTAAAGATAGTTTATTTATTGGCTACCAACCTTTTGTGTCAAGCAGAAAGGTCGATGGGTTGGCTTTTCTTTCTTCTCTTCAAAAGAAAATGCACCCTGCTTGTATCTTCAATTATATTACTTCATACCATCATGATTCAAAATTCAAAACAATTAAATAAATTGCCTTGAAAGTGGTTTTAATCAATTCCCCCACATCAAAATACCTACAGTGTACCTGGAAGCTTATTTTAGCAAGATCATTAGTGCCATGATATTTTAGACAAATTTTACACACAAAAAAAGCGGTAATCTGGTTGGCAATTTCCTACTAATTAGTGATCTCGAACTTTCATTTTAGACAAAGTTTTTTTGTTTTTTTTTAAAACATTGACCTTCAGACTTTGCAGGCTCATCAGGTCCTATGTGAAGATGCGGCCTTCTAATATTGTCTATGTTGTAAATTTTATTATGCATTCCATGTTTGTTTTTGCCTAAAAAAATACCACAATCTACGCTGTATTTCTATATCTCCTAACTCAAAATGTTGCCTAACTTTTCTAACAATGTTTCATCTCTTTTTTTTTTTTTTTTAACTTCTTACATATAATTATTAGGAAGATTTAAGAGCTCCTAAAAATGATTCTATTACTAAATTTAAAATTGTGTTTCCAAATCTTAGGATAAAGGTTTTTTACACTTTAATAATATACTGTTTTATGTGATAGATTACTTCATTATAGAGCTGGCAAATGTATCTATTTGCTCTTATCCAGATGTTTGCAGTAGAAACCACCAACAGTTATAAAAGTTAAAAAATACAAATATTTACAGTTATTCTCGGACAAAAGATGTTAAAATGATATAGAGCAACTACAAAAATAGTGTACAGATTTTCCGCTCTTTTTTAAAATTAAACAATATCACAAAGGATTTTTCTTTACTATGGTTATTATGATGTAGTACTATGATGACTACAATAACATATTTTCTATATAATGTCATTGATTTTACTTTGAAATAGCTGATGGCCTTGTGACTGTTGTACATTGGTCCTATGGAACAGGAGTATTAAAATGGGTACCTAGTCATTGTGTATTTAAATCAGCTTTGTAAAACATAAGCAATATAGTATAAAGTGACTTGTAAGCATTGATAATATAATCTATGACTCATCCATAAGCTAATCTACAAACAAACCACGACCTTACCAAATAGGAGCCTATAAAAACTTATATTCTGCAAAGTAAGATCCTTTCTCCAGGATTCAACTGTGTATTTATTCTAGGTTATTTTTTAAGGTAAGAGTTTTAGCTTTCTTGATACATTTTGTTTGCTTTATTTTCAGCATGCTGTTTTTAGCCTAACTAAACGCATAATTGGTCCAGGAGGAGAATATTGTTATTATAACCTGTCTATGGAGGTATATATATTTGTATTATTATTGTCTATAATATAAAATAAGGGTAAAAATGAAGTTTCACGCCCTCAAAACCGATTTCTTTCAAATTTTGTACAATAACGTATTTTGATGCACTAAACACGAATATGTTAAAAAAAATCTTCGCATTTAACTAGGAAAGAAGTTATTAAGCACTAAAGTTAATAGGATAATTAATAGAATTCTATTAATTTTAGCGAGTTGGATTGACTGGGGTTATGTCACCTTCTTGAGCGAGCGTAGCGAGCGGAAACGCATAGCACGTATGCCCTTAAGCGACAGGTGACGATGGGTGAAGATGCCCTTAAAATTAACAATATTTTTGATAAATGGTTTCTGAACATTCCAAATGAGAGTTCTCTGTTTCCCAATGTTACATATCTGCGCATGCGCGTGTTTACAAATTCGCTGAAGACGCCTAGTTTTATAACCTTCCTAACTTTAGTGCTTAATATTATATTCTATTAATTTTAGCGAGTTGGATTGACTGGGGTTTTGTTATCTTCTTGAGCGAGTGGAAATGCATAGCATGTATGCCTTAAAGTCGTCACAAATTTAGTTGTTTACATTAGCTCTCATAACCCGCATAACAGTGAACTTTAGTGCCTAATAACTTATTTTTTAGTTAAATGCGAAGGTTTTTTTTAACCTATTCATGTTTAGTGTATCAAAATACGTTATTGTACAAAATTTGAAAGAAATCGGTTTTGAGGGCGTGAAACTTCATTTTTACCAAAATAAGAATGAATAATAGGTAAAAGAATAGTCATTTAAAAATACTTTAGATTTGTTGATGCTGGGAATTGAAATGGAGAGTAAAATTGATATCATTTTTTGGAGAAAAATGAAGTTCCTTTTTTCCAAATTTGTTGGATTGATTTAAATTTTTTTTATGTTTTACTTAAATTTGAACAAAAGGGGCTATAAAGAATATTGCAGCTTATAGTTCGTATGATATATATTATCAGTAGTCGAAGTAGAACTCTCGATGACTTGGCTCTTGGTTGAGTAATTACTTCGAGCTCATCGAATCACCGCTATACATTATGGAAAAATACAATATAAAAAAAATGGCTTCAGTATTTTAAGTTGTTATTTTAAAGTTAGGGATTTAGTTGTTTGTAGCTGGCCATAACAAGCGAGGGTTCTTTTTGCAAAGACCACATCCAGTTACTTGTGAAGTATCCGTAGAGATTATAACAGTGATTCAGCACATGCGCATAACTCATTAGCTTTTCTATTGGCTATTCCTAAGGGCAATTCTATTGGTTGTTGCTGGTAGTAAAGTAACCTTTAACATTCAAGCCAATCCAAGTCGAAAAAATTAATAGAATTCTATTACTTTTAGCGAGTTAGATTGACTAGAGTTTTGATATCTTCTTGAGCGAGCGGAAACGCGTAGCACGTATGCCCAAAATGCGAAATAAATATAAAATATAAATATGTTGTAGAACCACCGGACAAAAAAATCGGTGATGAGGCCCCTAAACTTCACAATTACCATTCATTTTTATAATATTAATCTTTTTATTAATAAATATTACTTGCTGAAATATATTCTGCTTATTTTCATTTATGTTTTACAAGCCTAAAAGTATTACTTACAAATACAAGTTATCTAAGGGTTAGTTAGAGATAAGTAGATTTACTCAAGAGCAAATGAAATAAAATAATAATAATTGACCCCGTTGCTCAAATATAAAAGAGCAAAACTATTTGAGTATTTATTTAGATTGTATTGTATTTATTTAAGTTATTTTTAGCAAATTATTTAGGAATGCAACATAAATCAACCATATTGCTGATGAATATCCTTAGTTAGGCTTTATAGGGAATCTCATTTAGAGACACAAGTACGTTTATTTTATATTTACAATACATGAGAAATAAACACAATAATGTCTGTGCTTTACTTAGGAGGATTATATTGTTTTTTTGCAGAACAAATATTAAATAATAAAAAAAAACTTCTCCATCAGTAAAAATATTTCTTACCTGGAAAGAGAAAAACAAATTCATTTTTCCAAAGAATTTTACATTGACTTAATATCCAATGAAAAATTATAATTTGTCAATTTAATTATTTCTTTATGGATAAATAAACAATATTTATAATTTTGTTTCTAGCCAATTATTTATGATAGAAGACTAGAATCTACTTATGTGAACTATGTATAAATAAAAGTTTGGAAAAGGTGGAAGGGTATATTCCACCAGATGAGATCGGTAGAACCGTCAAAATTTTATTGCAACGTTTCGGAATTAATTGTCCTTCATCAGGCATAATACTGTAAGTTCACAAATTTTAATTAAAATTAGTTATAAGAATAAGAATACAATATTTAATGATAACTCATAACTGATATTACTTAAAATTTGTGAAAATATACTATTTGGCCCAAAGAAGGACAATGAAGTCCGAAACTTTACAAAAAAATTTGGAAGGTTATAACCATCTTTTTTAATTCTACCAAACTATTTATGACTGACTATTTGTAACAGTTCACTCCTTCCATTATGCGTTGCCATTAACCTTTTCATTGCTCTGAATGCGTGAAATCGTGCTCGACTGGGAGGACCTCGGACGCTCCGAACAAGGTAGCTCGTGTTCCACTTCCGGTAACCCTGAAACTCCTTTTGAGTGTTTAATTTTATTTATTTAATTAATTTTTCCTGGACACTCCTTTTGTGTTAACTCGGTGGCCCCGATGGCTGCATATGTTGCACACCCAGCATAGAGCTTTAAACTCGTATAAAATCAGTGAGCTCTAGCGGAGGAGAGTTCTTAGCTTCATTAAATCTACGCTAGAGATTACTGTCTTATCCCTGAGGCATCTAAAGGAGCCATAATAAAATAATGCAGTGTATTAAATTTTCTGAGCATTTTAGCACTTTCCTCCGAAGGAAAGTAGCTATTGAGGTTGGACTCATGACGGAATTTTTGAAAAATTTCTTCAAATCTTTATCGATCCTACCTAGTAGACACAGAAAATGACCCCCGTTAAAATTTATATATATCTATATATATGCATATATATATATATATATATATATATATATATATATATATATATATATATATATATATATATATATATGTGTCTGTTAACACGATAGCGGCCAGAGTTTTTGGTTTTTCGTCACGAAACTTGGTATATAGCATTCAATTAGCAAACGATTGAACGAGTTCGTTAACCACCAAAGTCGGTCCACCGGAAGGGGGGGTTTACCCCGAACCCAAAACACTTATTTGACTATGTCAGCCGTAATATTTGTTATATTTCAACGAAACTTGGTATTCGTAGTGTTAATATAGAGAGAAAAGTGAGATATAAAAATGAACTAAATCGGTTCATTAGAAGGGGGGGTTTACTCCGGACCCACAATACCAATTCGCCACTACCAGCCGTGATTTTTGGTATATTTCGACGAAACTCGGTATTCGTAGTGGTAATCCACAGGTAAATATGTGTTGTAAAAATAAACTAAATCGGTTCATTAGGAGGGGGGGGGTTTACTCCGGACCCACAATACCAATTCGCCACTACCAGCCGTGATTTTTGGTATATTTCGACGAAACTCGGAATTCGTAGTGGTAATCTACAGGTAAATATGTGTTGCAAAAATAAACTAAATCGGTTCATTAGAAGGGGGGGTTTACTCCGGACCCAAATTCCTAATATACTCATACCGGTCGTAATTTCTGCTGTATTGTAACGAAACGCGGTATACGTCGTGGGTAACTCATGAGAAAGAAGTGTTGTAAAAATGAGCTGAATCGGTCAATCGGAAAGCGGGGGTTTAATTTGTAATATATTTGAATAGAAAAGCCGGCAGACGTAGGTTCACAAAGCCGCCGCAAGGAGCGCTTTCTACCACTAGAGTGACTGTATCCTGTTCCTGCGTTAGATCAAAATACGATAATATGAGGATTTTTGTATTTATTACGTAGTGTAGTAGGTACCATGTGTAAACATAACTCTGGATGCAAATTAATAATTGATCAGTTACTCATTACAAAATGAGAACTATTCACGTTTTTTATTTTATTTATGTCGGATATTTTAAGCAAATTGTTCTGGAAAGCAGTCTACACTACCCAAATTCTGAGGAAAGTGCTTAGTTATGCAGCTCCTGCGTGACGGACTTTTTAGGGTTTGTAATGACTATTAATTTTCTGTAGAGGCTTAGTTTAGTAGGAGGCACTTTGTATGTGCACAGCGCTAGTAGCCAAAAGGTTTCAGCACTTTCGAACCGTGCTTATTGACAATCCGAGGAGCAAACCAGAGCTGAACCTTACAATCCTTGCTGATACAGGTCTGGTACTATAATGGAACGAGACATCGGGTGGCACAATAGGTCTTATAGGCCTCGGTGTGGCTTCTCTGGATAGATCCAGGCACCCATTTTTTAATCTAATCCAATCTTAGTAAGAAGTTTTATATCTACATTTTCTTTGAATTGCTATTAGTGTTGATATTATTATTTATGAATATAGTTCCACTTGATTCTTCATAAATATAATTTTCAATTTCATCAAATGTTTGTTTATTAATTAAAATTATGCATTGTGCAAGTATTTTATCATCTATAATTAAAAAAAATAATTAAATTCATACAATTTGATATTGGTTTTGGTAATTGTTGGAGGTTGAAGCTGGCACCTCACAGGGTCCTACACTTGTCCCTCTAATGATATTATTGTTGTCTGTATCTGTCACTAGTCGAATCTTGTTTTTTACGGGCAGTCTAATTATCCTGATTAGTGACAATCTGATGAAGAGATTAGGCAAATGCTAATCCATAGCACGAATATTAAGTATTCCAAGATAAAATATTTTTTTTAGTTTAGTAGGGTGAGATGAGGAGAGATTGGCGAGCGAACTGGGATAAGCTAGACGGACGTGAATCCAGCCTACTGGGGGCACTGCGAGTCCATTCATTCGCCAACAATGAAAGGGTTAATATGCAATTATTTTACTATATACAAGGATTACAACAACTTTACTTGGACACTTCAAACACAGACTAATGTATTTAGGAAAAATGCGAATAGTAATAAAATCTTAAAAGATTTATTACTACCTTATAAATAGTTTAACAGTAATAAATTAACAAATAAAATTATATTACATGCCATTTTTAAAAACAATTCACGAAGACCATATACTCATGGTATCTTATATAATAAATTACAAAAATATTTTTTAATACAAATTCATATTCTTATTTTATGGTGCCTTATGTAATAACTTACTTGTACTACTCATCACATATAAAGTTTATTTTTATTTACAATGTATACATTAAAAGTAAATTGAACTTATATAAATTCATCTATCTATTTCTACACTAATGAATATTTACATACAAAAATAGTGGCTTGAAACAGTCAAGAAACCTTTCTCAAAACATCACAAATCTAGCCCTTATTTTTGGTTGTTTGTGGAACTTGTATTTGCAGTTGTTTGTACCAATAAAGAGAGGAAAATCACTTAGACTTTCTCCTCTTAGTTGGAGAGATTATCCGTAGAAGAGAAACAATAGGAGCCTCGAAAAGTAGGGAGACAATAAATGAAATTATATAAGACAAAATGAGGTGCCCTGTGTACATCACAATCTGTGAACAAAAAAAAAAGTTGGTATAATCATTTTTAAGAATATTTAGAATCTGAGTTTTCTTATTCCACAATATAATTACCTTATGGCAATAATTCCTCAAAATTCAGTCATTATATTCAATTTTAGTAGTATCATATTCAGGTAAAAATATAAATTTATAATTTATTTAAATCTTGACTCCAATATTATTAACTAAGAATTTTAGGATGGGTTATCTATAGGTTACCACCCTTTTCTAGCCAGGATAGGGCTGATGCCTTTTCTTTTTTCTAAAGAAATGTACCACCCCCTAGTGGGAATCGAACCCAGGACCCTTGGCACGGAATGTTAAGTGCTCATGCTTCAACACTCATGGCCACAGGGCAAATTTATAATTGTCTCATTCATGAGACAATTTTAAATAATATTATTTTATATGGTTCATTGGAAGCCTGATGGATGTGAGTACTAAGGCGTGAGCACTGAGTGCTTAAATTAAATTATTTTAAATATTAAAAAAAAAAAGTGAGCCTGCCATTGTCTGGTTCAAAGCCCGAGATGAAAAAATTGCGACAGAAAACTTTTTAAAGAATGAAAAAATGTAAGCATATTAGGAGAAAGGAGAAGAGATGATAGATAGAGGCTGAGCTATTTTAATACCGCCCTTTAAAATCAGGAGGTTGAAAAGGGCTCCGCCCTACGGGCATCTAGGCTCGTGCTGGTTGCCGTCATTTAAGGGTTAATATATTTCTCATATTGCTGATCATCTTGAGATAATACATTTAATGTTTGATGAAGTGATTTCAAAATAAATTATTGACATTCTAGAGCATTTAAAGAACTTTATGGATTGCAAAAACTTTTGTTTTGATCTTGTACCTATCATAAGATAAACTCTCTATTTTCATTGACTTTGGACGATTAATGAAATCAGTGCAATTATCCAATTTTGATTCAAAAGGGCCATATTCAAATTTTTAATCTTGCAACTTAAAAAAATGTAAGATCTTGTATGGTCAGTTAGTCGTCCCGACAGCCCCCATGGCGTGCATACATATCTTTTCAGTTTTCCAGTTTATCTGGAAATATTTATATTTTTTTACAATATTTTCTGTTTGGTTCCACCTCCATAGGCCAGATGATAGTAGAGTCTAAGAGACTCCTGGTTCTTTCCCTGATGTAGCTTCTATTCAAAATGTTTTACTTGTTTTAAGAAAAACGTAACAAGCATAAAGTCACACTTTCACAGTTATAATAGTATTAGATAACATACCACCATTTCTGGTCCTAAATGTAGAGGAGTTTCCATACGCATGGTGAACACCCTTATGACAACTGGATGAACAAGGTACGCACAATAAGTAACTCTGCTGAATGGATATAGAAGGCTTGATGAAAGTATGTCAGATACATAACCTGAAAGGAAAGATACATTAAAAGCCTTCAAACATAATCCTTAAAGAAAAATATGTAGGAAGACATGTTCGAGGTTGAAGTGAAATTCTATCTGATTAACACATAAACAGTCATGACTGTAGCATGTTACAACCCAGATACTTTCTAGATAAAAGACCCTATGGCTATGATAAAAAATTATTTATTTAGAATATCAGGGCGATCTATTATATGAAACTAGTTATTACATTTTATACCTACTAATTAATTCATCTATGAATACCGTGTACATTTCTTTTTTTAACTCCAAAGACAAAATACACATGATTATGAATAATCATAATATTCGTTAAATGACAAACTAACATACCTCCATATCCAGTCGAACAAGCTATAACAACCCAAGCAAGAGCAACCGCCCAAGCAGTGTGCGAGAGAGAAGAGAATGCTGCAGCTGCCACGGGATGGAGTTTTGTCCCGAATAGCCCGTAAACTAGAAATAGGAACAGGCTCACAGACAGTGTCCAGCCTACTGCCACCACAATCTGAAAGTAGATAATTCACACATACATTAAGAAATTAAAAAGGAAAAAAAATGACTGTCAAATTGTGTAAATATCAAGGACAGAAGCATTTGACTCTTTTTACTTCACCCATGTTCACTATAATTACGCAGGGGCATATAGAGAAAATAATTTGGGGGGGGGGCAAGGAGCATTTGGGGAGTGTGGAATACTAACAATCTAGAACTTTGAATAGTTAGCCAACTAAAACGCTATTACACCCAAAAAAAATATTTTTTCTGAACTAATAGATCTTGTTTAATTTATTTTTTTAAGGTTTTTAAGACACTGTTTTTTGATTATATCAAAATTTTGGTGGAGTTGGGTGGGCTGTTTTTATTTATTCCATATTGCTTAATATAATTTGGGAAATATTACTTACAATAATAATTTATTTATTCAAATATTAACATTCACTTATAGAAACACAGATTTCTAGGACAGGCTATCTATAGGTAATCATGTTTTCCTAGCCTGGATAGGGCTGCCGCCTTTTCTTTATTCAAAAGAAAAGCTACCAAACATAGTGGGTATCGAATCCTCTGCCCTTAGCCCAAAATGCTCATACCTTAGCATTCACGGCCACCATGACTCCTTATAATAATAATACTAGTAGCAACTTAAGTCCATATTATGTTACGATCTAAATTAAAATTGAATTACCTTGTTCATTTTTATCTTGCAATCAGTTTTGAAAAGCAACCACCCAGCCGACATACCAATCAAGTACGGGCCGAGCCGCGTCCATGGCTTGTCATAAATTTTATCGAATAAAGCAAGTGGGTCATCTTCACTGAAAAAATATTTGAGTTTATAACATTTTTTTTGGAGGATCTCTTGTTTATTTGTAATAAATTATTCATGAAATTGATACACTTATCTATTTGTAAAGAGTTTAAGTTCAAATAACTTACTTTGGCACATGATTATTGGAAAATGCAATCAATCCAGTTGTACACCAGGAACTTATCAAAAATACTGTCATGAGCACAGCAGCAGCTCGGAAATGCCTGAAACAGTGAAATTATTGAATCTTATACTTTTAAAAAGTGCTAATGGCCCAGATGTCGATGCACCGTAATAGTGAAATATATATATATATATATATATATATATATATATATATACTTTTCAAAAAGTTATGTATTTTTGTTTCATGTTATTAAATAGTGTATTTAATTTTATACTATTGTTTGTTTCACTTACTTAACTGCTAAAATAAGCAGAATTACACCCAAGACATAGAATTGCGTGTCATCGGCTAGATACCAGCTCCACAGCATACACTGAAAAATGATTAGATAAAAATAATAGAAAACTCATTTAATCGGTGAAACTATTTATAAAAGCATATATAAAATGTATTTTGAATATTTGGGCGCTTTTCTAGGCCAAGTAAAAACAAAAATAGGAAAGGGGAGATTATAAAGAAGATGATACAGGATCACTTGAAAGTGATGGCGTTTGGAAAGTATTTTATTTCCTCCAATAATCACTCTGATTTTTCACAGGTAGTCACTCATACTTCACGAATATTAATAACCATCTCAAAGATATTCAAAAATTAGATTTGAATATCGACTAAAGTCCTGATTCATGTCAAAATTAAAAACCAATTTTTTTTTTTTAATCTTTATAAAAGAAATTATGGAAAATAATTAAAAAGAAAACAAAATGCAATTTTCAGTAACAACATCAAACCTTAAAGTCTATTTTCTCAAAACTATGTTTTTCAAATCAGCGATACACTAGCGCTTTCAATTTTCACCCAATCAACTTCAAATTTTAACTCCAGATTCCTAATTATATTTTCTATTAAAATACGTAGGAATTTTTCCATTCATTGAATCATTACGATTTTATGACTGATTTTCAATCGATTTTTTTAATAGAAAATGAAGAATTGTTCACAATTTTCAAAAAAATTAATATTTCATAAAAATCTTATAATTAATTTAACTTTCTTCTTTCAAGATAATTTTAGTTTTTGATCGAGATTGAAAATTGCTGCCTGCAGACTAATGCCCGTGAAAAAAGAGGGTTTCCGTTCATCAGACACTGCGCCGCCATTTTGTTTTCAAATAATTAAAACTCTCTTTTTTTTGGGGGGGGGGGAGTTACTTTAACGCCCGATATAAAACTTACGACATAAAGAATTGAAGAATATTGCTTTATTTGTTATCCATAAATTAGAGAAAATTACTTTGATTTTGAGCACACGGTTGGTTGTATTACCTCTTAATAATTTGATCCATTAATTATGAGATGTATTATCAATAACCATAATATAAACATCAACTATAAAACTGATTGAAGAATCTAATTTCACATGGAATAAAAAATATCCTCACCATATCTTCGACTGGAAAGAGAGTGTTTATATAAAGGAGATTCCTCCACCAGTATTTGGGGCAATTGACATGATCTAGAGTTGGAGGCTCAAAAACTGAATTATGATAAAACCACCTCATAGTAACTTGCACACAGCCTAGCACGAAAAAGTAAGGCGTCGTCAATCTGAAATCAAAATATAATTTGGTTAAATAATTAAACATATGCACGAGCCCCATCTTTTTTTCAAGAAGAAACTCAATTTTAAGTTTTTTTATTAAATGAGTCTCAATATTCATGATTTTTCTATATCAGGAACTTGGAAGAGTAAGAGCGAATCACGAAAACCGGGTGTTGGGAAATCGAAGTCAAAGTTCTGACAGTGCTTCAGGATATCAAGGGCAAATGTTTACTCTAAGGAATGCTGATTCATAAACCTGATTGAAAAAGTATGCAATGAAATTCAATGTTTTAATTTAAATTTATACGATTGATTTATGATAAGGGGGATTCACCCTTGAAATTGTAAATTGAATTTTTCATAAATGATGGTGCTATTCACTTTAACATGAAACTGTGAGAAGGCGAACCAGAGAAACTAGGTGAAGCGTCGTGTTACCCACATCTTACTGACTCAGAAAATAAAATAAAAAAGGTAAATTTTTCAGATTTGCTCTTTCTCTTCCAAGGTCCTGATATAATGCCCATTAAAAAAAAATAATAAATACTTTATCTTACCTTGCAAATCTGTAACCAATAAGACCCAAAAATTCCAGAAAGCTTGATGTCACACCAGTAGCTTTTGTAAGTTTGGTCATGTCATGTTTTGCAGTTGTTCGAAAGTAAAGAAAAGAAACTAGTAATCCACTGAAATATAAAGAAAAATGATCAAGCCCACTGCCTCACTTGTTTTCTTTAGAACAAATTTTAAATACTTTAGTTGAATATAAGAATGGTAATGGAATCGTCAGACTTTACACTATAATATAATTATTTTCTTTCTTCTTATATCTGTACCCCAGAGGTAAATGACACCATGTCACAAATTTATAGATAAGTACCCCAAATATTTATTTTTTAGGGATCCAAAATATGAGAAGATGGCTATCATGTTATAAATGGAAGATATAATGATTAAAAAAGTTAAATGAGTGTTTTTATGTTATGACAAAAAATATGCTAATTGTTACATATTTATTTATTTAAATTTAAACGTTCATTATAATTAACTCTGAATTTTAGGACAGGTTATCAATAGGTTAACACTCTTTTCTTGCCAGGATAGAGCTGATGCCTTTTCTTTCTTCCAAATAAAAGACACCACTCCTAGTGGGAATCGAACCAACGACCCTTGGCACGGAGAGTTAAGTGCTCATGCCTTAACACTCACGGCCACTGGGCCTCCAAATAGTGACATATGTAACTGTGTAAATAGAATTGTTTCATTGTTTTTACCTTATGAAGAAAAATGTATCGACAGAGAAAGCTCCTTTGTTAATTGTCTGAAACACTAACTCTCTCTCGACAATTGCTCGGTAGGCCATGTTATCTGAAAAAAAAAAATAAACCAAGTATTAAAACTTACTTCATTCTAAAGATTTGCATTTGGATTTGATTTTCGAATTAGCCTCTGTAGACGGGATCCACACGCTGCTTAAGAGTAGAAGAGAATGGATTGAGAAAATTCACGTATGCTTTTAATTAATTATTAGCATTTTCAAAAATTAGTTTTATAGATGTCAATTAATAAAATTAGCTCTAACACGGACATTGGAGTGAGCCCAATAGTATTAAAATGCTTATAGACAATAGCTACACAAATCTATAGACAGCACACATTTTTATTATGACAAAATTCATACATACTGTGAACAAGCTTTCTAAACCTCTCGCCTAGTTCAGCTATAATAGGATTTATTGATATAAATTATTGACAGTAGCTTTAAAAAGGAATTATGAAAACAGCAAATTGTGAGAATTATATATATATATATATATATATATATATATATATATATATATATATATATATATATATATAAATTCATAGTCAGAACACACATGTGTCATACAAATGAATGCTTCAATTTGAATTATTATTAGAATTTGAAATGCTTTCAAAAGAACATATATATTCCAGCAGGATATTAGATAATGTCAGCATGAAGAGATAAGAGTCCTTGCTGCAGAGGAGATAGCTTAATGTTAACCTAATCTTGGAAAGAAGGACATTCTTTAGAAGAATTTTGGAAAGAAGACATTCTTTAGAAGAATCTCAGAAAAAAGACATTGAGCAGTGTTGGGAAGACTGGACTTTTAGGTAGGAAACCCCTCTTACATATTTACGAGAATGAAGTAGAATTGAAGAAAAGTTGAATATAAATTGAACAGGCCAAAATTAAATATGAAAATAATGATTTACTTTGGCAAATGTACATGTTGGTACATATTTTTGAAAATATATAAATAAAATGTTGTGTCTTTTTAGCAACCATTATGCCATTGATACAGTATGAGCCTAAATACAGAATATGAGTTGTTTAGATATAAATAAATAATAATAAAGAAATAGAAAATATATTACAGAGGAAAAATATTTATATGCATTTTATTGTTCTATGGAACATATTCAAATATTGTATTCTCTATTTGGCCAGTAATAATAATTATAGATACATTTCATTTAAGGAAATAGTATGAAAGAAATTGGTCTCTTTTATTTCCATTGAAAGCCCAATACTAAGTTTCTGAAAGTTGTTTTGTCATGGCTGGTGATTTTATATTGTAGCATGAAATAATGTTATGTTTTTTTTGTTTTTTTTTATGTTATGACTGAGAGAATTTTTACCACCAATTTTCTACCTTCGAACCATCTATTTGAACGGGCAACGTTATAGTCTTAATTGTTTTTCAGCCTTAGCTTTGGCCAAGTATTGTTAACTATTAAACACTATCTCATTTGCCTGACCTCTCAAAGCCTTCCCTGCTCCTAAACGAGACATAATCAGTTTTTATTGAGTTTAAAGTAGCGAGTTATTCAATGTAATTTAACTGCAAATGGCGGAACTGTCGGGAATATCCCAAAGAATTTCACGCATGCGGGATTTGATTTATTCCATCTAACTGAACAGGCTATAGTAGGCATGAAAAATATGGAGGGTAAACTATCTTTAACAAGAATATAATCAGTTTTGTTAATAATTATTTTAATACTTTCATTTACCTGAATATTTAAAAGCAATAATACAGGTGTGGCCGAGTATTACCCAAGCCATACTTATAGATCTCAATCCATGGATGGTAGGAATTGTATCATCACCAACAGAACGCTCACAAATTGTAACAAAATTCCTTTTCAATGAAAATGAGAGAAGAATTTCCTTCCAGAGTCTTGTAGTGAAACAAGATGTAACTGTAACATGAAGTCATTTATACAGAGGTAATTCTAGATAAAAAAAAAAAGAAAAGTAATATAGTGTCAATGGGTATACATGAAAGATGGAAAAAAAAAAAAAAATCATTTTCTTTGACGCAAAGTATTTTTGTGCCAAATTAGGCCATTAGTAGACAAGGGAGAACATTTTGATCTAATATTTGGTCTTTTTTCTTAATATCTACTAAAGGTTTTTTTATGATAAATTTTAAAGACCAAAATTTCCTCTATCCCCTAGCAATTCTTCTATCTATTTCTTTGGCGCTTTTATTATTAAAGCTCATCAACTGACCATTTAAGCTATTTATTGTATATATACATACACATGCAGAAATTTGAATAGCCGTATTTTTCAGCTAAGCTATTTATACCTGCATACATAGCTTAGGTTGAATTTTATCCCTTTCTTATTTATAAGAATATAGAAAAAATGATGATATATAAAAAAAAATAACAGTGGCCAATTCTTTTTAAAATGGCAACAAAAATAATTCTAAATGCAAAACTTACTAAATTTTCCTGTAATATCTTCGCTATTCACTGAATTCCTCTCTGAAGATTCAGCTTCACTATCTGAAATAAAATATTGCAATTATTGATCATAAAAGTTAACTAGGATATCTCAATATCTACTGAATTGATTTTGTTCAAATTGATGAGGCATATTTTGTTTTTCCCAACTTCTAGGCCATTAGAAACAACATTCAAGGTGCAGCAGGGAATTTTCTCAGCGGGCCCTGAAATGAGAAAAATCCTTGCTGCAGGGGACTCGAACCCTTATCTCCCTCATGAGAATCCAAGGTGTTAACCACTAGACCACAGGGAGAACCTATGAGGCATATTCTATATATCAGGCTGTACCATATGAAATGTCAGTTTTGGACTTGCTGATTTCCTTCAAATGTCTTGGAAACTGTCGTGGCTCCTACTTCGAGCTCTTTGGCATATTCCCTAGTGCTTTTTGAGGGACAAGATTCAACCCTTTCTTTCAGGTGGTCATTGTCAAGCTTGGTTTCTGGCCTTCCTCGCTCCTCGTTGTCAAGGTCAAAATTTCCACTTCGAAACCTGGAAAACCACCGGTAAACAGTTCGTTCATTCACCGTTCCCTCTCCGAATGCCGTGTTAATGTTCATACATGCCTCAGCAGCGCTATGACCGAGCTTAAATTCATAGCAAAAAATAATACGGATTTCCGTTGAAGTCATAATTTAAGTTTTATTTTTTTCTCAGAGGATCGTTCTCACAACACAGTACGCAAGTTACTGATTAAATAATAGGAATAAAAGAGCTTTAATTCTATATGAATTACAATGATGTTTGTCAATAATGAAATAAAAAAGGGAAAGGATTAAATCGCAAAGTAAACAAAACTGACATTTCATACGGTACAGCCTGATAATATTATACAAGATGTGAATATGCAGCTGAAATATTTTTTCATCTACACAAAAAAAAAAAAAATCAATCAAATGATTGGTTAGCTCTTATCTAATTTCTTTGCAATAAAAATGAATTTGTGCATTATTTTTTTCTGGGTACTCCCTTATACATTAAGATATTTATTATTTTAATATATTTGAATCATATTCATGTTATATGTAGTCTTTAGAATGTGTTACTACTAATCATGCTATTTTTTATACTTAAATTTATTACTTACTTAATGTGGGGAAAGTGCTGGTTGGACCATTATAAATCACTTTTTTAGTGAGGGGGATGTTGAAACAGATAGGAATTAGTTAAGGGGAGTGTTGTTATATCTAGTGGAGCTGCCTAGACCTATCAGGGGCCGCGAGAGCCGGAGACCGCTGATCCAGCAAAATTCTTTGAAGACATGCAGTTGTGAATGGACTCTGCCACTCTAGTGACTATGTACCTCCAGATTTTGGCCTTCTGTGAGTACAAGCTTGATATATTGTCGCTCAAATTTCACATCGGTGTAAGTCAATTTTCCCAACTTTTCAGTAGAGCATTAAAACTGAATTAAAATAAAACTATAATGATCTCTAACTTGCCATTTATAAGTACATACACAATAAGTTCTGTCATAATACATATTTTTGATAATATTTAATCGAAAAAGCTTGCCTGAATGGCCTAGAATGGACGAGAGAGATATGCGATTGTGAGAACGACGATATGGGTCAATGGAAGCTGGGGTTTACTTGTAGTTAGTTATAGTCTGCTCGAAAACAAAAGAACCAGAAGGGGCACTCCCACGTATAGGCTGGATGCAGTGCGTGCCCACTACCTGGTTCTTTTGTTAGGAGGTGGACTATATTATAGAGCAGACATAAGACCTAGTTATTAAGAAATAGACAGTAGGTTTTTTGGGCAGTCATTTTTTGGGGATTTCTTCTTTATTATTTGTAATTACATGTAATTTAGTATGCTTGATTTAAATTATTTACATTGCCGGCTTCCAATCCTCCCCTTCTTAGATCAGAATTACAATATCTTGACTTATTTAATTTAAATTTTTAACGTACATTATTATTAATGAAGAATTTTAGAATGGGTTATCTATAGGTTCCACTCTATTCTAGCCAGGATAGGGCCGATGCCTTATCTTTTTTCTAAAAAAAAGCCACCACCCCATTGTGGCAATCGAACCCACGACCCTTGGCACGCAGTGTTAAGTACTCACGCCTTGACACTCACAGCCACTGGGCCTTCGAGTCAATATTTTGACTTGATTTTGATTAGTTTTAAGTTCAACTCAGAAAATATCCTTCACCATGGTGATAATCAAGATGGAGATTTGGTTATAATAGTTGAACCATGACGAGGTTTGGTCATAATAGTTAACAAAAAATGATATTGCATTTGTGCCAACATTTCGATTTGATTTTCAAAACTTCATCAGAGATACAAGAAAAGGAAGAACTGATCTTTTTGAATGTTGATAAGTCACTGCCATTGATGTGCATCAGCAATATAAAAAGTACTAAACGGATCAGTCCTCAACTCCTGATGAATTCTTGAAATTCAAGATGAAAATTAGGCATGAATACAAACTCTTTTTTTTTTTTTATTAAAATATATAGTTTTATTCAACTATTTTGACCAATCCTCAACTATCTCCTAAGTTTTAAGTTTTTGATTTTTCAAAGTTATTTTGTGATGGAAACGTTTGAATTTTCTTGATACAGTCAACATTTTATAGAATAAAATGAAAATGAATTTGTACTATAAGCAAAAAATCTCAATACTTTCAACTCACTTTCATTGTTGTTTGCTCCAACGGGAATCTTCACATTGGCAGCAATAACTTCAGGAGACTTTGCTATTTCATATGTATAGTTATCGTAGACATATTTTGTGATTTTTCTTTTTTCTAGATTATAATCTTCATACAGCTCGAGTCCAGTTCCCATTACAGCCAGACAAAGCACTATCAGTGAAATGATCCTGAAATGAAATAATAAATTATTTGAAGAAATGTTAATACTTTGTTTCTTTTGGAATTTTCTTATTTAGAGGATGTTGGGATTTAATATGTTATGTATTAAATGAATAATCAAGGCACTGAATCATGAGGGGGCAAAGTTAGCTCAGTGGTAGAGCACTCGTCTAATGAACTGGAGATCCCAGATTCAAGACCCGAGCACGCACGAAAGATTTTTATCTTCTAGTGTCGTCGTTCGAGAGTTGGATTTGGGGCCCCACATCATCCTTAGCTTACCCAGCCTTCAATTAATTACATAATTAATTAATGATTACCTGCAAAGGGGAACATCAGGTGGCCAGAGCATAGTACTAACCACACTATCTCCCTTGTGTGCTCAAGAATCAGATACCTCTACAGTATTTGCTCCTCTGGGCCCTTGTGGCCTGTTACGAGACTGATTTAATCACAGGAAGTGTGTTTCCATATAATGCTTTTACCTAATTTAATTTAGACACTCGTAATATTTGGGCTTGAGAGGAACAAAATCAACATTTCCTAAACTTAAAGGAGCTTTTTCTCTCATTGAGGTGATCAAAATTTACACATAATCTTATTTTGTAGACATTTTTGAATCTCCTACCTATCATCATAATATCCCAACCATTTTTGAGATATTTAATAAATTACAAGACATATCCAATTCTGCTCACGTATAGTATTTTTTTTAATCTCTTGTTCAACACAACTTGTAAACAATAAGTGTTGTTTTAATTGTAAATTCTTTGATTTAAAATTATTTCCTTTTTCAAACTCTCATTTATTTGTTAATTTTTGTTTTGTTTCGAGGAGAAGTAATAGTTTTAGATTAAAAGTAATATATTAAAAAATGAATAAATAAATAAATAAAATTTCCATAGAAAATTAATTATTTATTTAAATTTAAATTCTATTTATACATGACAGGACATTAAATAAATTTTGAACGATCACCTTCCACTAAACATCATTTCCCAACAGGTTTTGAGAAATAGGATCAAAAGCATAAGCGGACTTTTCCCCCTACATGGAGGAAGGGGGCAAGCTTCAACTCAATCTGTCATAAATGGGGGTTGAGCCCTCTAGTCCTGGTGCTAGGTGTCCGAATACTGCAAATTGTGATAAGAAGGTTTCCTTTGGCAGAAATGTAGTTTATGATAATACAATTAATTTAAGAAGGGGAGGCATCTCGAAAATTCATCTGGATTCAAAATGGCGGCCAAAAATCAAAATGGCGTTATACAGAGAGACGTTTTTACTACCCATCGCACAAAAGTATGCGTGGTATCAATTTATATGTTTTTTAGGTCAATAAGTTCATTTTTCATGTTAAAAATAGGCTAAGTATCTTACCTTTGGAAATACAGCATATCTCAATTTAAGTATCTATTTTTTTAAACAATGAACGCTGGTTTATTATTTTTTTTTTTTTATTTTATATTTTAGAATAGAGTTAATAAAGGTTAAATATAAAATATGGCAAAGCGGCTTCGATTAGTGTCAGAGGGTGACTGGGGTGAGGGAAAGTCAAAAAATATTGATTGGAAAATTTGCATCCTGTACTAAAAGAAAAGTAATAAAGATGAACGGCGCTAATGGCCAAGTTGTAGATGCGCCGTAAAAAAAAAAATAAAGATGAATACATTCTGATCTGTCCTGCAATTCATAATAACATGGCCTCACGTAACGGACGATGTGTAACTCTTGTTAAAAACATTATACTATTAATACCATAACTAGGGTATTAATATAAAATAGAAAATAATTCTTTTAAAAGTGCTAAAGTGCTAAGTGACAAAACGTGTGCATTAAATACAATTCTACAATGTTTGAATGACCCAAAAAACTTTGAATGTTGGATTTCCAACAACTCATTGTCATTCAAATAGATACTGTTGACTACTTCAACAGATGCGTGGTTTTTCAATGAATTTGAAACTGATAAGGATCAGCAATTTAACGTTACTGCCCAGAATGTAGACCCTAAGGCTAAAAAGTGCACTGACAAAACCGAAAACACAGCTCTGATTGAAAACTTAAGCATGGTGACATGACTTCATGGGAAGCTAAGCACCAAGTGGCAAGCAGGACTATACAACAAGTCTAGAAGTAATGTGTCACGAGTTGAACGACCAGCTGATAAAAGCTGTATCGGTAAAATATGTGAGGGTTTACTTTTCGTGGAATTGGCTAATTTAATGGAGAAACAATAAAAGGATTCAACTATTTATCAATCCGTTTTTAATATGAGTTTCTTGATAAAAAGGTATATTATCACAGCTTATCGGAACAAAGGAGAAATTTATTTTGCCTACAATCCACACTTCAACTTTATGACCAACACAAAAATCTGCCTTTTCCGCCAGCGTTTTCCAGTAATGGAGAATTTCTACCCTGTTATAAAAGTGATCTACATCATATTATAGAAGAAAATGTTGAAAATAGTGAGAAGATCTTTCCAGAAACCTGTGATGCTGTAATTTATGGTGTTTTAACAGTGCCTGGAATTTTTAAGAAATTCAAATAAAAAAGAAGAACTATTTTCCCTGCTTGGCTCATTGTCAAAGAATTTCATAAAAAAATACAACTTATAACTACTTGAGGTGATAAAGTTGAAGGAATGTATGTGCTGTGTGTTCTATGATTGGACTTCTTCTGGTCATATGGAAACAGATTCAAGGATAATATTTCATATTGAGACATGGTAGAAAACGGTTTGAGAAATATTCATATTCGCTCGTAGATATAAGTAGATGTCCGAGTATCGGTTTTAGCAACTCCATACTTCTTTCAGCAGACGAAAAAAGCCTGGAAATCATTGAGTTGCATTTGGAACAGACAGGATTTATAGATTTATTCTCCTTCATGCGGCATCTTTCGAAAGGCCAATTCTTTACTAGGATTCTATGCTTTCAGAGGTTCTGACAGCATTTCTCGTTTCTCAGGAAACCTAAAAAAAGTAATGTTGGAAGACATAGACTCTCTTTAAGGAAGCCAGTACTGTATTTTCATTCATTTCAAAGCCGCAAACATACATTCCTGATAATATTTTAAATATATGAGACAAATTTGTAGTATTGCGGTACTGCTCAACAATAAACAAGAAAAGTGTCGACGATTAAGAACTGTTTATGACAAAAAACGCTCTCTTGAAAATCGACCACCAATAAAGGATGCACTAGAACATCGTCTACTGAGTACTTTCCAAGCTGGACATATTAAGGAACAAGTAGAAGAAATAACGACACCCTCTCCTATTGAATAGGGTTGGTGGTTGGAAGATAAATCATGGAAATAAAATGGACAGAATTACTGTAAATTGAGCAGACTTGTAAAGAATTAGTGAAATATAAAATATATATTTTGGTTATTTTTATTTTTAAGGCGTGTCAACCACTGAGATCATTAACGCCAAAACTTTATAAAGCATATACATTTAAATGTTAGAGGAATTATCATAAAATTTAGTGCAAAAAGGAATTAATAAAAGGAGAGTTTTGGTATTCTTCTGTGTGTGTTGTGTGACTTTGTGACTTAACGTTAAGTCATCTATATTGATTTTATCCATATTTCTTTATCATAAATGAACTTGGCGACCTAGAAAACATATAAATTGACACCAAACACGATGGGTAGAAAGAAAATTACAATCAATCACATAGTACAACATTATTATGAATAACCGCCGCCATTTTGAATTCAGATGATTTTTCGAGATGCCTCCCCTTCTTAAATTAATTGTATTATCATAAACTAAATTTCTGCTAAAGGAAACCTTCTTATCACAATTTGCAGTATTTCGATGAAATTGGTCTTGTAGCACCCGGACTACTGATCCCCCAAAAGGACTCCGCCACACTATAGCCTGTTCAGTTAAATGGAATATTTCAAATCCCCCATGCGCGAAAATTCTATGGGAATTATTCCCGACGGGTCCGCCATTTGCATTAATATTTCAATGAACAACACACTACGTTAAAATCAATAAATATTGATTATGTCTCGTTTAGCACTAGGGAAAGCTATGAGAAGTCAAGCAAGGGAGATAGTATTTAATGTTTATCAATACTTAGCCAAAGCTAAGGCTGAAAACAAATTAGACTACAACGTTGCCTGCTAAAATAGGTGGTTAGAGAGAGGTAAAAGAGTGTGGCGAATGTTCCAGGTAGAAAATTGGCGGTAAAAACTCTCTCAGTCTTAACCTTATCACTTTGAAATTTAAACCGTTTTAAGCCTTAGCAATGACTAAGTATTGATAAATATTAAACACTATCTTCCTTATCTAACCTCTCAAAGCGTTGTCTATTCTTAAATGAGACAAATCAGTTTTTATAGTGATTCGCGTTTGATCATTAAAAGGCTTGGCAAATGGCGCATCAGAAGGGAAAGTGCAGGGAGATATTCCCGCCGACGTTCAGGCGTGCGCAATTGAACTCCTGGGTTTATCTGAACAGGCTATAGGCAGTGTTGTAAAATACCCGGGTATTTATTCTTAAGGGTAAATACCCAGGATAAATACCCAATTTCATAAATACCCGGGTATTTAAGGTATTTAACTAACTACTCATGGATCTTGCCAGTTTAGAGCTATTGCAACACTGAGAAACTATTAAAACAATAATAAATTCTAAAATAGGATCACTGAGAGGTTAATAAATAATAAATCATTACCTGAAAATTTGCCATGGACCTTCCGACTACCAATAAAACAAGTTGTTTGCCTAAATTTGATACTACTGTACTGCATTCACAAAAATTTAGCCTCAGCCAAAACTTTGGACTAGGATTATCTCAATTTCTCAAAACTCAAATTAAGTTACCTACTCATTGATCAAAACACATGTACCTTTCAAGCCTCTCCACCATAACATGGGACTTATTTTATTATTTTCTTTGTCATTGTCTTCAAGGCCTTCCCAAACAAAGGATCTTTGCCATAATCCCTCTTGGTCCCTATAGCCAGCTATGTTTTTCCGAAGATCAACTGATTTCAATCCCATGCTTCTGCCTAACTCACACACAAAACAAATGGAAGAGTTCAACGAGTCTGCAGCAAGATGTGCGTTTCCAACACCAAACTGAATGCGTTTCTCCTATTTAGTTAACACAAGTTTTTCCTCCGTTTTTTGAAGAGAAGATTCTGGGTTTCTTGTTGAAGAGTTTTCAGTACTTCTTAAATCTCTTATGAACTGTGTGGATCAAAGGAGCATTTAACTGAATGGCAGTGATAAGTTCAACAATTGGATCAAGGATGTTAACTAGTTTCTCAACTCGGACTCAAAACACTCTGTCATCAAGAAGCTACCTTTTCATTTCTGGTGAGATTTCCGCTTACTGTAATGTTTTTACTACTGTATGAGCATAATTTCAAATAATATTAACAAGGATCACCAACTTAAACTTAACTTAAAATGGTTTTGAACTATTATAATAAACATTAAAAATGTTTTCAGCCCTTTTTTAAAATTTAAATAAGTCCTTAATAATTGAATAGGCTTCATTAAAACCTTTTTAAAATTAATTAACCTTCCCCACTGTAAAAGTAATCATGAAAATTCATAGATAAACATTAAGTTGTAAATACCCGGACCGACTTTTAACTTTCTTTAAAATATTACTGGGTAAATATTAATGTTCATTAAGCTTTTATGATCAAATGGGTAAGTTTCAGTCCTTGTTTACACCAAAAAATATTCAAAGAAGTTATATCAAGCTAAAAAACTGAAAATACCCACTTTTTGGGTATTTACCTTCCCAATTTATATTTACCTACCCACTGGGTATTTACCCACCCCACATCACTGGCTATAGGTATCCTGTCATGGGGAGACCTCACTTTTCATATTTTGTGGGGGAAAAATAATAAGAACTAATAACTCACAGTAAAGTCCAAAATACTGGATCATTTAGTAAGCTGTATGTATCGTGGGGATCTTTCACAGCAGTTAAACTCACTGTCCTGAGGCCTTCTACATCTGTACTGACTGAACCTTTATGTAAGATTTCCATCGCTTCCTCTGTTGAACAGGAAAAAGGAAAACAAACACCCAGCAGAGTACTCTGTGCCTGCTGAAATCAATAAAATAAGCAAATTAAGCTATTTTTTAAAACTATGCTGTATGGAGTAGATATAATTAATTAATAATTATTATTACTCCTGATATGTTAAATATTACAATTAATATTTATTGTAAAAATTTAATGTTTTTCAATTCAGTTATGATTCTTGTGTTTAACATCAGGGGACATCAAATCCTATTTTTTTTGCTGTACTATTCTTTTCTTTTTTTACAAAACATGTACACTAAAATTTTACTCAGTCGGCCAGCATATTCATGCTGTCTTAATGCTAGCCAAGTAAATCTGTAAAAATAAAAAATCCTCTATGCAGGCTGCAGAAAGAAATCTAAAGGGTTTAATGTAAGAAAAAAATAATAGAAAAATGATTCATAAGTTCTATGCTTCTAGCAATATCAACAACAATCATAATTTTAACACAGCATCTAGCTTAATACAAATAAAATTAGGTACAATCTTATCATCAAATTCAATTGTAAAAAATATGATCCTTGAAACTGACGAAAAAATTTCCTTTGTTTTACAAAAAAGTATAATTTTTGTAGATTGCAGTAGAACACTGATTATCCAAATTAATTGGGACCAGGGGTGCTTCGGATAATTGGATATGTAATTGTGTTAAAAAAGAAACGATATTATTATCGTTGTAAATATTATTCATTAATTTTCCAAAGTACTTTCAACACAAACTAATTAATACATTAAAATTATACAAAGTAAAAAATTAATTATCTTTACCTCTAGATCAGTTATAAAAACAAACTATTGTTATGTGTTTTATCATAATTCAACAGCAAAAATGTCATTATGACATAGAGCACATTAAAAAAATCAAATACCAACAAACTTAAACTGAAAAAGCAATAATCTAGTTGAATGTTTCCCGTTCCCGCTTTAGGGAGTCGATTCGTATAATTGTAAATTTAAGTAATTGGTGTTCGATAATTAGTGTTCTACTGTATTTATATTACTTCCCAAATGGATAATTCTATGGAGCCAAAGCTAAATATATATTTTAAATTGATTCCGTGGTTTCATGAATGCTTTTTCTTTGTTTCTAGCTGCACCATTAAAGAAATGAATGAACTAGCTAAAGAAATGTTTGATGCCATTGGGGAAGGAGAGCTGAAGATAAGACTGTTTAAAGCCATCAAAGAAGGCAGTGAGATCCTTAGATGCTGTGATAAACATGGTTTCACTCTTTTACATAGAGCTGCTCAAAACGGGCACAAGAAAATAGTTAAAATATTGTTGGACAAGGGAGCAGATATAAATGCCAGATGCAGATGGAGAAGTACACCTTTGCACGAAGCAGCCATGAAAGGAAACTGCTCAGCGGCAATACTTCTTCTCGAGTATGGCGCTAAAGTGTTCGTATATACAGATTGGGGTGAAACCCCTCTCATCGCTGCCATCTACAGCAGAAAATACAACATTGCGGACATACTTCTGCATCATGGTCCTTATGCAAATGATAAAATAATGGTGAAATCTTATGTGGATAGAGATAGATATGGAAAACCTGTTCTGCACATAATAGCCAGTAGACGTAAGGAATACAAGACTGACATAAATCTTGCTGAATTGTTTCTTAAGTATGGGGCCTCATTAGAACTTAAATGGCAGGGTGCAACCCCACTCCACTTTGCCGTGAGACATGACAAAGTTCTCCTGACTAAACTTTTCTTGGAGTATGGAGCCAAGGTAAACATTTTAGATAATAATGGTAGAACACCACTACAAGACGCTGTTATTATTAAAAATAAAGAAATTGTTGATCTTCTTCTAAAATATGGAGGTAGACAATGTGCTTTATCAAAAGAAAAGCCTTCTGACATTTCTGAGGAAAGTGATTTCTCTTTTGGAATTTTAAATTTCCATAATGATGATTTAAAGTTAGAAGAGAATAATGAATATGAAAATAATAAACCATGAGCTCTGCCAAAAAAACTGACATTCAAAAAGAGGGTGTCCCCCCCCAAAAATGGGCAAACTTCAGGAATCAATGCACCATGAAAAAAGAAAGAAAAAAGTCCTTTAGTATATTTCTCGTTTTTGCTTCGGTTCGGACATAAAACGCAAAAAACTTAAACATAATTGTGAACAGGCATTCTTTCATAATGCCTCTATAAAAATGATTAAAAGAATATATTTTATCTTCTACACTCTCTACCCAACCACTTTTCTCCAAAAACAAAACAACTCAACTTCCCAGCCTCACCACCACCTCCTTTAATTCCCCACCCCAAAAATATAGGAATGAGTATGCCTCTGATTTTGTGTGGAATAATGAAATAATACTTTTCCATTTTTTGACCTCTTGACTTAACGCAGAGTCTTTCCACATATTCCTCGATAATATATTAGACAATGGCCCTTGTTCTTGAAGGAAGTCCTTTTGGCAGAAAGATTGGGAAGCTGGTTCCAAATCGACAGTTGTCCAGCCCACTATGGGAGGGCCGTCCGAAATTGGTTGGACACTATCTATTCATGGCGTTGGATAGGACATGGTGGGCTGGTATCTTGGCTGGCTTGATCTTCAAGCCTCACGCCCTTGGTTTTCTTCTCATGGGGACACATTAATTAATATGTTGAACTTGCAGCTTTACATGCCTTCATTTAATTTTTTTTTTTACCAAGAAGATTTTTTGTTGTTTTGTTTTGGGGGGGGGGGCGCGGTGGGTGGGTAGAGGGGGTAGAAGATAAAATGTATACTTTTAATGATTTTATTAAAATTATGATAGAATGCCTTTTCACAATTGTGTTTTAGTTTTTAGTATTTTTCTCGGAAACAAAGCAAAAACGAGAAATATGACAAAGGACTTTTTTTCTTCCTTTATTCATCCTACATCGATTTCTGTTTGGCTGTTTATTCTCGGGACACCCTGTATATATATACCCTGGCGTTCTTGTGTGTGTGTGTGTGTGTGTGTGACTGTTAGTGTCTGGTATTGTTGCTACCTAGTGAATATAAGTATATTTATTATGTTTTCTGATATATTCATATGTTGTCTAATATGTTCATTATGTTGTCTAATATATTCTTATGTTGTCTGATATCTTATTTCTTAGTCAAATTAGTTTTCATGTATTTGCTAATAAAACATGTAATAATAAATGATTACACAATAATAAATAAAATGCCAAAAATATCCTCTTTTTTTTTTTTTTTTTTTTAATTGGAAACGTTTTCAGGGACTTAGACCATCTTTCAAACAATCTAGGAGCAAGGCTCGGATGAATATGGATATAGGGCGGGCCTGAAAAGGGGGCAAGTCCCCGATGAAAACAATTGCAAATAAAAGAACATCTGACATTTTTGGACTAGTATTTATCATTGTGATTCAATTTTCCACTATCTCGCAATTCCGACAACGAATAAACCATCAATTGAAATATTTTTCCAATGGATATAAGTATGTCATCGTGGTCATGTATTTAGAAAATAAATTTGTGGAAAAGCTCATCATTGCTTCAGGAGTACACACCAATACATCACGTCTTTGGCGATGTTTCAACTGTTTCAAAAAAAAAAAAAAAAAAAGAACTATTATAATTATTAATCACACTGAGGTAATTCTGAGCCCAAACTCGGATTTTGTGGAACTTCAAATACATTTTAAAGTAAGCAGGAACAAAAAGTCTTCTTAAAGAAGCGTAATAGGCAACGCTCAGTGGTTGAAATGCCTTAACAAAAAGAAAAGAAAAAAACAAAAAAAACTTAAGATGCAATTTCTTAGGCTCAGATTTTTTTTTTTTTTTTTTTTTTTTTTTTAACGGCGCATCTGTATCTAGGCCATTAGCACCGAGCAGATTATTTTATTATAATTTATAACGTTCTAATCGAAGGGGAAAGTTTTTAAAGGTTTATAATTTTTTTTTTTTTTTTGTATTTTTTTAAAATTTGTGTTTTGTATGTATGATTTTTCCTTTTCTGTTCTTTTTATATACATTTTCCTTTAATTTTGTTTTTTTCTTTGAATTTTATTTTTATTTTAAAAGCATGATTAATTGATATTGGATAATCACAGATACGGATGGCAAGTAAATTCATTGCCTTATAAAAAACAAAAAAAAACAAAAAAAAAAGAAAGAAAAAAAATGCATTTTATCCAAAATAAATAAATTTTTAGTAATACTTTATGTGGCTAGGGAGGACTTTATTTTTTAGTAAAATTAATAATTTATAATTATACAAATTTATCATTCATATGTTCCTGGCTTTATTTTTTATTTCTGATATAGCAAAACAAACTTACCCCAGTCTTATTAGCAAGTATGGGTGAAAGTGTGCCATTGAGCTGTATCTTCGCTCTGAAGACGAAGAAGCCAAGAGCTATCGGAGGTGCTGGCTCCACATTCTTACAGTGCGTTGTCGAGCCTAACCAATAGCTGTTTCCCCAGAGGAATCCGCTGCTGTATCGTCCGCTGGCGTCTGCAGCTGAAACAGAAAATCAAATTCTTTCTGTACACCAAAATCTACACCAAAAATCACCAATTATTTGTGACGTTGAGCATTATCATAATTTAAAATGTAGTCCTGATCGAAATTTTTTAGTAACTTTGTCATGAAATGAAATCCGTTTTTCCATAAGTCCTCAAGCACTCTTCTATTATTGAATTTTGGAGTGAGTTCAAATTTTGAATGAACAAATGAAAAAAAAAAAATAAAAACTCTTTATTACGGCACCCTTTCCCCTAAGAATAATAAGCACGTAAAGTAATAGGAATAAATAAATGTATCATGCTATTTGCATAAAATCTACCTAATAAAGTAAATCTAAAAAAAAAAAAAAATGAAGAGGTGAGTGAATATATTATATTTATATTTATTAGTCTTATAGAGCGCGTAAACGAGCGATTCACTCTTTACAGAGTTGCGATGGGTAGAACCCATCAACAGGTCAATGAGTCACTAAGAATTAATATTTACATGTATGTGTATAGGATAAATGCTGATATAATGAAAGTTTAAAACTATTAAAAAGTGAAAAAAAAACAATAATTTACAAGGGTACGGATTACTTCATTTCAAAGTAGTTCAAACATGTTTTTCCGTATTTGTATGTTTGCGTTAGATGTCTGTGTAAATATTTATGTGTCTAAGGTGTATGAGAATTGTGTTAATGTGAGGACTGTTATCTGTCAAAAGTTCATGTAGGTCAGTTGGTAGGTTTGTACCGTCTAGTTGCTTGCATTCCGTTAGTATGTGTTTAATAGTCAGTTCTGTGTTGCAAATGGCACACGTTGGTCTGTCCTGTTTCGTCATTAAGTAGCGGTGTGTCAGCAACGAGTGTCCTATGCGGAGTCTTGTGACAACTACTTCTTCACGCCTCGTGGCTCGGTTGCTGGATGCCCAGGCACACACAGTTTCTTTTATTTGTCTCAATTTGTTGTCTTGTGTGTTAGTCCAAGTGATTTGCCATTTATTTTTTATGTGTGATTTTATGTTTGTGAGTAGGTCCTGTACTGTCAGTTCTTCTATGTCTACTGTACATCTTGTCGTTGCTTGTTTGGCATGTAAATCGGCTTCTGTGTTCCCTGGGATGTCCATGTATCTGGGAAGCAACAGAATTATTATTTGCATGTTGTAATTTTGTAGGTTATGTATTTTTTGAAAGATTTCAGTCATTGTTGTGTGTGTTTCGTATATGTTGTTGATGGAGAGTAAAGAACTTAAAGAATCAGAACATATGATAACTGTTTTGTTTGGGGTTATAGTTATGTTTCTTATAGCCAAAAGTATTCCTTGAAGTTCTGCCGAAAACACGGTTGATTTATTATTTAATTTAGAGCCGAAATGACTATTTCCTATGATAGCTGCAGACCCAGTGCAGTCCCTAGTTTTTGATATTATTTTAAAATATTTTGAGTGAAAATATATATATATATATATATATATATATATATATATATATATATATAGGTATATATACAGTAGGGATATTGAAACTAGGAAGGATTGAAAAGGTCCGACACGCAGGAGCTGCATTACTAAGCAGATTCCTTAGCATGACGAATAGCGTATGCTTTATTTCTGAAGATTTTGCTGAATTATTATTTATTTAAATTTTAATGTCTACTTATTCATAACATGTATTTTTTGGGCGTGTTATCTACAGGTAACCACCCATTTCTAGCCATGATTTGTAAAAAAAACCCACAACCCTGAATTGAGCTCACAACCCTGCACATTGAGAGCACAAGCTTTCCCGAAAATATTTTCTTAAAATAACCTATATAAATAAAATTATAAACTTTTGGTACTTACGTATTAGCGTCAATGCAGGTTAAAGAGATGGGTCTCGTTTTGAGATCTGGATCATAGGTAACGCATTTCAATTGGTCTATTCCTATCAGAGATTCCATTGGCTATTGTATTTATAGTAGCCATATTGTTCCCTTTGTCTGTATAACGTAATTCATTTGTGCATTGGTAACCCACGAGTTGGACTGACTAGAGTTTCGATATAACCTTGAGCGAGCATAGCGAGCGGAAACGCATAGCAATTATGCTATTAATGTAAGTGCTACGCGTTTTCGCTCGCTAAAGGTTATATCAAAACTCTAGTTAACCCAAATCGTTGATAATCCCGTCGCCATATTGGTAAAAACTGATTTGATTCCTTGATCCAGCTCTCTGACCCGGTGTTGATCCAGTTCTCTGAAACCCGCCTCTTTAACCTGCATTGACGCTAATACGTAAGTATCAACATTTTTTTTTCCACACCCCCCGAGAAAATTCGTAAAGCAAAATTGCTGGCTCGTGCCAGTACATGTTCTTTTCCACTTTCCGTATACAATTGTCAGTGTTTCAAGGTGGAGTAAACTTTTTCTATGCTATTCTTCACTTGAAGAATCCATCGGTTTGCTGTTGGTGAGGGCCAACACTAATTTTCCTCCTCATTCTTCTTATATTCGCCCCAACTTTTCGGCAGATTTACTGCCTTGCAATTTGCTGGGGGCAGGTGGCTGAGTGATATTTGTGAAGAGAGGAATTTCAAAGTACCTGAGGTTGTCATAGAATTTAATGTGACATTTTTTTAAAATAAATTCTTCAAGTCCAGGTATCTCAAATTCTTCCCGCAGTACCTTATGATCCTGTTTTGTTAAACATTAAAAATAAAAATAAAGCAAGGGAAAGAATTCTCTAAAATCCAACGTGGCCGTTGTTCGGTCAAGGATGAATGTCAACAAGTTGCAGCTCTTTGAGCAACTGACCCTAATGTCCTGTACAGTGGCTCAAGGCCTCGGCGGTGCTTGAATTTCGATTAACAACGAAGTCAAATGCAATACATATAGCCTCTTTGGTTGGAGAATCTATGTCGTCACAGGCATCAATGGATGAATAATTCAAAGGATAAAACTAACGGTAAGGCTGCACGTGGTTGATGACTTTACCACAAAAATCTCTTTTGATATAAAATAATTAGTGGTTTTTAGAAATTATATTAGATTATAGTAAATTAGAAGATTCCTAATTTAAGTGTTCATTATTCCAGTACTGGAATATTACTTAATGTTAATAGATTGTTAGCATACTGTCGATTTAAACATACATATATATATATATATATATATATATATATATATATATATATATATATATGTATATATATACATATATATATATATATATATATATATATATATATATGTATATATATGTATATATATTTACACACACACATAAATTCATTCCCACACACACATGCGTGTGTGTGTGTCGGAAATGAATAAATTTACAAATAATCTCCGCTCTTATTACTAAACACCTCTGTGGAAGGTGACTGTTTGGGGCTGCTACCTTCTGAAGGGTTACCAAGGAAGCCGGTGTAGTGTCATGCGCTCAGTTGCCTGTTGTAGTATCTTAAAGTGGCATATTATTATATGAACGCATGCGAAATAGGTACACCTTTAGTATTAGTTTTGTACATGGACCTATGTAGATGCATGGTAGTTATTATTTTCATAAGAGCTATTGCTTCTTTGTTTATCCATTTATGGTCAAATTTAGTGCATTACACTTTTAATTTAATTATTTTTTTTTGTTTGTTTTTTGTGGGTGCATCTATTATTATTTTCAATTAGGCTATAATTATCATTTTATTTTAAATAAATGCATGTTCTCTGAATGAAACCTACTGCCCGGCGGTTATTCGAATCGCCGTATTATTAAATTGCTAAATGTCGTTGTGACTTTAAGCTCTTAGGGATAAAGGTGTACAGTTGCAGAATCCATAAGGCAGAGCAATCACAAGCTTGAAGAAGGACTATTACTGAAGCTGGTCTCTTGGCCAGTTTTGTGTGAGTCGGCGAGCGGGGTTATTTGGGGTTTGGAATGAAGATAAGGAATTTATTAGAGAATTAGGGTGGCCGTGTAATTTTGAATGAAATTTTTGGCGTAGGCCTTTCGAGGTTATCCTTCATCTTCAATAGCTGGTCTATGAAAAATGTATGTCATAAATCTGAAAAAAAACCGGTGTATTTCAGAGCATTATGAGGTCGAATGTAGAAACATTACACAGTCACTAGAATAAAAACAATCCGCAAAACGTTTTCTTTTGTCAAAAATTCAATAAATTCAACACAGACTTCAAAAAGTGGTGGTAAAACCCATATAGTTGCAACTGGACATTGGCTGCGCGAGATGGAAGGCCGGCTGATGAAACATGCTTTAGCACTCTGCGCATCTCTTATTTATATTACGCAAAAGCGTAAAAACTTGTTTTTTTTGCACGCGCGTTTCACCAAACCTTAAGCGGTTAATGGTGGGTGGATTCTGCTGGCAAAATCATTCGTTTTAGTCAAAGTAATATTGGTTCAAATTTATCAAAATTGGACCGTCTTTGTAGATGATAGAGCGCAAACAGACAATTATATAGAAATATACATACTCTTCTATAGAAATGAGTTTCAACGACTGTTGTTCATGTCAGTTCTTCGGATTGTGATATAAAACCAACGTTTTTAGCGGGTTTTCCTCCTAAAAAGAGAAGTCGAAACTTGTGTAAGCCCATGAGCAGTTTTATATTTAGCAATTAATTATTGAATATGAAGAATCTTAATTTTTATTTATTTTGGGATACTAATATGGCCAAAATATAAATTGAGATTCATTTATAAGATCTTCTTTGAATAGAGAGGATTCTGTCTGGACTGTGGCACACAAGCGAGAGAAGGTCTGGCTGAGTAAACAAGAAAGGAGACAGGACAACCTTGACCCTGCAAGCTGACCAAGTCTCCGTCAGCACCTTCGGTCTATTGCTACGTCATTCAATAACAAGTCAGATTTTTCCAAAAGAGGTAGAAAAAATTGCGTTGCATGTTATATGTATTCTCGATTCACTTAAAGTAGGTGACATAAAATTTTCATTGTAACGTTTGAAAGAAATACTACAGGACTGCACTGATAAATTGTTTTCCGTCCTTAGAAGCAAGAAACGATCGATAAATTTTGAGCTTTACGAATTTAGGTCTCAGAAATTTCTCCAAAAGTGCATTATCGAATCATGCCTACAGTTTCCTTATTTGCATAATAAACTTTTGATACATTTTTTTCACGTAGTTAAATAAATTTCTAAGCAAGATTCTTTTATTATTATATCTAAGAATAAACTTAATTTCATAGACATTACGGGCATTCCTGAAATTTTTAGAGATCAGATGGTCTTGAGGATTTAATGAGAAGGTCTAATATTTGAAACTTCCTGTTGCTTCAAAATCTTCAACCCGTGAACCCCAAAATATACCCTGTAGGAATTATTAAATAGAGAAAAATGGCCGGAAGTCCATCTAGCAAGTTTGGGATGTTAAGAAGGAATTTTCTGGGGAAATCACATAATATGCATTTTATTTTTTAGTATTTTATCTAATCAATTAATATTTTTAACTATAGGTATGTATATCAATTGTTCATTTAGAAGTATTTAGTTCCAACAATTAACAGGGTTAATTGTATGAAGGGTGGCTCGTAAAAAAAAAAAAAAAAAAAAAAAAAAAGAATATTTTAAGGATAAAACGTGTACATTTTCTAAGCTAAAACAGAGTTATTTTATGTTTGAGAGATCGTAGGCCGATAATAAAGTATTTTTTAAATTTCAGTTTATTTTAGTAATATTTACAATAATTTCAAGATTTATTCTAAATGTATCAGTTAATTTACTATCAAAACATTCTTCCTTGCAGAATGGGAATGCAGGTGATAGTAAAATTTCCTATAATTGTAAGAATAGTTTTCAAACATATTCATTCTATAATGAATTTTTAGTTCTCTAATAAAAACGTTTTTTCAACATATTATCTAATAAAATTGTGTCTTTTAAAATATACTTTTTTTATTTGAAAAATATATGATTTTATTTATAATCAGAATATCATACTGTTCTGATAACCTTTCTTTCAACTTTAAAATGACTCGAAAACATCAAAAGCAATATCTTGAATTTCCTTTAAACTTTTTGGTCCTCCGAATCTGTTCCGAAACCATTTACACGAACTTTCTCTTGATCTACATGTCAAGGCAATTTACCTTTTAGAGGTATTAGCTTTGCATGCCTGCAATGATTCCAAAAGGTCAAAAGCTGTTCCAAAAGGGGTAAAGCAAGGATTCTAACAGGCTTTTTATTGCTGTAAAAGATTGTTACCGTCTCTCTTTAGAGCCCAGGCTATTGTGCAGCAAGAATGCTGCTATTCTGGCGAACCACAGAGGTCTTACAGTAGGACAATCTTGAATTTTCGTTTTCAGATAATTGTTGTCTGCCCTAATAACCCCGTTTGTGCGTTTCCTCCATCAAAATTGAGTGTTGTAATCGGTAGCTTGAGAAAAACCAGTCTTCAAATTTTTTTGTGTTTGTATATATATATATATATATATATATATATATATATATATATATATATATATATGTATATATGTATATATATATATATATATGTATATATATATGTATATATATATGTATATATATGTGTATATATATATATATATATATATATATATATATATATATATATATTAAACACACAGTAGACTCTTCCTAATCCGGCATCATCGGGACCGGCGTACTGTCGGATTAGAGAAAACGCCGGATTAGAGAATTCAGTTTGAAGCGGTCAGTTATGTATTTGAAAAAAAATATTATTTGAAGATATAATATATGTATCTTTTTTTAAAATGGTAGATATAATTAAAATTACTTTTAAAACTTGCACTCCACTCGCAATGAATGTGCGAGCTGGACTGGCACATTTATTTTCTTAGGAGAAACACACATTCCTGCCTCTAAAAATGAACTAAATCGGTCTATTGAAGGGGGGGGGGGGGTTACTTAGTTCTATGCCCGAATAGAATTCTCCCGCCAAACGTAGGTTGCCAAAGCTCCCACTAGGAGTGCCTCTGTTTTCATATGAATTTGTACATGTTCTGATTTCTATCACTAGAGGTGCTGTATCCCCTTTCTGTTGTACTGTATCTCGTTCCTTTTATTATTCACCAAGATCAAGAGACGAAAATGTGAAGTTTTAGTATATTTATTAAGTTATGTAGTACCACGCATAAAAAAAAAAAAAAAAAAAAAAAAAAAAAAAAAAAAAAAAAAAAAAAAAAAAAAAAAAACTCGTTTAGGAGTTGAATATTAAAAATGTAAAAAAAGAACTATTCATGTTTTTGTTATTTTATTTATGTGCGTTATTATAAGTAAATTATTTTAGGAAAGCACTCGACACTACCCAAATTCTGAGGAAAGTGCTTAGATATGCAGCTCCTGCGTGACAGACTTCTTGGTATGAAATTGCTTTTTACACTTAAGACGATTGCTCAACCGTTTTCGGATTGCATCATAGAATAGAGATTCCTCCCAATAAGGAGGTAGGAAACACGATAAAAGGTTTTTAGTTTGGAAATTGAAAGCCTCAACTGTTTTCTTATCTCTTGTAAAGGATTTGCATTACTGTACAATTAACTATCTGTGGTTTTAGGCAAGGTAATTCTGTCAGATTGCAATTCATTGATATATCTATGCTCGTTGTGAGTATTAGCAGGTATACCTTGAGATTAAAAGTGCACTTACTAATACCTTCAACACCGTTCAACATTATCTCCCGAAAGTGCAATAGACTTCTCAGACTACAGACCTTGGATCCGTTCTGTCCTTCCTTTCACCCAACAAGCCTCCAACCTATAAACCGAACATTGACCCCCACGTGCGGTTTATTGGTATTCCAGTTGTATCTTGGAAGCAGCAGTGCCAACCTTTTGATTGTGCGTCGCCAGGCTGCAACGATTAGTGACATGTTTTTCTAGATTTATAAAAAAATGTTATTGAGCCATAGGAACCCTATGTTAAAGCCATTTATTTGTTAACGCATACCCCATATCTTTTTATAGACTGCACGCATGTCTTGACATAATTAAATAGAATATACATCAATAAAAATTAATATAAATAAAATAATTAAAAAAATAAACTTGAACAGTACTGACTTGATAAGTGCTACCACTTTTTTGAGACCTCCACTAAGTTATCCAGGTTTCATTAAAATCCAAAAGACCAATCAGGTCTCCCAGTTTCATTATTTTTATATTTTAATAATTGTAAACAATATTTCGGCTTAATGCCGTCATCAGGAAATCTTTATTAATATTAACAATTTCCATTGAAAACCCATCTAATTCCAGTTTGACAGTAGTCCCAGCTGGTTATCCAAGTTTCATAAAAATGAAAAAGGTCAATTATTAAAATATAAAGATTTTGAAACTGGGAGGCCTGATGGGCGTTTTTAATTTTTATGAAACCTGGAAAACTTGAATAGTGTTTAAGAAATGAAGATGAAATTATACTCTAATGTGGAACTATAAAGGAATAAAAAAAATAACAAGATGAAATGGAGTCAAATCTTCTTCTTCATGTTCTTCGTTTTCCCGGTTATTTATGATATCATTAAAATTTATAGATAAAACAACATTCTTCAGCTCCTCCTTGTGATTTTCGAACAAATGTTTTTTCCGTCTCAGGCCAGCTTCCTCCTTGTAAAATTATGTTTTGGAGGCCTGGTGGCAGTGAGTATTAAGGCGCGAACACTTCACACTCCAAGGGTTGTGGGTTCGATTCCCACTTGGGGTGGTGGCTTTTCTTTAAAAAAAAAAAAAAAGAGATGGCATCAGCCCTATCCTGGCTAGCAAAAGGTGGTTACCTATAGATAACCCGTCCTAAAATTCTAGGTTAATTGTAATGGACGTTAAAATTTAAATAAATTATGTTTTTAATTAGCCTTAATTTTTGTCAGTCGTAAGTCTTAAAATCATAGAAAATGTGGGTAAAAGGTTGGATCTGTTCGTCTATCGTGCGTTTGTCGTCACCAGTTATTTTAAATCGTTTTAGGTATCGTTTAATATGTTCGTGTAATGTCAGGAATTGTGTAAGCGAGTAATTTCAACTTTTAAGAATATCAGGATTTTTGTAATTTATTTAAGGTTTAAATATATGAGAACGAGGGCTTTTGTTCTTATGATCCGCCTACTCTTTCATGTTGAAATACACATTAATTATTTTAAATGTAGACTTATCCCAACTTAAAGATAATTTCGCGTGGCTTATCAGCAAGTTTTGAACTGATATAATATTTTTCTAGATTTGTATTGTCTATTATGAACACGAAGTCTTGGATATCGTTTTTTAATTGGCTGTCTTATTGTAAAATACATTGGATAAACTTGTGAACTTGTCTTTTCACAGAGTCATATTTGTGGAAAAAACAGAGATTCGTCTATAAAATATTGACTCTGTAAACTTACTTCTGTTATCAACCTAAAAATAATTAAGGCCTAATTTATTTCGTGGGGCCAACAGTTCAAGGAAATTAATGGAGATTAGTATTATAATTAAATTTGTGTTAATGTAGTACCTAAGATGGATTAATTATTTTTTTCTAACAGACAATTCTGAATCTTTAAAATTTACTTACAATTTATTTTTTAAGTCGATTTTTGAATGATCCGAATTTGTGGATGATATTTTCAGGGGTTGTCAAATTTTTATTTTGAGCCAGATATCTCTCGTTTAATCAAGCCGTATGGCTCAGATAAGCAGAACATCTCGCCAGAATAACCAGGATTGTGTGGTCACTGATGGACAAAGATATTTGAACATGTGAAACTAAATGGCAGTTGCATTGAAGTGCAAACAGAGAAGCTCCTGTTGGGGAAGAACCCTTCACAATTAAGTTATAGTGCTATTGAAGAACAAGATCGATTCTTTGGCACAAGCTAATGAAAACTTAGGATAAACACGCTGTGAGATTGTAAGATTTACGCCTGTTTGATGAATATTTAAGAACACGCTTCCAAGTTTCATCACTATTTGACAGGACATCATTGGTATTTCAAAACAAAAAGAAAAGGCGATAGGTCGAGGAAGGATGTGGTAACATCACGAATCATTTTTAGAATGCTATGTACGGACTGATGCAATGCTCCCCTGGTATATGAGTCAGGAATTTTAAAAACAAGTCGTATGTTGTGATTTTACAATTATAATTTTTTAACCATTCTAATGAAGGATTAACTGGTCTGTAATTGCGTACTTTCGGTGTTCGAGGTTTATGTAATAGGTGTAAATGTTGTTTATTTCCAGATATTTAAGCGCGCTATCATAAGGGCATTTGGGTAGCCAATCAGTGAACGCAAACAATAATAGAAATTAAACATTTTCACAAAAATTAGGAAGTAAATTATTGGAATGAATACTGAACAGAGTGTGCTTATAATCTTGGTACTATTTTGTATTTTTTAGAGCTACTGATTTCAGCTTAATAGGTCATGGTATAAGAGTATTTTTGATTTTGTTAAATTATACCAGGCCCGAGGTATCCTGAAGAATTTATTTGTTTAACCCTACGGCAGTGGCGCGCACCTCAGAGGAGCATACTTTTTTTATTTTTTGGATCACGGTTGGCAGCCGTGTTTTGGCGGGCTCGCCGCTTTAGTATCTTCCGGATTTCCGTGCGCCAAGTCGCATTGTCGCCTTTTTGTGAGCTCATCATTACCCCCCCATACACGAGCATTCTTTCCCTACGTTCTTTCCTTTCAGTGTAATCCTTACGGAAAGGTCGAGAGGATTATATTCCTCTCGTGCCCACTAACGGCAAGACTTTCCTGCATTCTTTCCTCTCAAGTTATCCCGCTGTTCCATCCGTAAGGAACAGCGAGAGGAATATAATCCTCTCGTGCCCATTAACGAGAAATAGCAATTCGTGAGGCTTTCCTCTCGCCTTCAGAAGGATTGCTGTCCTTTGAAGGGAAAGCGTGTCCTCTCATCCAATCCCGCAGGATTAAAGATGGACCGAAGGAAAGTGGTAGCAATAGCTGCCATGTCAGTTGGTGTATATATATATATATATATATATATATATATATATATATATATATATAAATTTATATATATTAGATTTCATATGTTTATATATACATATCTATATATATATATATATATATATATATATATTACATTACATATGTTTATATACATATATAGTTATATTACATTCCATCAGTCATCAGTTATTGATTTCAAATTGTTAAAATTAATTTTGTGTTTTAAAATCAATTCATGTATTTAAAAAATTGTAAACAAATGTTTGTAGTGAACTTTTATGAAAAACGTTATTTGGATAAAATTTTTAAAATACCTAACTTTATCCAAACATTTTCCTAATGAAAAAGTTCATGTTCAATAAAAACTACAAGTAAAATTTAAAAAAATATAAGTTTAACTTAAACATTTTAAAAATAAAAGGTAATTTGAATTTTCTCGAACCCTGGTATAAATAATCTTAAGAAGGTGTTTTATAATTTACTAGCTGTTACCCGGTGTGCAATGCTACACCTACTTTATATTAAATATCTGTAGCCGGGCTTACCATGCTACACATGCTTCATATTAAATAGTTGTAACCCAGCTTCCATGGTACGCCTACTTTATATTATATATTTAAAAAAATGAATGATTACATTATATTGGTCCAAATTATGAGAATATAAGATAATAAATTGAGAGCTCGGCTGAAAAAGTTATTTTCCATTTTTTTTTAGAGAAAGTGGGGTGGAAATTAAATTGATCCTTATTTTTTAAAAAGTACCCTTACTTTTAAAATGGTATTACAATTAAGTGATTCCAAATAATTTAATTGCAATACCGTTTTAAAGAAAATCCAAACCAAACTCCCTGTGTTTAATTTTTTTAAAGAAAAAAAAATATGTGGTCCATAAATAAATATTCATAAAAAATAGCAATACAAATGAGGCATTTAATTAAGGTTATGATTAGTTATAAGTTGTCATAACCTACAACTGAAACTATATTCTTTATTTTCATTGATTTTTTTTTAAATATAATATTTATTTATTTTAAGGGCTTCACATCTAAAGCTAAAACCTCAACCTTGCGCAAATATAATATTAATATGTTATATTGTTTACCTGTTCATGTAATAATCCGTAACTGAGTTTTTTTTATGAATGAAAAAGTAGGTAAGTCGTGCAGGGTTTATGTTATGTATGCCAAAAGGAAAGTTTTAAAAACATAGTTTGTTGTTTCAAATACACTTTCACATATTTTTGTTCACTTTTTTTTCCTTTCTATTAAAGCTTCTGTTTCAAATTTTATGGTTCATGCACTCTTCTATAAGGATAGTCCTTCTATCATAGGAAATAGGGGCCTCTAAGAATAAAAACAAATTTAAGATATTTTTCTTGCAGTTATGGACAACAATGAATTAAAGGTATTTGGGAATTTCAATAACGACATTGACTTGGCGAGCAACAATATTTTTACCAGAATTGCAACCGTATTTAAACATTTAGTCCAAGAGCTGGTAACACACTTTTCAAGTGTTTTATGTGCCTTGAAATTGTCGTATAGTGGGTCTCTAGTGTAGATAAAAAGTTAAGTATATGGTTGCTGGACATACCTTGAAACACCAGGTACTGCGCATGGTAATCAGTAACAAACTATGGGCCAAAAATAGTGTTTTATTCAGAAGCCATAAGTGTTCAATGTAAAATTAAGGCAATTCTATAATGAATAATATATAAGGCAGACACTTTTAAGTGGGATACATATAAAAAAAAAAAAAAAAAAACCGAAGTGGGTTTTTTGTAATATTAAATGAAGTCTCTTCTTCACACTGCTATTTAAACACCATAATTGAAAATAATTACAAAAGGGCGGACACTTTTTGTGAGGTTTAGTAATCAGCAAACATGAAAATAAATTCAGCCGATGATAGACTCCAATACACTGTGTGTAACCGTAAGAGTGAGTGAGAGCACCAATCATCTGGACAGGACAGTTGTGGCTGTTCTAGAAATAAAGCAACTTGCCTTAATTATACATTAAAGATTGTTGGCTTCTGAATAAAATACCATTTTAGTGACATATTTTTTTAACACCTTTCCCCTATGTGCAGTACCTGGTGTTCCAAGGTATGTCCAGGCTACACTTATATGCCTTACCTATCCACGACATGCAATACACCAAAATTCCAAGGTGCATAAAACACTTCATGAAATGTGCGTTACCAGCTCTCCGACTAAATGTTGACAGTCAGAGGATATAACTATCTCAGACAAAAGAAAGCATATGTCAGAATATAATGATTAAATTATTATGGATATTAAATTAATAAAAAATTGCATGGAAAATTTAATTACTTATTCATTTATTAGAACACCACAATTCACGTGACTTCCTCTTCTTATAAAAATAATATTTTAATACATTAATTTATCTGCAAAAAAAATAGCATGCATTAAGAATAACTTTATTAAAAAAAAATTAAAGTGAGGCTGCCCAAATTAATAGGGTTGCTAAACCATACAGCTCTTGTAACAATAAAATAATGTTTCAAAACGTGGTGAAAATTAATTCATTTATATACATTCATTTGTATGATTATAAACATTTATGTAATTTATTATGTACATCTATCTATATGCGAATAAAAAAATAAGTTAAATATAACAACATGTAATATAATATTTTAATAATATTTGCATATGTATGTGAGATTAATTTAAATTTAATTAAATTAATTTAAAGTTCATAAATTTAAGTCCTTTACAAAATCCCATTTAGAAGTTATTATTTGTTCTGGTTTCCTAACAAAATTTTTACTACCATATAAATTAAAGTTAGAAACATCTGGTTTCTTTCCAAAACAGTTTTCATAGGGTATTTTATTGTCAATGGTGTTAGCTAAAGAGAGATTTTTCAAATAAGTTGCTGCACAGACCATTCCTGGCCAACATTTTTTTCTACAATAGCTTCTGCCAGTAAACAATGAGATATATTCATAATTGTTCTAGTAAATCACACCATTTAATTCATGAACATATGAGGGACAGGGATTAATTATGATACCCTTTTTTTTTTTGGTAGTCATAATTCTTACTATTTAAATATTCCTTACCAATGTCATATCTCACAATACCAATTCTCTTATTTCCTAAGTTTTCAACCTCATTTACTTATTGAACAAAGGAATGAAAAACTTCTGTTTTAGGTTTAATAGTTTAAATCCTAGCAATCTTACTATTTATTTGAGTGAGACCGCGACAAAGGGAATTCATCACTAAACACTTAAATAACAATAAACAATACTGAACAATTATGAAGAAATTAACATGAGGGCAATCTTACTATAATCATCTATAAATGAAACAAAATATTTTTCACCTTTGAGACTCATAGTTAAAAAAAGGTCCACATCAGTGTAAACAATTCCAAAATACTTTTAGCCTTGTTCTTATTGTTATTTACACACTTCATCAGTTTCAATAAAAAAGTTAATTGTTTTTCCACATACTAAAACCCTCTCCATCAAATACCAGTACATATTCATTTATTCATTAAACAGAAAAGCGAGTGAGAGATACCGAATACTATAACCGACATTGCAACCTTCCTTTACTAAAGAGATAAAAAAACTCTCTCAACAAAAGTATTGAAATTATTAAAGTTCTGAATAGAAACATGAACACTTAATTATATTATATTAGTCCAAATTATGATTAGATAAACACAGAACATTTTTATGATATACTTATTTATACGATATTAGTCTATATTCTGGTTAGAGCAGTGTTGCCCTAGGCAATCAAATCAAAATTGATTTAATATGAAGAAAACTGATCTGATATTAAGAAAATTAATCTTAAAAAATATGATATTTTATTATATGATATCTTATATGATATTTGTCCAAACTCTGAGAATATAAACCTACTATTTAGATAAACAAACAAAGGTTTTGTATTGCACTTCTTCTTAGAAGGAGGGGCAACACTGGAAAGAAAATGCCGATTTCTGACTATAAACTCTTCTGTATATGACAGTTTCGAACTCGTTACTTCCAAACTATGAATCCTAGAAGATTTTGAGCTAGACTACGAGATTTCCCGGATCAAGACGTATCTATGTGCGAAGTTTGGTCAATATCAGTCAAACGATGTGGATTTGTATAAGGAACAAACAAACAGAAAAACAGAAAAACAGACACGTGATTTTTATATATATAGATTAACACAACTAAACAAATTACGAATTGAATAGGGTATTTACTTTTGGGATATTCCATGCCAAATCATCCAGCCAAAATGCATTTCGACACCCAAGGTTGTCAAATTTTGATGAAACTTGGTGACTATATTGTAGTAATGGACATGAGTAAAAGTACCAAGTTTTATGTTCATTAGTTTTTGAAACGCAGCACTTTAAAAGTTCTTAAAAATGTGCAAAATATCATTGATAGTACATCTGGCAACAATCTATACTTTTACAACTTTTCCTATAACACTATTAATTTTAATGATAGTGAGTTAATTTTTTTTTAAATTGTTCAGCATTCAATCGTGAATGGAAATATATTGCTATAAATATAAGATTTAAAGCCATAGAAATATTTGACGCAGTATCTCCATAGCTATAAGCAAAGTTAAAAAGCTGATAGCTAAGAAGTAAGAACTGACACGCAATCCTGCAGGATAAAGTGGAATCTGAGAGGAAAGACGAGCGCCCACTAACGAGAGGAAAACTAAACGGATTATGTCAAAGAGAGCCGACTGAAGGGATAACCCGACCGGCACGCTTTCCTTCCTTACCCATACACTGGCGTTCTTTCCGTGCGGATTCATCTTTCCTGCAGGAAAGAATGCTCGTGTATGGCCGGCTATTGTCAGTGGCTGGCCGTCACCTCTCAAGTGCCGCGCCACAACTCACGTAAGTTTTACAGATTTGAGATTTGATATTTACACTTTTCGTTCTCTATCTTAATACACTATCATCTATGAGAATGTGAGTGAGTTTATTCGATTGTAGAATAAATGCGAGGAGTAAAGACTGGTCTTCAACTGCTAGGTACAGCGACACTATTCGTGGGATTTCCTATCCTTTTTTACAATTAATTATTATTTCATATTTATGTGTTGTATATTCATATTTTATATACATATCTTATATTTTATTGACATATTTCATATTCATATTTTATACATACATCGTCGCTACAAATGCAAAGTATCGAATGTGAAAATCACCACTTTTCAGAGTGGAAAAGCATTTATTCATAACTTTTTTTTGGACAGTCAAATATTCGGCAGATTTGACCTTTTGATTGTGGAATACTTTTCCTTTAAAAGAGTGATCTAAGATTCAAGAATTTGCCGTACATAAGTCCATCAGAAATTAGTAAAGATTGACAATGAAAGATGTATTTTTTCACATTCGTTACTTTGCATTTGTATCGACGATATTTAGACATGTTTTATGTCTAACCTGGATAACCTGGTATATAAAAAATGTTATATATTTTAACAGTGTATTATGGTTCCACTAACAGTACCTAGTAATAATGATCTTTTACCTATAACATGATCTTTTTTTAAAAAAAAAAGAATCAGAAATTTACCATTAATGGCAGAGTGTTTTTAAAGTATGGCCGGGTTTAGACGTAAAAACTCTTATACATAGATTGATTATTCAATTTTATATTTTAAATTAATATTTTATTTCATATCGAACATGACATGATTTTATTTAATCGAAAACGATGGTTTCTTATATCCCACGGAAAAACAAATGTTGTTTTGTTATCAAGTCTGCAGTTTCCTACTATTTCTCTCAAATAGCAACATAATCACGTTGCTGAGGCACATTTTTCCGTGCGAAATAGGGTTTGCACCTGTGAGGTGCAGCGCCACTATGGATGTCCCAAAAAGGGGCGCCACTACTGGAAGGTTAATAACAAGTCGAAATATATGTATGTGTATGTATTTAAGCCAATTTAGAGAAGAGAGATACCCTTAATATTTCACAGTCAAAATTGGGAACAAATTTAAAAATTAAAAAAAATGCCTGGCCATATTTTTTTATTCCAAAAACATATTTTACTTCTTATTTTATATGTTTACAATTTATATTAGTTTGCAGCATAAAAACACAAATAATTTCAGATATCCTATATATGATATTTCAGAGACTATAATAAATTTTACCCATCCATGTAATAAGCGTTTAATATTAAGTTTTCTGTTTCCTGAAAAATCCCCGTGACATTTCATAAATATCAGATTTTTTCTTCTTTCAGTGTCAAGATTATTAATGGCATATTGATAAGGTTAGATCGAACCTAAATGATAAAGCTGCCAATGTGGAGGACAACTGAGATGCCTTGGACACATCCTACGAATGGAAGATGGCAGAATATCTAGCAAAACCTACCGAGCCAAAGTAGAGGGGAAGCGAGGAAGTGGTCGCCCCAGACGCTAAATGGACAGACAACGTGAGGGAAGAGTTTTAGAAAAGTAGGCTCGATTGGAACAGAAGAAGGCAACTTGTAGGTAAAATTAAGTACTATTCCTTATTTATAATGATTTAATTTGAAATATCTGTTCCAGAACACTTTATTATCGTTACTTATCAGTTTATTTGTACTCGATATCCTCAAGTTCTGCTGATCAAATAGGAATTACAAGTATCATCTCACTAGAATGAAACACATAGCTAAACAGAATATAGAAAATACACATGGGTGTATATAGAAAATAATTTCGGGGGGGCTTGGAGAATTTAGGGGGGCTGAGAGCATTTGGGGTTATGGAATACTAACAATCTAGAACTTGGAATAGTTAGCCAATTAAAATGCTATTACACCCAAAAAAAGTATTTTTTCAGGACTAAGTAATCTTATTTAATTTATTTATTTATTTAAAGCCTTTGACACATTTTTACCGATTTAGGGGGGGGGGGCCTCAGATTCCCTCATTTTATACGCCCATGACTTCTAGCTTTGTCTACTTGCGAATTGCTGGACGATATTATGCATGCTATTACATAGACAAGATAGACAATTTATTAATTAACAGACAGACACTTTTGTTTGTACTTTTTGAATTGTGTATTCAGGAACAGAGCCGAAGTTTTGTCACCAAATGGTGAAAAAACTAAAATAAAAATAAAAATAAAAAACATAGACAAGATTCTCTCCACCTTTGTTCAGAATTTTCGAGTAATTGTCCTCCCAAATTTTCAAAGAACTCCAAAAAGACCGTCCTAGTTTTTAATCTAAAAGGTACGATCCAACGCACCTTTATTTAACACGAACTTTATCATAGACGTCAAAACGCAAGACCCCACAAATTGGCAACCCACGACTACGTAATGGACATGAGTTGATTCCTGTACTATGGGAACATGTCGTTTTTACGAGTTCCTCAAACCCGCCTCACAATTTTATTCCCTGTAAATTTCTACGAGTTGGTCGTTTCGAAAAGAGCGTAAAGGGAGACGTTTTTATTTTCATAAGCTTCTATTACACAATGAGTGCCAACGGACATGTATGCCTCCGTAGAAAGTGCTACGGAAGTATATTCAGTTATATACTTGCGCAATCACGTATTATTTTCCTGACATATCTCCTCCCGGTGAATTAATAATCTCGACAAACATATTATATATGTACTCATATTGTACATAACATAGTGATTCCTAGTTTCCGTTTGTTCAGGTCGATTAAAGAAAAATATTCGCATACTTAAATGCGCACTTGGAGAAAGCACCGTTTGCATCCGAAGAAAATAATTTTGTCCCAAAAGATCTTTACGGATTAAAAAACCTGTTGTGAAGCCATTTATTGGCTGCATTTTAGCACTTTCCTCCGAATGAAAGTAGCTATTGAGGAAGAACTCATGACGGAATTTTTGAAAAATTTCTTCAAATCTTTATTGATCCTACCTAGTAGACACCGAAAATGACCCCCGTAAAAATTTATGTATATATATATATATATATATATATATATATATACATATATATATATATATATATATATATATATATATATATATATATATACATAGATATATATGCCTGTTAACACGATAGCGGCCAGAGTTTTTGTTTTTTCGTAACGGAACTTATAGCATTCAATTAGCAAACGATTGAAAGAGTTCGTTAACCACCAAAGTCCGTCCACCGGAAGGGGGGGGGGGGGGTGTTTACCCCTAACCCAAAACACTAATTTGACCATGTCAGCCGTAATATTTGTTATATTTCAACGAAACTTGGTATTCGTAGAGGTGATATAGAGAAAAAAGAGAGATATAAAAATGAACTAAATCGGTTCATTAGGAGGGGGGGTTTACTCCGGACCCACAATACCAATTCGCCACTACCAGCCGTGATTTTTGGTATATTTCCACGAAACTCGGTATTCCTCGTGGTAATCCACAGGTAAATATTTGTTGTAAAAATAAACTAAATCGGTACATTAGGAGGGGGGGGGGGGTTTACTCCGGACCCACAATACCAATTCGCCACTACCAGCCGTGAATTTTCGTATATTTCGAAGAAACCCTTCATTAGACCCTTTTTTTTAGCGCATTTAATAAGCTTTCTAATGGTATTCTTCCGTTCCCCAAGATTCTCAACGTTTTTCGAGATATTAAGGAAAGTAAACAAAGTTACTAAAACTTATTATGTCTGTTAATAAAATATTTTATTCCAACCCTTCCTTAACTCCAAACGTAACCAAAAGTTTAACATGTTAGTTTTGATGAAATTCAAACATGCAAAAAATGTTTCAAATGAATCCCATGATTCTAAGTACCCAAACCAAAAACGGTATTCAAAAACTATTTTTCCAATTTTCTCGAAAACGGTTAAAGCTATCGCCTTGAAAATGGTTTCATTCGTTTTCCTAGCCCAGGAAGCATATAAAACGAGTACTTACAGGCGTATGAACTCAAAAACGTATGCGTTACGATTTTGTTTGCGCGAATTTCGCCCCAAACGCCATCTTCCAGTAGGCGGATTTTGCTGGTTAACGAACTTGACCTTTCAAATCAGACGAAAGATTTTTGTACCAAATTTCTCTAGGGGTTCTGAAACGCGAAATTTTCTAGTCGCCACTTCCGGATTGTTTCATTGTATCAACCTTATAAGAGGGGTTCCTCCCTATGTTGGAGGGAGGAACCGTGCTAAAAATGAACTAAATCGGTTCATTAGGAGGGGGGGGGGGTTACTCCGGACCCACAATACCAATTCGCCACTACCAGCCGTGATTTTTGGTATATTTCGACGAAACTCGAACTTCGTAGTGGTAATCCACAGGTAAATATGTGTTGTAAAAATAAACTAAATCGGTTCATTAGGAGGGGGGGGGGGTTACTCCGGACCTACAATACCAATTCGCCACTACCAGCCGTGATTTTTGGTATATTTCGACGAATCTCGGTATTCGTAGTGGTAATCTATAGGTAAATATGTGTTGTAAAAATAAACTAAATCGGTTCATTAGAAGGGGGGGGGGTTTACTCCGGATCCAAATTCCTAATATACTCATACCGGTCGTAATCTCTGCTGTATTGTAACGAAACGCGGTGTACGTCGTGGGTAACTCATGAGAAAGAAGTGTTGTAAAAATGAGCTGAATCGGTCAATCAGAACCCGGGGGTTTACTTTGTAATATATTTCAATAAAAAAGCCCGCCAGACGTAGGTTCACAAAGCCGCCGCAAGGAGCGCTTTCAACCACTAGAGGGACTGTATCCTGTTCCTGCGTTAGATCAAAATACTATAATATGAGGTTTTTTGTATTTATTACGTAGTGTAGTAGGTACCATGTGTAAACATAACTCTGGAAGCAAATTAATAATTGATCAGTTACTCATTACAAATTTAAAAGAGAACTATTCATGTTTTTATTTTATTTATGTAGGATATTTTAAGCAAATTGTTCTGGAAAGCAGTCTACCCTACCCAAATTCTGAGGAAAGTGCTTAGTTATGCAGCTCCTGCGTGATGGACTTTTATATTAAGATATCGCTGAGATGCAAGCCTTACCGCCTTATATCAAACTAGCAGTGGTGAATTAAAAAAAGAATCGTTAGCAATAAAAAGGATTTTAAATGTTTAACTATTTTAAATTTGATTAATAATTTGATCCAATTATATATTTTTTCTTGTAGATACCAATTGTACTAATTAGCTTAACATTCTAAGCAGTGTCGATCGAGAACAAACAAGTACACATTAAAATTTAACCTTAGAGTCTGGAAAATAGAGCTTTGTCTTTATTTGGGCACGATATATATCTTATTTCGTCGAAAGGAGGAAAAATCACTTAACTCATAGCTCTTATAAAACTATATTTCGAACGTTTCGGCATGCTCCTTGGCAGACTTCTGCAATAAATGCCTAGGTGATGGAGGAAGACCACGATAACTTTTAGGTGACCATGGATAAGTGTCACCACTGAAAAGCTGACGTTTCTCTTAGTCGAATCCCAACCATCCTTGACTTTTTCCCTAAATCTTTACCTGGACAGGACGTATATCGAATTTCGTTTTAAAGAAGCAAAACTTAAAGATGGTTCGGGTAAATTAACGATGTGGTAAAGTAGAAAACCCCCAGTTCTATTCGCCTGATAGTGCTTATATCATCAAAGTAAATCTTTCACATGAGCTCTGGATACTGTGTAGTGAGATTAGTTTTAAGACAACTAAAATAATTCCCGCTAGAGTCAAACTAATAAGTTAGTCGGGCCTGGCGGATTTCAGGCAAACACACGCTCTTAATGGATAGATTTTTCCAGTTAACAATCGTTTTTTTTGTTGTTGTTTGTTTAATACAGTGTATCGGCATGTATGCCATTAGCGCCGAAACAATTGTTTGTTGTGGGAATTTCGTTTCCCGTTTGTTATGGCGAAAAAATAAAATTTGTGACCGCTATCGTCTTACCAGATATATAATTCATAATAATGGTGAAATGTTTCTAAGTCACTGTGTCAGAGTCAGAACGGTATAACTCCCGGTGTGGTTTAGCCGTTACATCAGGATCAGGCATAAAAGGAGGCGACAAGATGCTGACAGCGTTGGCGACACCTTCTGGGAGGGTGGTAAAAAGGCAGACTTGACTTGTTGCAGCATGCCTACTCAACAGTCAAAGCAGTGTTTCATCTCTTTTAGCAATGTTGATAATACTTTACAATAGCAAATGGCTGAAAGAATACTTGCTCAGCTCTTTGAAAACGGAATTCTGAAGTATAAAGGAAGAGAATACTTCCAGAACGAATGTAACGTACACCAAGTGCAATAGATGATATTTACTGTGTTTGTAACCTAATTAATGGTAACTTAAGTACATGTATGATTACCTGTAGAACAGTATTTTTCTTAAGCTTAAGAAATTAAGAGGGAAGTTGATTCTTTCTTTGCGCTGAATCACAGCTCAATCGTGTATTTCAAATATTTCGTTTTGAAAGCAATCTGATGATTGTATTATAGTGTTGTTTAATGAGAAGGACGAGCTGAAAACTAATTTGACCGAAAATTGCCGAAAACACTTACAAATGTTGTGGAAAACAAATATGTTTTGTATAAATCGGACTAAATGTATTTCTAGAGGCCTTACTTTTTCTTCTGGCTTTGTATACAATGTACATTAGTAAGTATACATCTAGACTAAGTAGGCTTAAGTTCCCTATTGTAAATTTTGTCTTCCTTCTAGTAAAAAAGCGTAGAATAACGTGTAGTTTTAAGGCCAGCTCCATGTTCCAATACGTTGGGCCTAGAGCTCTCTCTGTACATATTAATAAATTTTGGAGGGTGGGAAAAAAAGTAACATTACCTAATGGATAGATCAATGATTTAATGATACGAACTGATAACGATGAAAACAAATTAAATTTTAGTTAGTAAATAATTTATTTGACTCTTACTAATTTAACAAGTGGATAGCCAGTCTAAAATGAATATAGTTCACCTGTTTTTAAAGAATTTCGAAGTTTTCTTAAAATAAACGAGCAAAATATTTTATTTTCTGTACAACTAGATTATAGATAGCAGTTATTTTAAAAATTAGAGCTTTATTTATCATGGTTAGTGCTATTTTGAACACAATGAGATACTTGGTATTATGTATGTTCACATCTATTTTGAAGAGTTGTCCTTATTTGGTTACAATATATTGTCTTAAAGATGTTTTTGGAATACGTAGGGATTTTATGTTTAGATATTTAAGCTATGTGGGTCCGGTGTTTAAATAGTAAGATAGTTATTGGAAATCGACGTTTGCCTACGTATTGAAGAATACTAATATGACCCCTGCGAAAATCTGTCACGTACCCTGTACGTTATAAAAGAAAGTTTTTTAGTTCAAGGTCGAACTGTGCTGCTCCAAGTGATAGTGGCCCTATTTTGATATTTTGTAACGGTGTCCATTGAAGGGTGACAGACAACAATAGAGGCCTGAGCGTTACATATCAACATTATACCTTAGGTAACCTGCCATTGTGCGGACATAGATGTTTGCCTTTTCGGTTGGGGTATTGTTTTAAGCTCCTTGCTCCTAACAAAATAATCGATATTATCACAGGGCCAATAAAATGATAAACAATTCTTTTTGGTGATGTCCTGACAAAGTGCTAATGATAAAATTGTCAGGGAGAACAATACAAAACAAGATTATTCGCTCTATACACGTGTACTAATTGAAGGTTTTCTGCAAAAGGGAGGAGCTCCATTCTATCACTGAAGGGGTTTAAAAACATTATCTTTTACTATGTTATACAGATCATATATCAGGAAAAACAATATTTGTACACAACTTAAAATCTCAATTATTAACGTTTTTGTGATTTCCCAATAACAGGAATATTGGAGATACCTCCTTTTTACAGTGAACGTAGAAAGAAACCTTCTCCTCCAAAGGCTACATCATGACTGAAGTCATTAATTGCTTCTGATTGCTATGATAACAATGAGTAAGAATAAGTGTTTCTTATATTAGTAATAAAAGTCATTTTCTGGGCTAAGCTTACATTTATTATTCAATAAAATAATACATTTTTAAAAAGTTCTTTAGAATCTGCTGCGGTAAGTTAGTTTTATGAAAATCGATGTAGTCAAAAAGTAAATAAAATTCGAGTACGGAGAGGGAGAATAGTCAATTTAAATAAAGTTCATTTTTTGTCGATTAAATTAAAAATATACTGTTGTATTTCTGTATCTTTATTTAGGTACTACCTTTTATGTTACTGTGTGAATATTTACCTTTATTTACATTTGGACACGTCCTTTTCTCTTATCTTTCACCTAAGTAAAATCTTTTCATTTGAAGCTTTCCAAATTAGCGCTTCAGTTGTTGCCCAGGTCTGTGAGACCCAGAGTGTGCTTAATTGCTTCTGATTGCTATGATAACAATGAGTAAGAATAAGTTTCTTATATTAGTAATAAAAGTCATTTTCTGGGCTAACCTTACATTTATTATCCAATAAAATAATACATTTTTAAAATGTTTATAATGAATCAAAATTTTGTATTATTAAATTGGTATCTACAAGCAAGTTTTTTTTAATTTTTTATTTATTGGAGCATCACAACAAGGGCGATATGCCCTTACAATTACCAGGAACTGCCATTACCAGTTAAAGATAAAGAATACAAAAAAAAAAAAAAAAAAAAAAAAAAAAAAAAAAAAAAAAAAAAAAAAAAAAAAAATAGATGGTGACAAACTAGTTAGATGTCTTTGGAAAAAATACAAAAGTGGAGTTGATGAAATAAGTGGTTTTAAGAGGAACGTTGAGGGCTATAAAATAATCTTCCAACTCAACAACAGCTGTAGAATGTGATACGAATAATTATATTGCATATTCATTTTTTGAAGAACATTTATGAGTAAAACTTATGAACTGAAATGTTTTATTATTGTAAATGGTGTAAATGAACGCAGCCCTGAGTGCATACTGCTGCTAATAGCCTAAGGAAGGACGAGCATTCGTTTGAAGTAAAATACTGACAAAGCCTAAGGCTTGAAGTAAAATGTCAGTAGGTCGTAATAAATATTCCTGTGGGAAATTAAAACCCATTCGCCTATAATTCAAGTCATTGGATAGTCAATAGTTATTTATTCTTTTGACATTTCAAACTTCAATATTATATCTATAAATTAATGTTCCTCATTTATGTGATATTACCCATTCTCATTTCGCAACAGTTATTAATTTTTACCGTCTTATTTAGCATTGAACTTAATTATGTAGTATATTTTTAAGTTCTTTGTTTTATCATTTAATATATTTATTATGGTGTTGTTCCTACCATTATAATGAAACTCAGTCAGTATTTTACATTGACATGTGTTAGACTTATATGTTTTTGAAAATTTTTTAGCTTGGAACAAAGATAAAAATATTTATTAGTCAATAAAATAAAATGCGCGAGATCTACAAATTTATTTGAAGAATATTAAATTCACACGTAAAAGTCACTTGTATAAGTCATCAAGTGATGGACAATTTGATGAGTGTGAAATTAAAATTTAAAAATGAATATGCCAAACAATTTAATACTTAGCTCAAAGCAATTACTGAATAGACAAAAAGAGTACGGTTGCGCTAAATAGTTGCAAATTTAGGAATAGTAAATAGAGCTATAGAGTACAATAATAGTGCAAATTTAGGAATAGTAAATAGAGCTATAGAGTACAATAATAGTGCAAATTTAGGAATAGTAAATAGAGCATAGATTACAATAATAGTGCAAATTTAGGAATAGTAAATAGAGCTATAGAGTACAATAATAGTACAATAATAGTGCAAATTTAGGAATAGTAAATAGAGCTATAGAGTACAATAATAGTACAATAATAGAGCAAATTTAGGAATAGTAAATAGAGCTATAGAGTACAATAATAGTGCAAATTTAGGAATAGTAAATAGAGCTATAGAGTACAATAAGTAATCTCGAGATGAGGAATTGTTTTCGTCCATTTTTCCCCCGAAAATTGATGCGTAGCAGGGAATTTTTTCTGCGAGCTATTTGAAATTTTTAATTCAAATTAATGATGAACAAGTATATAAACTTAAAATATTTTATAGAAACACATTGGTCGATTCCCAAAGTTTTTGAATCGCTGGTGACTCTTAAAGTTATGTCACTAACCATGAAGTTTATTGAATAATGATTTTTCTTTCAAAGGAGATCCAAAAAAAATACTGAAGGAAATTACCATTACCATTAAGATCATTTAGTTCTTACTTGATCTATTCTTCTTTTGCTATGACGGTCAAGCTTTGGCATTTATGCTCTTACTCAGAGCTATAAGTTCTCATAAAACGAAACGATTCTATGAAATCTTGTTTATAATATGACAATAAGAATGTATAGTATGGATGTTTTGTTGGTAAGGATAATGTTCGTTATTTCTGAAGAATCTCAATTCATGGTTTTGCATAAAAGGAAACGCATGTAGCTTTGATGCCCATGAATGGAGTCTCATTAATTTGATCTTTCATCGTTATATTTAGCTACTCAAACCTTTATGTGGACGCTGGAATTTCTCAAAAAACTGTCTATTTCAGGCAAAATCTATTTTACTTTTCAAGATCATTTATCAAGCAAAGTACAAAGAATATATATTTGTAATAATTATCGGATATATTCATAAGTTCATAAATTTATTCTTTATTGAAAGTCCATTCCAGGTTTCTTTTTTATTTCATATTTTTTTATTAATTTCGTTATAATTTTTCAGTACTGTCCTGAAAAGTTTGTATTTAGTAGCTTGCGTATCATTAATGATACTAGACAGCTACTGCGTTGAGCAAGTTGTATTTCAGTCACCACCCTTTGTGCTTTTCATGGACCTCACCCCTTGCTGAATTTTTCATGACCAACTCATTCTCAAGATATTTTCAGGACACGGTCATAATAATCGATATACACGTTCGATTTTTCACAGTCATTCACAATGAAGCCGCTCAAAAAATGTGTACATTACGATGTGACGGATTCTGTTTATTTTCACCTGTTTACTAATTTGTTTTAACACATATTGCGATATCGCCATTTCTTCTGTTTTGAAAGGAAATCTCGAAAATCTAGGTAATTAATTTAACTGGATTTCTAAAATAACCCTGATTCAAATGTGTGTGTATATATATATATATATAATTTTTTATTAGTTTCCTCTCTGCAGTAACCCTGCAAAGAGGCCGTTTATTTTGTGCTACACGTTCCAATACATAATGTATATCACATGTATTTTATAAAATTTTGTCATCAAATGTTCTTATATATATATATATATATATATATATATATATATATATATATATATATATATATATACGAACACACACACATATATATAGAATGTAACATAAGTGGACACGAATACTTAAGGAAGTGATAGTCAGTCCAGTCAACGAACAGTTATAGATGGAAATTTTTGGAACACAATTTTTAACTTCATAACTTTGTTTCGGCTAGTTAGGAGGTCAACATATCAAAAGTCCTCGCCCGTAGCCTTTGTACCCGGGGGATGGGGGTTTAGAAGGCCCCATTTTTCGGGTTTTCACATGTATCTCGGAAACCCTGCGTCCTAGCGACATGGCCGTTCTATAGCAAATGAAAGCTGATTACATATGCTACAAGTTCAACTCAATAAAGGTTTTCTAGATACCTTTAGTTTTCGAAATATCCGCTCTTGAATGTCTGTCATTTTGGGAAAAAACACACTTCTTGCTCTTTTTGACCGGATAACTCTTTAACGATAAACCCAAAAAATAAATGCCGTTTATAGGGTTGTAGAGCATTACATTCCCTTCAATAATAAATATAACTTTACTATTTTATTTCCACCTATAGCTATTTTTAAGCATTCGTTTTCTGGACTGAGTAGTCGCCAAATGGAACACAAATGGTCCTTTCGGATGAGGGTCAATTCCCGACAGGGAAGGAGGAAACATACATTTTAAGTTTTTTTAGGTTAGTCACATTTTTCGTTGAATAGAAAGCAATAACTAAATTTCTGTTTAAGATATGTAATTTCCAATTGCAACGTCGTAAACTGGACAAAATGTACTTGAAGAACAATTAGACTTTGTCAATTGTAAAACCAGTGAAAGGGGGCGAAAACGCAGTTTAATTTAATTAACTTCTTTTTTTGTGATAAATTAAGGGTTATTTCCATTTAGCTTTGTCAATTTCTAATATACTTCAAATTCCCCACATTTAGAAAAATTTTCTTATTTCATAAGCTTTAAAAATATAATAATTAAGAGGGCTCTTATTATTTTGTATAGGTATACCGAAATGAACTATTTATTAATAAAATACACTTCTATTATAAGTTCCTCTCAATCCTCAGAAGGATTAGAAAATAATACCATGATGATGATATTGTAATGATATTACAATTACATAATTTTGAATAGCAACACTACATAATACAAACAGAAATCTAAACGAAAAGCTAAGCCGTGGACAATAATAACCATGTACTTTTTGCACTAATAAAACCGATTAAACAAACAAACTTTAACTATTAGTGAATCAGTTCTTACATGTCCTGCCTGATATGGCGAAGGAAATTATTTATCATATTAATATCATAATCATTTTGAAATTGAAAATGGAAGCATTTTTAGCGCGGTTACTGCCTACCTCCATAGGGAGAACCCGCTTATGAGGTTGAACTCACGACGCCATCCGGAAGTGCTGACAAGAAACTTTCTCGTTTCAGACCCCATAGATCACGAAAATATAGGTGGTTCAAATTTGCATATATATATAATATATATATATATATATATATATATATATATATATATATATATATATATGCTTGTCTGTTCGCTCTCTGGCAAGCTCAAAAATGGTCCGATTTTGATGAAATTTGGTCAAAAAATCTGTTGCCTAATTTGAAAGGTCAAGTTCGTTAACCAGCAGAATCCGCCCAGTGGAAGATAGTGTTTGGGGCGAAATTCGCGCAAAAAAAATCGTAACGCTTACGTTTTTGAGCTCATATGCTTGCAGGTACTTGTATTATACGTTTCTTAACATAGGAAAAGGAATGAAACCATTTTTAAAGCGATATCTGTATATTTTTTTGTGGGACTTGAAATATTTTCTACATCTTGGAAATTAATCCCAAGTAAGATGTTTAAATGTTGGTTAAATTTGGAGTTAAGGAAGTATCCGAAAATAACATTTTATTAATAGACATGAAAAGTTTTCGGATCTTCATACATTTTTCGTAAATATTTCGATAACGGTTGGGAAATCGTGGTAAGTGGAAGATTACCATTCGAATGCATACTAAATTCTCTAGAAAAAAGGTTCTGAAGCAATATTTGATGGAGCAACGACAATCAGAGATATAAGCGCTTAAAACTTAAAAAGTGTTTGTTTTTAAAGGGTTTTTCTCTTTGTTTATCTCACTTTTTAATTTTTTGTTTTAAATTGCATTTATCAGTAAAATTAGTATTTTAGTAAAATAAGCCAAGAAACTATGAAAGGTATTGGTAATAAGTTTGGAGAGGCTGTGGTAATCAAGATGGCTGTGGCTAATCATGGTGGCGTATGCTTAGTTTGTTTTGAATTCTATCTACATAACCTTCTTCATAGCCTCCAACTGTAGTTATCGTTATTTCTTATTTTATAGAAAGATTTAACCCACGACAGAATGGAATTTTATTCGCCATGAAGCTCATTTTTACAGGTGATTAAAACAGTAAAACGAATTTGCTAGTAAAACAAGATACTTAAAATGACAAGGAATTTTTGGTTGTTTAGAATAGAGTCTTCTCAGCAGTAGTCGAAGAGTAAGTACGTTTTCAGCACATAATTGTATTGACTTATACAGATTAAGAATTATCCGCTTCTATGTATGTTGGCTACTGTCAATTTCCTGTGAATTGTGATGCTAATCTATTCCATTTCTTCAAAATGTACGTAACCGCGCTAAGATGTCGCAGTTCCTGCGAGTCGGACTTTTTTATAATCTAATTAATCATTGAAATTACTTGACGATACCGCATGAAGTAAAAGTAGCTTTTGAAAGAATGTAGGTAGTTGATGTAACGAACCCAACTATATTTATTTATTATTGGTTTTCTGCCAATAACTATTTCAGCTTTTTAGCTTCGTCGTGGAGAATAATTCTTATTCGGAAGGCGTCCTTCGATTCCATACGGCAGACTTTCACTGTGACAGTTATGTATCACCGACAAAGAGGATTTCACTGTTACTTCTACAGTATGAGTATGTATGCTAATTCTGTTACGTAGCCTGGAGACAATTCGCTTCGTGTGCAAACCTTTTTACTTCCGATCACTCCATTTTGCTGATTTAACAAAAATAAATAAATAATAAAAAATGTATATACACACTGCCTAAACTAAGCAGACAACGGATATTAACCTTTTAGGGCATTCCCTCCCACCCTCTGTAGTGCAAAAACCGGTTTATGACGGCCACTATAATCCATGAAATGTCCATGTTTCAGGCCCCATGGATCATGAAAATATTGCTGGTTCAAATTTATATTTATATATGTATACAGGGTATCGCAAGTTAATGACAAAAATTTAGTTTAAAACCACCAACCGCATACCTCTGTCTCACTCCGTTCCAGAAGTAGGCTATTCTTTAGAAAAAACGCGGTTTTAGCCAGTAATAGCCAGTACATTGTTGAAATTATTAAATACCTCATGCATACACATTTATACAACAACATTTGAAAAAGCAAAAATAACATCAACCATTTGGTGAATTGGATTTTTTGGGAATTAATTAATGTAACAAAACAGATAGAACATTTAACAATACACAAAATAATCAACAGGCAGAAAATTTAATAATATACAGGCTAATCAACAGACGAATACTTTTGCATCAATCTTGAATTATCTATAAAAAGTGAAAAGGAAGGCTAGTAAGAAAATTTGAGTCTTTTGGCATGAATTTCGCCCTATATGGAGGGAGGGAAACTGCTAAACGCTATGTGAGGTTAGTCCCGTGGAAAAACTTCATTTAATGAGCTAATTAAGTTGTATGTTGTGTTTTATGAATGGATTTCCGGATGGAATAATTACCATTGTAAGGGAGTTATCATGTCATGAATAATTAATGGCTTTCTGCAACATGATGAATGTTGGAAATTAATGTCCATATGCAGGAAGTACTTCAGCCGTTTAATGACGACGTAATTAACCACATGACTCGTCATATAATAAAATGTCTCATTTCCTTCAAAAATCCTTTTTAGTAGTAATTTGTGAGGAGTTGAGCATTTTCTTTTATGTTTAATGGCTTTCTGCAACATGATGAATGTTGGAAGTTAATGTCTATATGCAGGAAGTACTTCAGCCGTTTAATGACGACGTAATTAACCACATGACTCGTCATATAATAAAATGTCTCATTTCCTTCAAAAATCCTTTTTAGTAGTAATTTGTGAGGATTTGAGCATTTTCTTTTATGTTTAATGGCTTTCTGCAACATGATGAATGTTGGAAGTTAATGTCTATATGCAGGAAGTACTTCAGCCGTTTAATGACGACGTAATTAACCACATGACTCGTCATATAATAAAATGTCTCATTTCCTTCAAAAATCCTTTTTAGCACTTTCCTCCGAAGGAAAGTAGCTATTGAGGTTGGACTCATGACGGAATTTTTGAAAAATTTCTTCAAATCTTTATCGATCCTACCTAGTAGACACCGAAAATGACCCCCGTTAAAATTTATATATATCTATATATATATATATATATATATATATGCATATATATATATATATATATATATATATATATATATATATATATATATATGTGTCTGTTAACACGATAGCGGCCAGAGTTTTTGTTTTTTCGTCACGAAACTTGGTATATAGCATTCAATTAGCAAACGATTGAACGAGTTCGTTAACCACTAAAGTCGGTCCACCGGAAGGGGGGGTTTACCCCAAACCCAAAACACTTATTTGACTATGTCAGCCGTAATATTTGTCATATTTCAACGAAACTTTGTATTCGTAGTGGTAATATAGAGAGAAAAGTGAGATATAAAAATTAACCAAATCGGTTCATTAGAAGGGAGGGTTTACTCCGGACCCACAATACCAATTCGCCACTACCAGCCGTGATTTTTGGTATATTTCGACGAAACTCGGTATTCGTAGTGGTAATCTACAGGTAAATATGTGTTGTAAAAATAAACTAAATCGGTTCATTAGAAGGGGGGGTTTACTCTTGACCCAAATTCTTAATATACTCATACCGGTCGTAATTTCTGCTGTTTTGTAACGAAACGCGGTATATGTCGTGGGTAACTCATGAGAAAGAAGTGTTGTAAAAATGAGCTGAATCGGTCAATCGGAAAGCGGGGGTTTAATTTGTAATATATTTCAATAGAAAAGCCCGTCAGACGTAAGTTCACAAAGCCGCCGCAAGGAGCGCTTTCTACCACTAGAGTGACTGTATCCTGTTCCTGCGTTAGATCAAAATCCGGTAATATGAGGTTTTTTGTATTTATTACGTAGTGTAATAGGTACCATGTGTAAACATAACTCTGGAAGCAAATTATTAATTGATCAGTTACTCATTACAAATTTAAAAGAGAACTATTCATGTTTTTATTTTATTTATGTAGGATATTTTAAGCAAATTGTTCTGGAAAGCAGTCTACACTACCCAAATTCTGAGGAAAGTGCTTAGTTATGCAGCTCCTGCGTGACGGACTTTTAGTAGTAATTTGTGAGGATTTGAGCATTTTCTTTTATGTTTAATGGCTTTCTGCAACATGATGAATGTTGGAAGTTAATGTCTATATGCAGGAAGTACTTCAGCCGTTTAATGACGACGTAATTAACCACATGACTCGTCATATAATAAAATGTCTCATTTCCTTCAAAAATCCTTTTTAGTAGTAATTTTTGAGGATTTGAGCATTTTCTTTTATGTTTAATGGCTTTCTGCAACATGATGAATGTTGGAAGTTAATGTCTATATGCAGGAAGTACTTCAGCCGTTTAATGACGACGTAATTAACCACATGACTCGTCATATAATAAAATGTCTCATTTCCTTCAAAAATCCTTTTTAGTAGTAATTTGTGAGGAGTTGAGCATTTTCTTTTATGTTTAATGGCTTTCTGCAACATGATGAATGTTGGAAGTTAATGTCTATATGCAGGAAGTACTTCAGCCGTTTAATGACGACGTAATTAACCACATGACTCGTCATATAATAAAATGTCTCATTTCCTTCAAAAATCCTTTTTAGTAGTAATTTGTGAGGATTTGAGCATTTTCTTTTATGTTTAATGGCTTTCTGCAACATGATGAATGTTGGAAGTTAATGTCTATATGCAGGAAGTACTTCAGCCGTTTAATGACGACGTAATTAACCACATGACTCGTCATATAATAAAATGTCTCATTTCCTTCAAAAATCCTTTTTAGTAGTAATTTTTGAGGATTTGAGCATTTTCTTTTATGTTTAATGGCTTTCTGCAACATGATGAATGTTGGAAGTTAATGTCTATATGCAGGAAGTACTTCAGCCGTTTAATGACGACGTAATTAACCACATGACTCGTCATATAATAAAATGTCTCATTTCCTTCAAAAATCCTTTTTAGTAGTAATTTGTGAGGATTTGAGCATTTTCTTTTATGTTTAATGGCTTTCTTCAACATGATGAATGTTGGAAGTTAATGTCTATATGCAGGAAGTACTTCAGCCGTTTAATGACGACGTAATTAACCACATGACTCGTCATATAATAAAATGTCTCATTTCCTTCAAAAATCCTTTTTAGTAGTAATTTTTGAGGATTTGAGCATTTTCTTTTATGTTTAATGGCTTTCTGCAACATGATGAATGTTGGAAGTTAATGTCTATATGCAGGAAGTACTTCAGCCGTTTAATGACGACGTAATTAACCACATGACTCGTCATATAATAAAATGTCTCATTTCCTTCAAAAATCCTTTTTAGTAGTAATTTGTGAGGAGTTGAGCATTTTCTTTTATGTTTAATGGCTTTCTGCAACATGATGAATGTTGGAAGTTAATGTCTATATGCAGGAAGTACTTCAGCCGTTTAATGACGACGTAATTAACCACATGACTCGTCATATAATAAAATGTCTCATTTCCTTCAAAAATCCTTTTTAGTAGTAATTTGTGAGGATTTGAACATTTTCTCTTATGTTTATAGTAAATAGTATTACGCAATAATTTCAAACGAATTTCCGTTCAAGGATTTACTCCTAACAATATGGAGCGGATTTTTTTTTTCTTCTTTTTTTAATGAATTGATGTAGTCTCTAATAATAAAGGACATTTTTATACATATTCTTTAATAATCGTAATATTTTTGAGATCTTCTGCTGATGGTTGGAGATTTGGTCCATGGTTTTAATTACTAGCTGTTACCTGGCGTGCCATGCTACAACTACTTTATATTAAATAGCAGTTACCCGGCATGCATATACAATATATATATATATATATATATATATATATATATATATATATATATATATATATCCACATATGCTTTATTTTTGATCTTCACCTCAGCCAAATTATATTAATGAGCTAATTACAATTCCACTTTTAAACGTTTCGGCCTCAAGGCCATCCTCATTAAACTTCTATCATACATCCACATGTATTTACCCTATTTCCACAAGGGCTTGTCGTCACTTCTGTGGAAGGTTGTGGCCACTTGTCTGGGGTAACTCAAGTATTTAAAAATGTAATAAAGCTTTATTTATAGAAGATGGACAAGCCCATAGATTTAAAGTTATAGATTTAAAGTGATGACAAGCCCTTGTGGAAATAGGATGTGGATGTATGATAGAAGTTTAATGAGGATGGCCCTGAGGCCGAAACGTTTAAATGTTGAATTGAAATTAGCTCATTAATATAATTTGGCTGAGGTGAAGATAAAAAATAAAGCATATGTGGAAATAATTTATACCTCAGAAAATCATGGTGGATAACCCCTAACATGTCAATACCTATATATATATATATATAACATGTATTCACAAGATACAAACCCTGTTTCATTAAACATTTAAATAATAAATGTGCTCATAGTTAATGCAAAAAAAAAAAAAAAATTAAAATCAAATAAGTAATAATAAAATCTAAGTAGACGCTCCCTTATCCGGCGTCGTCGGGACCGGGGTACAGTCGGATTAGAGAAACCCCCGAATTAGAGAATTCAGTTAGAAGCGGTCATGCATTTGAAAAACCGTATTATTTGTGGATATAGTAATATGTATGTACCATTTTTAATATTGTATATTTAAAATGGTACATATTATTAAAATTACTTTTAAAACTTGCAATCTACTGACGATGAATGCAGGGTCGTATATAGGAAAGAATTTCAGTGGGGGCGGGGGGCTGGGAGCATTTCGAGGGTATGCAATACTAACAATCGAGAACCTGGAAAAATTAGCCAACTAAAACGCAATTACACGCAAAAAAAAATATTTAGCATACATATAAGAAGATGCAGATCCTACTCTGACTCTTAGGAACTGCATCTTCTACTTCGAATATTAGTGCCAATGTTTTCCCTTATCCAAGGGCACTAAATAATTGTTCCTGCTTGCATGGCATACTGCCATAGAGGAGCTCTAAATTGCCTGCATGCATGGAACCAATACCTATTTGCAAGAAAGTCGAACAGCAGACAACCCTCTGTTCGTGTGGACTAAGGAACCTGTTTTTGGTTTCCGCCACTGTGTCGCAAGAACTACCCGGAATACCGGAGTCCACGTAACCATGACTCGCAGGATTAGGTTTCCTTCTGAACCTGACTATCACTGATTTTCCATTAATCTCCTTAATAGTTTGTACCGAATTCGCCTAATTATGCAGGAATGGCTTGCAGTTCCGTGTAGTTGAGAAATTATTCTGTGTTTACTATATTTACTCAATTGGGGATTTCTCCACGTGTTCTTGTGCACGATCTAATGAACTAGCATTGTGATGAGATGTCAATTGGTTATTTAAGTCCAAGGTCTTAAGAAGGAAGTCGTAAAACGTCAGAGACAAAATCCGTTCATAAGAACACAACTAACTCTTTCGAAGTCTTAAGCACTTATTTCTCCGATTGACATCGCCCTATCGAAAATTGCTTCAGAATCGTTTTTGTACAGAATTTTGTAAGCTTCCGAAAGGCTACTATCCACTTACCACAATTTCCAACCCGTTTCCAAGATATTTAAGAAAATATACGACACTTTTCATGTCTCTTATTGATTTACTCCCGTTCCTTTACTACAAATGCCAACAAAATGTTAATATCTTAGTTGAGATGAATTTTAAAAAACGTTTAGAAAATATTTCAATTGAATCCAACGATTCTAAATAGCCTAACCGAAAATTAGTTTGTAAAACGATATGCCTCCAAGTTTCTTGAAACCCGTTATATATTTCACCTTGAAAATGGTTTCATTCATTTTCCTTTCTTAGAGAACCTATGAAAAGATTACCAGCAAGCATATTAACTCAATAACTTAAGCGTTATGATTTTTTTCGTGCGAATTTCGCTACAAAAACGAACTTCCGGAAGACAGATACTGCTGGAAAACGAACTCGACCTTTGAACCAGATTTTTCTACAAAATTTCATATAAATCGATCAACCTCATAAACGGGTTTCCTTCCTATATAGGGAGGGAGGTAACAAGCTAAAACTATAAACAACTAGTTATTCAATAATAATAAAATATGTGTAATAAAGTACGTCGTATATAAAAAAGTATTCAATGAAACAAATGGTCGACGACCCATTTTTACTTCTTCTTATAAATCGATTATTAATAGTAACAGCTACTTCACAGTTTGACTATGAGGAGCGTAACAGATTACTCGCGTGGAGTAATACCAATCATAGATTATGACATTCTGTCTCGTAAAGTATAGTACAAACTTTCACCCTTCTTCGTATTGGTACGGGAGTCACTGTCATCGGTTACCGTAGAAAATGGTACAGTCGAAGAATTATTTGATAATTGGTTACGGGTATAACCCTTTTGACAACTGAAAAGCTGATTCTGTCGCTTCTGAAAAAAAACACGTGGTTATGATATGTCAAATTCGTAAATTTTTATTGTATTATTGATTATTGACTACATTCACGGATCTAAGTGACAATGGGTCCACTTTCTAAGTCAATGAAGTCACTTTTTTACTTCCTTGAAACTAATATCATGTTATTTATTAGCTTTCAGGTGTTTTTTATTAGGTTACCGCCTTTTTCTAGCCAGGTTGTAACTGATAATTTTCTTTTTTTCTCAAATATTTCAAGCCCCTAGTGGGTCTCGAACTCACAACCTCGGGGAAGAGAGTGCTCACGCCTTACCTCTTGCGGCCACATTCATTGTTGTGTAAAAGTGTGAGTTAGAATGCACATATCCCTTGGAAGAGTAAGGGCGAATCAGAAAAATCTACTTTTTTTTTTTTTTTTTTTTTCTGATTGATGTAGTTAACATGACGCTTCGCCTTATTTCTCTGGTTCGCCTTTATTTCTCTCGTTTCAAGTTGAAGTGAATAGCCGCATCATCATGAAAAATTCAATGTCCTTTTACAAGTGGGAATATCGGGTCTGAAACGTCCCTCCTAGCATTTTGTAATCCATAAATCACTCGTAAAAATTCAATGTTTTCATTGAATTTTAATTGCATACTTTTTCAATGAGATTTATGAATCAGCTTTCCATAGAGTAAACATTTGGCCTTGCTATCCTGACGCACTTCTAGAACTTTAACTTCGATTACCCAACATCCGGAATTAGTGATTCGCCCTCACTCTTCCATGGGCCTGATATGTCATACAAAAAAGCTTATGTTCGTATAACGAACAGTTACTTTTTATAACGAAATTGATACGTATTACGATAAACGAGTCATTAGATAAATATCATTATTTTTATCTGAAGCGAGGAAATTTTATCATCATGTAAGCCAGATAGTAGGTATGCTAACTCTTAAATAAATTCATTAAATCTAGGCGCACGGTAGTGCGCCAGGCCAAGTTCCGGCCTAAGCATACTGTGTGTATATTACAGGCGGTCATAGAGCCGATTTTTACCCTCTCATAACTTTCAACCAGGTAAAGATAAAGTTATGAAATTTTACACAGGTATTATACTACTAGATTTGAGTAAAACTGGAAATTTTCAGAATACTACATCGAATAGTTTCTGAGATATAAGCGATCGAAAATCGGGATTTATACGACTCACTCACTCACTCACTCACTCATCAAAATTATTAGGCACTTCCCATGATGCTAGAGACTTGAAATTTTGCATGAAGATAGATATGAAGACGTTATTAAAGGAAAAAATCGAAAAATCGCGAAAAGTTGTATTTGACTCCGCTTCCGGGGCGGGGGCGTGCCCATTTTGTACTTCCTTCGGAAACCCAACATTCCGTCCGAAACCCATGATGTGGGGTATCAAATGAATTGTCTTGGTACGAAGAACCTATATTTGATGTTTTAAAAACAATTAGACGCATATAGGCTCGGTAAAAATTTTATACCAGCTGTCTGTCTGTATGTTTGTTCCTCTTACAAATCCGTACCGTTTGACCGATTTTGACCAAACTTGGGACACAGATGGGTCTTGATACGGGGAGAATCATAGGCTAGGTTAAATTGTCTATCAGCTGTCTGTCTGTCTGTTTGTTCCTTATACAAATACACACCGTTTGACCGATTTTGACAAAATTTGACACACATGTCGGTCTTTATACGGGTAGTATCATAGGCTAGTCAAAATCGTCTATCAGCCGTCTGTCTGCATGCTTGTGCCTTACACAAATTCACACCATTTGAACGATTTTGACCAAACTTGGCATACAGGTAGGCCTTGGTCCGGGGAATGCACTAGGCTAGGTCAAAAAGGTCTTTCAGGTGTCTGTCTGTATGTTTGTTCCTTATACAAATCCACACCGTTTGGCCTATTTTCACCAAACTTGGCACACAGGTAGGTCTTGATAGGGGAGTGTCATATTACCTATGACGTTTTCTACTTTTTGTTCCATCAGAATCGTCTTGGCAAGGAGAACCTATATTTGATGTTCTAAGAAACATTTCGACGCATCCTAACAACAACAGGTTTGACTTCTTCGTTAAATGTTGTAAATAAAGTCGTAGGCGTTAACTGCATAACATACTTGAAAGCAGATACTAAGTTTTTCAAAGTCGAGTCATCTAAATTACAAAGTTTAGGATCACAAACCCAAAACGTATCGTCATTGTTCTTATATTTTTCTGGAAGGCCTTCTACACTTTCCCTATTGTGATCTTTATCCTCGGGATAAGGTTTCTGTGTTCTACAGTGTAATAGTTTAGTTAAGAGAGCAATCAATTTGTCCTCTAGAGTACTGTCATCTGGAAGAGCTTCTAACTTTTCTAGTCTAATGATTAGGTAGGTAGATACTTATTGGTATCAAATATCAAGCAGTAAGGAGAACTTCATGCAGAATCCAAAGGCCCTGGTTTTATATGAAGTGCAGAAGCAAGTAGGTATGCGGCAACTAAATTTTAATTAATACTTAGAAAAAAGTAATGAGATCCCCAAAAAAACATAAATGTGAAATAGAGGCCAAGTTCCTCCCCAAAATATTTGCCAATACAAGAGATGATACAAGAAAGAAATGTCCAAGTTCATTACTTAGAAGACCTATTAGTTACTTACTAAGAACAGTAAAGACACTTCAACTGACCTTTAAAAACAACAATAAAAATACTTATATCCAGTTACTAAAATATTACTTTCCTCAACCAGGTATATTCTTAAACTTGGCAATGTTTTATTTGTGCCAAAATTATCTTTAGAGAGAAAACTAAACATTGCCAAGTTTAAGAATATACCTCCTGGTTGAGGAAAGTGATATTTTAGTAACTGGATATAAGTATTTTTATTGTTGTTTTTAAAGGTCAGTTGAAGTGTCTTTACTGTTCTTAGTAAGTAACTATGAGGTCTTCTAAGTAATGAACTTGGGCATTTCTTTCTTGTGTCATCTCTTGTATTGGCAAATATTTTGGGGAGGAACTTGGCCTCTATTTCGCATTTATGTTTTTTTGGGGATATAAATAACTGTATATTACAGAGGACCTATAAGTTCGGTTTATTTATTTATTATTATTTTTATTTATTTATTAATAATTGCATTTTAGATGCCTATAGATGAGCATAAACAGGTTCGAAACGTCTCAATTAAAAGTAATTGATTAAACAATTTTGGGGAGTAACTCCTGCTAGTAATTTCAAGAACAAATAGTATGTTATTTCGTAACGAATAATACGTCATAAAAATACAGAATTATTAGAGAACAAATAGAAGAAGAGATATAATAAGACTGTTCTGGTATAATTCATTGACCCGACTGACAGAAAATAAACAGCTTTCTATCCAACATACACAAGACTGTTAATGGAACGGTGGAGTAACCACATTCTTCCTGGAGGTCATGAAGATGGAAGTTCTCTATCAGAGAAGACTTAGCACTCTCACTAAACTCTCTCTCTTGACTGGACTCTCTTGGTCATTGCTTAATCCGTTGCTAGAATAGCATTTTAGGAGAGTCGACGGCCTCATGTAAAGACTTAGCACTCTCACTAAACTCTTTCTCTTGACTGGACTCCCTTGGTCATTGCTTAATCCGTTGCTAGAATAGTATTTTAGGAGAGTCGACGGCCTCATGTAAAGACTTAGCACTCTCACTAAACTCTCTCTCCTGACCGGACTCCCTTGGTCATTGCTTAATCCGTTGCTAGAATAGCATTTTAGGAGAGTCGATGGTCTCATGTAAAGACTTAGCACTCTCACTAAACCCTCTCTCTTGACTGGACTCCCTTGGTCATTGCTTAATCCGTTGCTAGAATAGCATTTTAGGAGAGACGACGGCCTCATGTGAAGACTTAGCACTCTCACTAAACTCTCTCTCTCTTGACCGGACTCCCTTGGTCATTGCTTAATCCGTTGCTAGAATAGCATTTTAGGAGAGTCGACGGTCTCATGTAAAGACACCTGAAGGTAAAGAAGTGCAATTGGAATGATATGGCTGCCAACGGCCGTAGCTACTTTAAATACACCGGTTTCCGTTGAGCAACGTCGATCGTGGTCAGTACATGAATGGTTGACCGTTCACGTACTGTTGGTATTGTAAAAGGGTGGAAACCTATAGATAGCTTGGCATTAATGGCCCAATAGTTGATACTCCGTAAAAAAAAGGTAAGGTTAACAAACTCTTGCTGGGCAAAACCCAACTTTTAAGGGACGTGGGGATTTGTTTTCCATCCAGATCCATATTCCAGCAATACCTGTCAAAAGTACTTAAATCGACAGTACTTTCTAATTTGATTTTTAATATCTTTGGATACATAGAAATTGATGTATCTACAAATAGAAATGCGCATGAATACATAAAAACAGGATTATGAGTCCACCGAAATAAGCCAGTAAAAAGACGTTCATCTTCATTTAAAGACACAAAATAGATACGGCTAAAGTAAGTACTAATTGTGAAATAAGAGAAAAATACCTGAAACACTTACTTCAGCGCTACCTTAAGTATTCAGGTTACATAGTTTTAAGTACTTTGAACAACAACAATCATGAATCGCAGAGATTTAAGTGACTTTTGTACCTTTTATAAAACGTTATGCTGAAAAGGTTCTAGTCATCTGTATATAATTACCGTGGAGATTGTATTATTATTTTAGTTGAACACTAATTGTATTTGAATGTATACTTAGAATTTATACATTTTCTTAACTTTCTCTTTATTTGTAAGAACTAGTTTCGATCATAAAAAAATTATTTTTATTATTATTATAACATCATTAGCAGACATTTTAGAAAAATCGTAGATATAAAAGGGAATTGGAAAAATGTTCAGTCTAAGTGATGGCATCCAATTTCCAATTTCTGTAGATGATGTCTGGCGGTTCTGTCAAAATTGTACACAGAAAGTTTGCCCCTGGCCACGCATCTTCTGTCAGTGATGGTACTATTGATAGAGAATTGATAGAAATTCTAGAAAACGTATCAGGAATAATATATGGAAAGACTATCTTCAGAGCAATCCCTCAATTGAAAAGGCTTTTACGCCCTCAGTTTATCTGCCTCCATGTTGGGAACCTTTGACACCTGTCGTTGAGCATGGAGAGCAGTAAAATTGTTGAGAGAGAATGACCAGAATATTACCAAAACTGGATCATAACATTTCTCTGATGTAGCTTATTCGCCAAGTTCTGATGAGTTCAAATCAGCCGCTTAAGGAGAAAGTACAAAGCGGCGATTGGAGTGCAATTGGAAAGGGAGAATGTTAACCAACACTTCCTGGAGTGGGATTCAGGAATGTTGACGTCCTTTAAAAGCCATAATCTTGGTGAGCATTGTATCCCTCGATCGTAAGGATTTACTGAATCTCAATATCTACTTTGAATTCGGGTGTCTGAAATGACCACAGCTCAGTGGGCGGTGGTCTGGCGACGGGTTGCAATTTGAAAGGGAGAGTGGTTGCACTCTTCCTGGACGGCCTAGTCAGGAATGTGGAAGTCCTTTACCAGTCAAGATCTGGGTCACCCCTGTTTCTCTGTGCTTGTGTCTCATTCTGCAGAGCTTTCGCTTTCTCTGTCTCTTTCGGCTTATTTGATATTTGGCTTCCAAGGGATTTGCTTAGACTAAAATATTGACTACGGAGTGATGAGTGACTATCATAGTGTAGTTCAATAGACAGAGGTTTAATAAGCACCCAATAAATGCCAGTCAATATCTGGATTACCGTCTCAAAATATCTTTACAAGAAACTCATGCCTTCATAGGTAAACCTTTGGCTCAGTTTATACATTCGCTCCTTTACCTAAGGGAACAAAGTAGTCCCCTAGAGTGGATTAACCAGCTGTCTAAAGGTTTTGAAAATACATAATTTTTCTTAGAAACATTTTTCATTAGTTTATTTTATTAAAAAAAAATAAACAAAAACGGTTGAAAGTCATACTTTCTTTCCAGCATTCCAAGTCTTCTTGGATCATTTATTGGTCATAAGTCAACCTAAGGCTTACTGCATTCAACTCGACGGCTAACAAACTTGTTAAGCTAACGGGAAGGGATCCGACAAAAGATCTCAATATCTAGGCAGATTAACTTTCCTAAAGTATACCTAGGAAATTACGAAAGATGAAATGCGTTAAACGAAATCAGAAAGTGATTTAGGGGTTAGATGTATATTTTATAATTTGTTAAAAAAAAAAAAAAAAAATCACTTACAGGTTCAGTTAGATTTTAAGAAAATATTTTTTTGCTGACACTACCATGCAAATTATTTTTCTTCATTTATAGTTGTTGTGTAGTGAGCAACCCAATATAATTAGGTAACTTAAGTTTGTGTTTTTTTTTTTAATGAAGTTATTTTCGCTTTTCTCTTGTTTTTTTAAGCTTCACTGACCTTCATCAATTCAGTGGAAACGTTTCTATTGTATATTACTTTTCCTGGTAAAAGGTTCACTGACATTGATGTCGATTCAACAATGACCAATCCCCTTTGATCTACTTATGAATCATTCTTTCTATTGAGGTTTTCTCATATATTACTCAAAACTACTTCCAAGAAACTGATTTGATTCGTGACTCTTACAATAAAATTTCTCTGTGGCTTCGATTATTGTTTGTTTAATGCTTCAGACCTTGTCTGGACTGTTGAAAAATATTTGATTTGGGTGAACTAAAAATTTTGTCAGGCTTTCCCTATTTTTTTTCTTTTTGCTTACATTTGTTTTGTTTTTTATACGAATTTTATAGGTCTATGAGGTACAATACCATTAAAAAGGCGTTGGAACATGTTCCGCCGATGCACATATAAGTATTCCAAGTAAAAACCCGGGCAAAATTATTTTTTGTATTATATTCCCTTTTTTGCAATAAAAAACAATAATTAATCAAAATCAGGTATATATTATAAAAATTACGGAAGTGTTTTTTTTTTGTTTTTTTTTTCGGCGCACCAACATCTGGGGCATTCGCGTCGAAATAATTATTATTATCATTTATACAAATTATAACAAATTGTCTATAACCCATTCAGGTATTGGCCAAGCCCGACGTTGCTTAACTTCTATGATCAACGGGAACCGGTGCTCTCAACGTGGCTATGGCCGTTGGCCATTACTAGGTATTGGCAATAAAATATTCATAGGTTCCTTCGAAAGATTCTTTCTTTTCTTCTTTAATTGCATCCTATTACAGGTGATAGAAGGATCAGTCGCGGGACCTGATGACGCTAGAAGTTTTATTTCGAAGTCTGTTTCCGTAACACATATTTTTTCTTCTGCTGGGTAACATTCCTTCTTCGCTTTTTGAAAAAGCAAGTAACAAGGATAAATTCCTTTGCCTCTGTTTTGTATCAATTCCCACTGCCGTCATGTGAAGTCACCGTCTATAATCAAAGCTAAAGCTTCTTGTGGTGTGTATTTTCTTATGTTTGTAGTTGATTCATTGTTATTTTTGGACGGTATTACACATTGAAATTTGTTGGCTCTAGTAGGGGTCAACCTAATCTCCTTCATGATTTTAGACGCATCGTTATTCCGAGAGGTACCTTGACTAACACTTACAGCATTTGTTAATTTGTAAACAGGTACTTGCTCTTGTAGATACTCGTATTTTGTTCTGCGCAGCTTACTTCGATCACACAACTCTCCGAATTGTTTCGCTGGGCGCCTTGCTTTGCCGAACCACGTAGGTAGTTCAATTAATGTTTCCAACCATTCTTTATTATTTTTTACAAATCTTCCATCGGTGCTATTCGAATTTTAAAAGTTGACTTGAAGTATTTCAAAGACCTAATAGGAACACTCCTTTCTTCGGGTGGACACAAAGTCAAAGTCAGAAGTTTTTATCTAAGACCACACATTTTTCATCCACTTTTCTACCTTTCAATTCTTTAAGAATGGTATATAATTCCATCCTGGTGATTTCTTTCACTCTTCCCGAGATATCTATAATAATAGAAACAAGTGATGATACCTAACCCATTTTGAGAATTTTGACTCGTTATCTTTGATGTCCGTTAAAATATTTTTGTGAACGTTGGGGACCGATTTTTCCTTTGACCCACTTTCTGAGACTCTACATTTAATGCACATATCAAAACTCTGACCGGACCGTACGCGACACATAAACAAAAACACTAATATATCTCAAAATTTATTAACTGAGGAACACAAATTATATTGCCGAAAACAGAGTCGTGTAGTTAATACAAGGGCTGGATTCGGACCGCCACTGTGGACAGGCACGATGACTGAGGTGGGGCAGATAGCTATCTTTTAATGAACAGGTTATCGTAGATAAATAAAAATGCGATTTGGGTAAAGTTACGTTACTTTTGCGATTTCCTATTTTCTCCGGCTTTTTACCTGAAATACTCCTATGTGCGATGGTTTGTTATAAAGCTTTACTTTAGTTCTTTTTCTGCAACACAGTTCTAAGCTCTCAGGGAATAGTTGGGATTCGGCTAGGAAAACATTAGTACGATTTTTGTAAAGATCTATATTAAGAACGTTTTGGCTACTCCTTGGTAGTCTTCATCAGCAATGAGTACCGCGGGGGGGGGGCATAGAAAGACCAAAGTCAACTGTTAAGTGACCATGCTGAAAATATCTATATTTTCAACATGGTCACTTAACAGTTTACTTTGATCTTTCTCCGGGGTACTTGTTAATTCCTGCAACAATTGGAAGTTGGTGAAATGCAACTTGCTAAAGGAACATTTTGAAGCCAAAGATAGATGAAACCTTTCACTCCCAAGTACAGGGTTAGACCTTTTTTGATAGTTTGCATTTAGCATTCTCAACAGTACTTCCGGAATATTTATATTACCTGTGTACATAAAAAGAAGATGTTTAAATTATCTTCAGTGTGATTTCGACACCCTCCTAAAGATGTAACAGGAAGACAGAGGTCCCTATGGATAGCGCATAGAAAAGGTCTTTTGTCGCCTTTGGGGTTGTTGATATTACGGAACCTCATTGTTTCCAGGATATCTGGTTTTGCCTATGTGGAAATGGGAAGTGGGACAATTTAGTATCATCTGTTTGGTGTATACGCCTCCCAGAACCCACGTCCCAAAACCACCGACCTGAATAAAAAGTGAAAATTCTACCTGCTAGAGGAATTCAAAGGTCTCTTGACCTTTTGTTAAAAACCGCGCTGTTGCGGATATTCCCGATTTTGCATTTCCTGTAATAACCTCCCTGTTTTCGGGATATTGTTTACTAACTGCAAAACTAGGAAGCAGAATAGGAAAGTATTTTCCGGATGATTTCTACGGTACCAACGAAGAATGAAACAAAACGGTATCGTTAATGAAAACTGTTCATGATCCCTGTTTCAGGAAGCCAAAGTTAACTATGGTCGACAGATTGAACTGAGAAAGGTCTGTTGTTAACCTCGGTGCTGTGTGTAATACATATTTCTCCATTTATTGTAGTAACATTACTGCTTCCGGTATATTTAGTATTTTACCCGCGGAAGTAGAAAGTACTAGAGCACAGTGTCTTCCGCATGATTTTTACGCCCTCCCCTTTGGACCAAAACAAACCCAGCATCATGAATGAAAAGTGAAAATGAAACCTGTTACAGGAAGGCAATAGCAACAATGGATAGTTTTGGACGTGGTGGGACTCAAGTCACGCACTGAGTTGTGGAGGTTTAGGAATTCCACCACTACAGTAGTGTTCTTCCACTTTCTTCCACTTAGCCAGCCCGCTCACGTCACCTTTCTCCAGCACCGCACAATGGCAGTCGTAACGCCTTCTCTAGATTCAATAAAGGAGTCGTACTCTGTTACGTAATAGTTACTTCCAAAGCAGTTCCGTTCATACTCTACAGCCTCCTTCCATGAATCTCTTAACCCAAACAGCCCGATACGCAGGAACTTCTTCAACGTTGTGTTTCCATATAATACTTAACCCTGCTGTGCATTCAAAATGTTTCAAACATTGTTTTCTGCGAATGAAGTTGTCCTATCAAAATTTGCATCAGAACGTTCTTATGCTTAAAAATTGTCGGCGTGCACTCATCGAAATTCCCAACTGTATTCGAGCTGTTTAGGAAAATATATATAAATAAAAAAATAAAAATTAAAGAAAAAACTGCTCATTTTTGTAGGTAAAATATTTCCTCTGCAATATTTTCTCTAATTCAAACGTAGGCGAAATTTATATACTCGTATTATAGGTAAAAAACATTTATATGTATTAGTATGGGTGAATTTTGAATGTTGCAAATAATGTTCAACTCAATCCGATATTTTGAAGAATCCAAAACTATTTTTAGCCTCAAAAATAGTTAAACATATCCCTTTGGAAGTTATTTCATCCGATTCTGTTGACTCTGTTGATTCTGTTCTGATGTGACCCAAAATAAGAAGAAATGTTTCAATTGGGCGAATTCAGATTTATTTGGAAGACAGCAGACTACATTTAATCTGGCAACAAAAAATTTTTGGGAAATTATATAGTTGTGAGAACGCCAGGACTCGAGGGCGTTATACTTTATTTCATTTTTAATCTGAAATTCTAATAGGTTTACAGTAAAACCACTAAAAAATAATTATAAAAAAAAGGCAACTAATACGAAAATTGAGTCTATCAAAGCTTAATGGGGCTCTAGCGAAATATCGCGCTGTTTGTGAAAAACCTTCTCGATAGATAGAAACCATTACACAAGAAATAAAAAAAAATTCCCGACAAAGAAGCCTTGGGTGAAATATGTAGTCATTATTATTAGTTGTGTAGGTTAGTAATCTTGAACTGTCCGTATTTCTATAAGACTAAGACCTACTAGTGATTTCTAGACCCTGTGTAGTAAACACAGCTTTTTCTCCCTAGAAATTCCTGTTTCAGTTCATTACGACTGGTTTAAAAAAAATAACTTTACTTAGTACTATTATCAAAGAAAATGTTTAAGTTTATTTTATTCGTGGGATAGCCAACGGCACTAGCCACGTGGAATAGCCAACGCCCAAACGTTGCATCGGTTCCCTTAGTTCACCGAAATTAAGCAACGTAGGGCGAGGCCAGTACCTGAATGGGTGACCGTCCACGTGCTGTTGGCATTATAAAAAGGTGGCAACCTGTTGATAGCCCGGCGTTAATAGCACAATAGCTGATACACCGTTAAACACGAAAAAAATATATATATATATATATATTCGCGGACTAGACTTGAGAAGGGAATAATATACAGATTACGTATAGGTCTCAGCTGTCCGACCCGCGAGTATCTAATGACGAATAACGGAAAACCTACTTCTCGATCGGTTATTCAGATTTCACAATCAAACATAAACTAACTGACTCCCATTTTAGACCGGACCTAGAATCCATCCTCATTTCAATTGAGTGAATCCTATGAAGAAGATGTCAAACACAATAACACAGTACTCAAGCATTCAAAATATGTAATCACTTACAAGAATTCAGAAAGTTAATATTGTGTTTATTAGTCCCGCCATTTTTAACTCCATCGCCTACTCAAGTCCAGCTATGTCTGCCTTCTTGGCGATCACTGGTGCCTCTAGGCTGCAGGTATGAGTGGTAAGTTTGTATAGCTGAATTGTATGAGTCAAATTCAAGACCATACCTTAGGAATAATTTCAATTTCCAAAATCAGGGTAAAAACCATTCGACATATAAAATAAAATTTGTACAACTTGAATTAAAACCAGAGGTTGGCTGGAACTTGCAGAGATAAAAAAAGTCCGACTCGCAGGAACTGCATCATCTTAGCGCGGTTCCGTTCTTATCCCTAGTATAATTTGGAAAGATTTAAATAGAAACAGTTATTATTTTAGTTCCACTTTTCTTGAAAGGTCTTGATTTATGATCTTACCTGGATGGGTCGGCCAACCCCAGAAAGGCCCCCGCTAGTTACAAGGTCTTCGAATCTTGGAAATCTATATTTCTAACAATAAATTGTTTTTCTTATTTTACTTAGCCTGTTTTATTGTCAAATACATTATCCAACTATAAGCAATTAAAAAATAACAAGGAATAAAAACAGACAAAAAGAACTGTTCGAATAAACGAAATCAATTACTTTAAAGTTTTAAGGACTTATTTCTCCGAATGACATCGCCTAATCAAAACTTTCATCAGAACCTTTCTTGTAGCGCATTCAGTAAGCTTTCGAATGTTAACCTTCCGCTTCAAAGATTGTCAACCGTTTTCGGGATATTAACGACAGTATACAAAGTTACCAAAACTTTTCTTGCCTGTTAATAAAATATTTTATTTTATTCTTCTACCCCTCCTTAACTCCAAACGTAACCAACATTTCAACATATTAATTTTGATGAAATTCGAACATGCAGAAAATGTTTCCACTGAATCCCATGATTCTAAGTGCCCAAACCCAAAACGTTAATCAACAAATAGTTTTCCAATTTTCTCGAAAACGGTTAAAGCTATCGCCTTAAAAATGGTTTCATTCGTTTCCCTAGGCCCAGAAGCCTATAAAACGAGTACTTGCAAGTATATGAAGTAAGCGGAACGATTTTTTTTGCGTGAATTTTGCTCCAAAAACTATGTTCCGGTGGGCGGATTCTGCTGGTTAACGAACTTGACCTTTCAAATTAGACGAAAGATTTTTGTACCAAATTTTATCAAATTCAGACCATTATTCGCTGGCCTATGCCGCGAACAGACATATATATATTATTTTATATATATATATATACCACCACCCAGCGCAGAAGAGAGGAGTTGTGCAGACTCTGACTCACAGGGCTTTCGAATTATGTAGCAACGAAGCCTACCTGGATAAAGAACTCGCTTTCCTCAAGAACGACCTCAAGTCTAACGGCTATGCAATAAGGGAAGTAGATAGAGCAGTCAGTCGTATTAAAAAGAAAAAACAAAAAGAAATTGTTGAGACACAAAATGAAGAACTGGGTCACAGAGTATCGCTGCCATACGTCCGAGGGATAAGTGAGAAGATAGGCAGACTGTTCATAAGTCGAGGAGTAGACGTCGCTTTTCGACCTTTGGATAAAATAGGCGACTGGCTTGGATCGGCAAAAGATAAACAGAGGCTGCAAGACAAAGGCGTTTATCTTCTCCCTTGCGACTGTGGGACAGTCTACGTAGGACAGACGGGGAAGAAAATAGCCACTAGAATAGGCCAACATTGCGCTGACTACCGCCTGAGACGCACAAAAACGTCTGCCGTTGCAAGACATGGTGAAGAATGTCCCGGGCAAATGCTTTTTGACGAAGCCAGATTCCTAGCCAAAGAAGACAATCGTCAAAGAAGGCTAGTAAGAGAGGCTGTCGAAATATTCAAGCAACCTAAGACTCTGAACAGAGATGAAGGTGTCATTCTACATCCTACATGGAAACCCGTTCTCAGAACTATTGAAGGAAAATCGGGTGGGAATATACAAGCAAGCGCAAAGAAGCAAGACGTAGAACAGTCTCAAAGCAGTCCCATCGGCTCTACTCTATGTCAACAGGCCTCGGTACAACAATGCACATCTGAAACTTGCCATATGGCAATATGATCAATCGAGTATATAGGTTATTAAAAAAAAATAACAAGTATACAAAAAATTTAAAGCCATGGACCGTCTGAAGAAGCAGAATGTGATTTCTGCGAAATATTACGCAAATAAATCGACCGCTGGAGAATGCCGTATTAACACAAATAATTCTCCCCAGCGAAGAAACCTCAAAAATAATATATATATATATATATATATATATATATATATATATACACACCCACAAATTTGAACCACGATCATTTTCGGTCTCTAGGGGTTCTGAAACGCAAAATTTTCTAGTCGGCACTTCCGGATTGCGTCATGATATCAACCTTATAAGCGGGGTTCCTCCCTATGGAGGGAGGGAGGAACCGCGCTAAAAGAGGTGGATGTGTCGGAATTTAAAGTTTTTCAGATTGGTACCATGACGGTCAGACAGATGTAAGGAATTCCTTAGCGAGGTGGCAAATTGAAATTAAGCTGTACGCTGGGAAGGAATATAAAGCCCGGAAGGACAAGAGCGAGTGTTACGGGAGTGAACAGAGGATTTAAATTTAAGGAGTTGAAAGATATAAGGTCTTCAAGGAGCTGAGGAAGTACTAGCGATGATAAACAGGGAATAGCCAATTTAACTCGTTGTATAAATGTAAAATATGGGAATCTCTGATGATCCCGAGGACAAAACAAATGCAAAAGATCATGAAAATTGTGCAATTTGCGAATGAACACTACCTTTTGGGGGAAAACTGGTTCTATTTTCTTAAACATTCTACGGTATAAAGGTAGAAATTACATTTTAAAAATGTTGTAAATAGTTTTCCATTGATTCGTAAGGGGTTGTATAAAAATATAATAAAAATTGTCCTTACCATGTCCTCCAAGAAAGGTATATTGCTGATTGAGAGTTTTACACGGTCCTCTATTATGTGATTATACAATACAAATCGCCAAAGAAGCAGTGTATTGAAATAGGTAGTAATAAATAAGTAGATAATAATAGAAAAATATTTTAATCTCTAGTGAAGATTGTAAACGTTCAAAGGAGATATAATAAGTGATTGCTGAGATTTTCAAAATTAAATGAATTCCGCCAAACGTAAATATGGTGTTTTGACCTTTTCATTCCAGATATCCAATTTGAGAACTGCGACATTTCTAAATTAATGAGAGGATAAGAGGCTGTCTCTGCAGTAAGAGTCCATTGTACATACAATATGTGTCAACGAAATAAAAAGCATAGTTATCTCGATGTAACAGATTCCCATACAAGGAGTAGACTAATCTGATGGAAACACTAAAACAATGGCCTATCGATTCTGTATCAATCACAGCAGTAATGGACGCCTGGTTGACTGGTTGTGAAGCTTTTAGATAGCCCGTGTAGGCAAGATGTCGTCATCAGATGGTTGAGGATTGATGTACTCTAAATGAGGCGGGTTTTTGTCGCAATATAGGCGTGGTCTGTAAGGATAAATCATTCATACTGTAAAGGCTACAGATGATGAATGTATTCTTATACCATCATTATATGAAGGGTTCTGAATGTTACATTTGTACAATGTCCTAGCATCTATTAGTATCTCTGTGGAGGATTCCTATAGTTGGTTCGATTAGTCCAAAATGAATAATAAAGACGTTATTTACTCGTTACCGGGACGTCAAGATATCTTTGGAAACGAGTAAGCAGACAAACTGGCTGGACTTGGTTCGGAGTCGACACCTCATTGGCATGGTTGGACTGTCAGTACCCTGTGCAAAAGCGGCAATAGTAGCAAAATACAAAGAAACTTTTGGTAAACAGAGCATTATCCATGTAAAGACCTTCGTAGACCTCAGATGTTTAGGTCAGAAGGAAATTTTCTTGTGTATGGACATAAGTGACTACAATAATTAAATAATCCAATAACAATGGACATAATTGTTTGACGCACACATTAGGCTATGTTATTTTGAAGCAAGAAAGATGTTTACTCTCATTAGAGACTGGATTTGATTGAACTCCTGTAAATTGCAACAAATATACATAGAGTGTTATACAACCGAACGTTAAATAACTAATATATTTCGGACATAAATAACTTGACATCTTCCTTATAAAAAAAAAATATCAGTCCCGTAACAGATCACGAGAGGCCGATACTTTAGAGGTATCTGATTATTGACCATACGCCACACTAGGGAGATAGTGTGGTCTTTACACTGCTCCGGCCGCCTGGTTTTTCCCATTGCAGGTACCCATTAATGGATGGGTCCATAAGGAGGAAACCCCCTTATGACCTCCACCATGATGCAATCAGGTGATCTGTGGATTTTGGAGTTGAGATTCGTCAAAGTGACATCAATAAACCAATTTTTTTCAGGATTGCGACATTATTTATCTTGCTTTTTTACACCAAGCTGTAAATCCGTGTTTCTAACAAATGTTAAGTGTTGCTCACTATGATATTCAACTGAGTTAGTCCCGCCTTTATCGATTGCAAGGTTCGAAGCTCCCTCCGTCGGAAGACGTAGACAAATCGGCATGAAGAATCCCTATTTGGTTGCTAGAGCATGATGACATGGACCAATGTTGCTAAAGAGTCGGTCCTCGTCAAAGCATACTGTAGCTAATACCGCATGAATAGGACGATGAAGCGTTCAGAAGAGGTCTGGAGCTCGCAGATAGAGGTCAAGAACTTATAAGAGCAATGGCTGAAGTAACTGAAAGCAATACTGAAATAAATTTGGACTGAGCTGTTTTTTGGTTCCTTATTAGTGTGACTTAATTAGTCTGATTGTTTATATTAAGAGGAAATATCTAACAAAAATTTTTTATGTGTTATGTTAATAAACGACATAAACAATTTATATATATATATATATATATAAATATATATATATATATATATAAATATATATATATATATATATATATATATATATATATATATATATATATATAAAGGGTGTGGTGTAATGATTGGACAATATGGTACCTGCGTGTAGAGGACGTTCTGGCGATTAAGAAAAATATGTTTTATGTTTAGTAAAAGTCCTTCGTTTTTCGACATATTCGACATTTTTGAAAATTCCCAAAAAAATTCACCATTCGCCACTTTTTTTTTGTTGTCACGACTCCAAATGAAGGAAATTATTTTGTATTAAATGATGGAAATACAGCTTGTCATACCATTTCGGAATCTCCATGAAACAGGCAAAAAAAAAAAAAAAATCATGCTCCCCAAAAATCATGGTATAAATTCGACAGCGCATTTATCAAGGAATATTATCCAAAAAACAGGGTGAAAAAATTCCTTCATTGGAGTCGTGACACCAAAAAAAGTGGCAAAGGGTGTATTTTTTTCGGAATTTTTGAAACTGTCGAATATCTGGAAAACCGCCACAACGTCCTCTATCCGCAGATACCATATTATCCATTCATTACGCCACACCCTGTATGTATATATATATATATATATATATATATATATATATATATATACATATTTTATATCATACACCATGCGTTGCAATTACTACCTGCCAGAATATTTGTCGATGTCTTTACTCCGTACTATATTATTCGATGTCATTCTTCTTCAGCCGTTTTCTAAGGCTTAAAAAGACTAATTTAGAATACTAGAAAAAGTTTCTCTATTCTGAATAAGAATGAGACCTGATCCGGGGCGTTGATGGTATTTAGACAAAGGTGGGAGAAACCAAACTGTCTTCACGAAGATTCAACACGGCGTCCACTTTCACCCTATACAATCACCTTCAAGGGGTTTCGGGACTTGCTTCATCCTATCGGCTAAAGAAAGGCCGATTAAGGGGTTTCTGGTCGGACGAAGAAGAGATTGGTCTCGCTAAGATCAACAGGTCTCAAGATAATGCAAAGTCGTCATCTTTAGGAGTTCAGTGAGACTTGCGTTCATTAGGTACCGATAATATAACACACAAGGGCCCAGAGAAGCAAAAACTGTAGAGTTATCTTATTCTTCAGCACACGGCAGTCTTGGGAGATAGTGTGGTCAGTACAATGCTCCAGCCAGTCAAGTAAGCCTTTCACAATTATGACTGAAGCTAAGAACAATGGCGCTAACCAGTCAGCTGATTCTAATCGATAGAGGACATTCGCTAAACATCGATATTCAAAAAGAATTACAGTCAAGTAGGTAAATAAAATAGTCTAATTTCAATACACCTATTAGAAATTATTTTTAATTAAAATAAAAAATATTTATATGCTAAAACCAAAAAAAGAGCATATGGATATCAAAATTTTTATTTTATTCATTTCTCGAAAGGGCTTTATCGATTAGCCTCAGCTGACTGGCGGTTGGCACGAATCTTTGTTCTTCAGTCATGGCGTGGTTCTGATATTGGAAGGTTTTCTTACTTCATGTGGTTGTAAATATTTTTTGACTCTAGCACCGGATGAGGTACTGTAGGTGCAAAACAGGTTGAGTGGAGACTGATAAATCATATTTTGACATATGAATTATAATAGCAAAGGACATGGTTCTACATTTTCCAGAAATGAATTTAAAAAATAAAATCTATTCCAACATTCTTGTAATTTATAACGTTTCACAGACTATTTAAAGTTTAAAAAAATGCTCTCACTTACGTTTAGTATTTTTCTATTTATTCCATTGTTTAGATGAATCTGCTTACCTGTTAAAAAAAAAAGAAGATATCATTAAAAAAGATTCAACAGGGACTGAATGAGATAGAGAGTGAAAGTGTGTGTGGTGTGTGTGTGTGTGTGTGTGTGTGAGAGAGAGAGAGAGAGAGAGAGAGAGAGAGAGAGAGAGAGAGAGAGAGAGAGAGAGAGAGAGAGAGAGAGAGAGAGAGAGAGAGAGAGAGAGAGAGAGAGAGAGAGAGAGAGAGAGAGAGAGAGAGAGAGAGAGAGAGACAAAGAAAGAAAGAGAGAAAGAAATAGAGAGAGAGGACACAGAAAATCAAAAGATATTCTATAATTGTCAATTATGTAAAATTGTCTATCTTATTGTTGTAAAGGTTTTTAAATCTAGTAATGTTAATTCCTCTTAGATTTATTTTCCTAAAACCAAAATTGACACGATTTTTGTTTTATAGTTGAACTTTTATTGACTGGAATGAGATATATTTTAATGAATATTGAATTTTGTTCACAATTATGTATTCTTGATTCTTTATGTCACCCTTTTCTGATGTCACACCTCAACCTTAATTACATTTCTAAGTGAACCGTGCCAGACCGTGTCGTGTATATATGCAAGTAGGCAATTAGCTCCAATCATTGTAAGGAGTGTAATTAGAATGCCGGAATATAATTAGCATCATTAACACTTTTGCATAAACAACCTCAAAATGTAAACAGGTTAAGTGATCTTAATATACTAAGTCATGACAAAATTCGTTGCAATTTTAACCAATTTTGACCATAAAAATGACTCGTTATTGCATCAGAGCAATTAAAGATTTAGTAACAATTTAGAAATTAAATACTACATTTGTAAGTTTACATTATCAATTTGAAAAGGGTTAAGATCCTGAATTCGTCTTTTCCTCCCTACCTTAGATCCTTGGTTCTCCTCCTTCACTCCAGTTCAGATCCTGGGTTATTCTACTCCACCCTTGTTCAGATCCTGGGTTCCTCTACACCACCCTTGTTCAGATCCTGGGTTCGTCAAATCCACGCTAGTTCAGATCCTGGGTTCGTCTACTCCACCCTTGTTCAGATCCTGGGTTCATCTACTCCACCCTTTTTCAGATCCTGGGTTCGTCTAATCCAAGCTAGTTCAGATCCTGGGTTCGTCTACGCCACCCTAATTCAGGCTCTGAGTTCTTATGGTCCACCCTAGTTCAAATCCTGGATTCGACTACTCCTCCCTAGTTCAGATCCTGGGTTCGTCTAATCGACGCTATTTCAGATCCTGGGTTGTTCCCTTCCACCCTAGTTCAGATCCTGTGTGAATTTAATAACTTATGCTCGTATTCTCCCTAGTTCAGATCCTGGGTTTGTCCACTCCAGCCTTGTTCAGATCCTGGGTTCGTCTACTCCACCCTAGTACAGATCCTGGGTTCGTCTCCTCCTCCCTAGTTCAGATCCTCGGTTCGTCTACCCCACCCTAATTCAGGTCCTGAGTTCATATGCTCATCCCTAATTCAAATCCTGGGTTCGTCTACTCCTTCCTAGTTCAGGTCCTGAGTTCGTCTGCTCCACCCTATTTCCAGTCCTGGATTTTTCTACCCACCCTAGTTCAGATTCTGGGTTCGTCTAATCCACGCTAGTTCAGATTCTGGATTCTTCACTTCCCTCCTAGTTCTGGATTGCCTTCCCCCACTCCTATCATGATCCTTGTACGACAGTAGTTAGAATCCTTTTAACCGGTGTCAATCATAGTTTGAACCGAATAAGATAATTTATAGCGAAGTCATAAGGGCGATAATGGCACCAATAATGGAGTCAAAATGATAAAACTAAGAGAAACCACTTTGTAAAAATGAGTCTAGTGACTTTCTTCAAATAGTTTGCAATATTTAACTGCCTTCTTGTTTGGCTTTTCAGTTAGAAAGTGAGCGAGGAGACATTTTCTCCAGGCCATTCACCATGTAACACTGTCTTCATCATTCCGATGAATAGAATAGACCTTCCAAATATAGCAGCTTAAGACAAAGGTCTCATCCGTACTTTAACTGATAGAGACGTTCGGCCATCTTGGAAAGCTTAAGGCACTGAATGGAGAGAAACAATCAAAAGTATAGTTTCTGTTCATCATTTGGTGATATTCCGATGAAACGTGGGAAACTATGCTGTCGAATTAGATTAATAAAAATCGCTAAATTACAATAATAATAAATTATCTATTTGTTTTTATTATAATATTCCGAATGGGGAGCATATATGCAACATCTCCTGAACAAAACTAAACAATGTTTATTAACAAGAAGTCATCTCCTCTATCTTTAACAAGAAGTTATCTCCTCTACCTACTCCAACATCTTCCATTTATTAAAAACTCCATCCTAATACCCTATACCGCCTGCAATATAGTCCTTCATACCTGTCTCCCTTCCATTAACACAAAAGTTTATGACACCTGACTGTACGACGCCGCTTCCGCCGCTCTTTCTTTCATCTCCAATTACTCTGTTCATTGGGTGGTCCAGAACCCCCCCCCCCCCCCTCACCAACCCCTTTCCCCTTAGTTTCCTTGTATCAACAGTCAGAAATGATCCCGCATCTGTAAGGTATAGTTCTCAATTTTCTCATCGGTAAGCTCATCTAATCTGTTATTCTTATATCTGTTTTCATAATAATCTAAGCACTACTATAGCACATTGTTCTTCTAGCTGTATATTATGTTTTGTTTCTTTTCATATATGTTTGTATGTATATATTTATGTATATGTGGGTATATATATATATATATATATATATATATATATATATATATATATATGTACATATGTATATGTATATGTACATATATGTGTATATATATAGATAGATATATGTATATGTTATTATTAAATCTGTCCTACTTGTTTTTACAGCCCTGATGAAGGCTTGAATTTCGTCGGCAACAATAAAACCATTTTCACTGTAAAATGTAGTTTTTTAAGAAGCAGTGACCGAACCCCGACAATCCTTACCTTGCATCATCAACGGTCAACGATCTCCTCTCAAACAATATTTATTAAGTGATAGTAGTAAAAGGATTTCAGACTGGAAGATTAATAAAAAAATAATTAGACCAAAATTGAGATTTAATTGCAGATTTGGAATAAAAAACTGTCGTACTAAGTAGTGTGCACTGCATTCTTAAATAATTATTTAAGATCCGGCTATGTTTTTGAAAATGACTGCTGGTTTTTGAAAAGGGATGAAGCGACGGAACATAAAAGGAAGAAGTAAATATTTTGACAGAAGCAAATACTTTATAATCTCTCATAATGAGAGATTATTAAATAATTTAATAACTTATAATAAATTTAGTATTATATAATCATTTATAATTAATAATAAATAGAAAATTTTGTAAAGTTATACCTACTTCGCTCATACAGAAATGTATATTAAACAAATATTACATTTTAAAAGCATAGTCCCTTTTTATTCACCCCCAACTACCTAACCTCTGCAAATTTTTTTGAGTTACAATAATTTGCAGAGTTAACAATTTAACATTATCAGAATTAGGACAACAAAATACTATTGAATTATTTTGGATGGAATGTGGAGTATGCCTAGTTGAGGATTAAGAAAGATGAAGCTGGGCCCTACTGTAGGCGGAGAATCAGCCTGTTTCTCACGTACAGGATACTATTTTTTTACCAACTCATTTTTGGAATTTTGAAAATTATAATAGCTGTTTCTTAAAGGAAATTTAATGGAGAAACCAACTACGCAATTGCATTTTTCCTATCAATTTTATATTTTGTAAAAACTTCAATTAAAGTTGGAAAAATGGGCATTTTACGGCATTTTTGCATGTTTCATTGGTTAAAAGTATATTTTTTACAAAAAAGAACCAATTTATCAGAAATCCAACTTCATATTCGTATTCTCCACCCCAAAAAGCATTAAAAATGATAGAAACCAGAACGCCAAAAAATGTCTGTAGACAGAGCAAATTTTAAGATTCATTATTATAAAAAACAACTTAAAAGTCCTATATTTTAAAAACTTGACGGATAGGGGGAAAAAACCCAATGTGAGATTCTGATTCAGCACACCCGAAACCCCCCAAAATGGTGGTTCACTTCCTTGTTACTTCCAAAATAAGTCAATTTGTTGACTTGTGTAATTTATAAAACCTATGTAAAAAAAAAATGTATGAATGTTTTTGCTCTTTTATATTTGTAGTGAGATACTGACTCAATTCATAATTTTTTAATAATTTTTCTTCCAGGGTGTTGTGTATGTAAGTTTATCTTAATGAATAATAAAAGCGTCCACATATAAAAAAAATCATCCCACAATCATAACCACCATCGGATACTGCGCCCCTGTTAGGGCTCATAGTGGTAGATGTAACAATAAAATATCCAAGACGGTTTTGCACATTAATTCAATATGAACATAACAGAGAGTTAACCCCAACTTCTAATAATGAAGTTAGCTCATTTTTAAAAAAGCTCTTTCTCTTTAGATTCCCACAACGTAAGCCGCGTTTTCTTAAAATGCAATATACATTATTACCGGTATGAGCAAATTAACCTCCATTTTAGATGATCCGATTTGATGATAATGTACGATGATACATTAGTTTTGAATCGATCTGCATTCGCCGATCTTTTTTGTGGATCGATCTGCATTCGCCGATCTTTTTTGTGGATTGATCTGCATTCACCGATCTTTTTTGTGGATCGATCTGCATTCACCGATCTTTTTTGTGGATCGATCTTTTAATTTCGATTCCAATCTCTTCAAAAGATCGATTCATATTCGAGAATCGGCTATCACTATGCCATTCTGATGGTGGTTATACGCAGAGATGGGCATCACTATGCCATTCTGATGGTGGTTATACACAGAGATGGGCAACATTTTATTTATAAATAAAAATACGAATTTTATTTATTCGTATTAAGATGATATTACGAAAGTTATTAAAGGTGACTTTTTTTAATGCGCTTAACGACTAGGTTGTCAGCGCCTAGATTCAGTTTTTTTTTTTTTTTTTTTTTTTTTTTTTTTTTTTTTTTTTTTTTTTAATGGAGGTACAGACTATGTCCCAGCAGCATGGCAAAAAAAAATCTAGGCGCTAATTACCTAGACGTTAAGGGGGAAAAAATCACTTTCAGTAACTTTCGTAATATCATCTTAATACGAATAAATTCAAATTTATTTGAGAATTTTATTGTCAATAAATTTTTTTTCACAAATTATAATGTGAATAAATTTTTATTCGTACATTTTAATGTGATTTTTTTTTAATCACTTGATGTTTTGTAAATATTCACATTTTTTGTGATTATTTACAATTTTTTCTGTGAATTTGTTTGTATTCGCAGAAAAATTTGCGAATAAAATTTTATTTGTATTTTTATGTTTAATATATGTGAATAAAAATAAATTCGTATTCAAACTTATGAATACGAATTTATTTATATTCGTATTTACAAATATATGAAGTACGAATAAATTCGTATTTTTATTTAAAAATAAAATTATGCCCATCTCTGGTTATACGAAACTCGGTAGAGTAATTGGCAAAGCAACCGATCGTAAACCGGAAGGATCTGAGATAAAATCCTTATCTGCAAGGTCAAACTATGTAAAAAGTATTGACGTAAAAATTATAACTAGTCTGGTAATAGTGGGGTTTCAATCAAATAAAAATTATTCATAGCTGAAAACCTCATTGGCAAAACTGGATATACAGTCCTGTGAAAATTTATAAACTCAACTTATAAAATCAAAGTATTTATTAAATTTAAAAGTGGATTCATTGCAAAATCATTTTTTGTGATTACGATTACTATCACTACTAGTGATAATGAGTGTTTAATTGATGTAGGTGTAATTTGACTTGGTTCCTTACAGGAATCATGTTTATTTATTGCATGACTGTTTTAGTGTAACTGTAGTAATGAACAGGACATGATTGCCTGAGGATGGACCTGTGTGTCCGAAACGTTGTGATGGAGAAATAAATGTAAAGTTTGAAAAATTTTTGAAGGGTTATTCTTCACCTGTTTGGTATTATTGGTATTATTATTTTTTGTGATTTGTTTTTATGTTATTAGATTGCCAAGAAGCTTTAAATGGCCTTTGATTTGTTCGATAATTTACCGTAATCAGATTTCGTAAAAAAAAACATGTTTACGCTGTGAATAAGTATAAACTCAATGTTAATTTTCTGTTGTCAGGTGTAGTAATGGATTATTACCACTTCTGTTTTCATTTAAATGTTAAAGAGAGAGTACGTGTGATTGTTTTTTATGCTTTGGCAATTGCTGTGAATTAGTATATTGCTTTTAAATAATTCTGCGCGGAAGTCAACTCACGGAAATGGAGAAACAATGAATTATGGACCTATTAAGAGGAGGGTTGACCCAGAGACAAATTGTTTGTGAGCAAAACCCCTCCCAAGGAGCGGCTAAAAACTTTTTAAATTTCAGCCAAGACAATTACGGGGTTAATAAAAGGAGTGGAAGTCCTCCAAATTGTTTCAAGCAGGTGAAACGGGCGGTTTTGACAGAAATCTCAAAATCAGGAGAATCCTCTGCACAGATTTTTGGGCGATTTAATTTAGTTTAATTTCCTGAGGAAGTGGATAAAGGAATCACAGTTCATGAAATATTGTAAGGTAATGCGAAAAACACAGCTCAAGAAACCTCATTTGCAGCGATTACTGCAGTTCGTTGAAAATCATATTCAAAATTGCCAAAAAATGGCCAAGTGTTATTTTTAGTGATGAAAAAAACTTAAAATTGATGGTACAGATGGTTTCAATTATTACTGGCATGATTTTACAAATGTTGTCAAGAAGATTGTATTGAAGTAGTGAAGTCATGGGTATGGACCGCTTTTAATGTAAAGGGAAAAACTAGAATTGCATTTATTTCTGGAAAAATGAAGCAGGTACTTATCAAAATGATTTATCAGAGTTCCTTTTACCGTTTATTACAATGTTGGAAGAAGAAATAATCATTTCTCAGCAGAAAAACGCGCCGATTCATAGTACATGGGCTGCAAAACAATGGTTTCAGGATTTTGGAATCAACATTTTAGAGTGGCCGGCCCTTAGTCCGGATCTCAATCAGATAGAAAATTGTTGGAGAATTATGGCAAGAGAAGTCTATGACTTTTAGAAGCCAAAAATCCAAAATATTGATGCGCTCAAAGAAATGATAACACAAGCCTGGGAAAACATACCAGAGAGAACTTTAATTACTTTAGTAAGAAGTGTTCTCAAAGGATTCTTGGAGGTGATTAAAAAACATGGCATAAGATGCCATTATTGAAAAGAATTTACTCATTAAAGAGTCAGAAAATGTTTGAGTTTATACTTTTTCACAGGTTGTTTTTTGTTATTTTGTATCAAATGAAGCTAATCCTAACAATATCAATAATTTTTTTATCAAAATTGTTACAAATCATTTAGGTAAACATTAAATAATATCTTTTGTTAGTAAAATTTCAAAATAAATGACTTAAATTAATTCAAATAGTTTATTTTTCCCTTGAGTCTATATTTTTTTTACAGCACTGTATTGTATGTTCGTTGACCCTATTTGTAGCTGACATTTAGTAATATTGTGCAAGAGTCATTCCGATCACTTCAAACCTGAAATTAAAGGAATATTTACCAAGGGTAACTGGTGGCAACGATCTGTTGAAACTGATAACAAGCCACTTAATGTATTAATGTCGTCTGAAGGGGAAAATATGCCATCTATTTAATTATTTAAATTTTAGCGTCCATTTATAATTAACTCAGAATTTTAGGACAGGTTGTCTATGTTTATTTATTTTATTTATTTTGTTTAACGATGCACCACTTTGTGGTGAATTGCATCGAGTCACTTCGTAGCTGCATGCTGTTCATTGATATGTAATTATCCTACGCCAGTAAAGTACACTGTACTAATATTACATATATAAATAATAATTTAAAAAAAATATAATAAATAGAAAAAACAACAACAATTGAAATATGAGATAAAACGTAAAATTATTTAGTTCTTAAATAAAAGTGTTCAGGGATCACACATCCAGCTGAACAATAAATCACTAACAGGGTGTTCAAAACTCGATTGACACCCCCCTTTTTTCCCACAATTTTTTGAAATTTAAGAACGAAACTTGGTGGGTCGTAACGTGGTCGAATGTACTTTCATTGGTCCTAATGCATGATCCCTCAACTTTCTCCAGTTCTTCTCCAGAGGCCCTAACTCTGGAATCTCCAATAGAAAGGGGCTATTTTAATGACGGATTCTAGTAGAGAATTGAATTTTATGTCGATTTTATATCAGCCATTTTTTCGCTAAAGCGCACCAATGATTAACAAATTGCCAAAAACCGATAAAACCCTTGTTTTTCGTCACTTTTCTGCCAATAACGTAGAAAGTATGCCCGTAATGAAAAAAGTAGTTGATATAAACGTTGTAGAGGATTAAATTTACATTCCAAAAAGTACCTTTAAATGCCTAAAATGTTGAATGGAATGAGGTGATAGTAAATTTTGATTTTTCCAAGTCTAATCCAGGTTTGAATGTTTAATTGCAACGATATCAGTACTGATATATTGCACTACGTAATAAATACAAAAAACCTCATATTATCGTATTTCGATCTAACGCAGGAACAGGATACAGTCACTCTAGTGGTAGAAAGCGCTCCTTGCGGCGGCTTTGTGAACCTACGTCTGGCGGGCTTTTCTATTGAAATATATTACAAATTAAACCCCCGCTTTCCGATTGACCGATTCAGCTCATTTTTACAACACTTCTTTCTCATGAGTTACCCACGGCGTATACCGCGTTTCGTTACAATACAGCAGAAATTACGACCGGTATGAGTATATTAGGAATTTGGGTCCGGAGTAAACCCCCCCTTCTAATAAACCGATTTAGTTTATTTTTACAACACATGTTTACCTGTAGACTACCACAGTTCGAACACCGAGTTTCGTCGAAATATACCAAAAATCACTGCTGGTAGTGGCGAATTGGTATTGTGGGTCCGAAGTAAACCCCCCCTCCTAATGAACCGATTTAGTTTATTTTTACAACACATATTTACCTGTAGATTACCACTACGAATACCGAGTTTCGTCGAAATATACCAAAAATCACGGCTGGTAGTGGCGAACTGGTATTGTGGGTCCAGAGTAAACCCCCCCCCCCCCTTCTAATGAACCGATTTAGTTCATTTTTATATCTCACTTTTCTCTCTATATAACCACTACGAATACCAAGTTTCGTTGAAATATAACAAATATTACGGCTGACATAGTCAAATTAGTGTTTTGGGTTCGGGGTAACCCCCCCCCCTTCCGGTGGACCGACTTTGGTGGTTAACGAACTCGTTCAATCGTTTGCTAATTGAATGCTATATACCAAGTTTCGTGACGAAAAAACAAAAACTCTGGCCGCTATCGTGTTAACAGACACACACACACACACACACATATATATATATATATATATATATATATATATATATATATATATATATATATATATATATATATATATATATATATATAAATTTTAACGGGGGTCATTTTCGGTGTCTACTAGGTAGGATCGATAAAGATTTGAAGACATTTTTCAAAAATTCCGTCATGAGTCCAACCTCAATAGCTACTTTCCTTCGGAGGAAAGTGCTAAAAGTACCTTTAAATGCCTAAAATGTTAACAGGAATGGAGCAAAACACACTTTTATTTTTGAAGTTTTCAGAAAAGTTTATTATCAAGGTGATCAACGCTTCAGTAAAACTTAATAAACATTTCCTAAACTATTTTTGCTCCACCTAGTTTTGGCTTTAAGAACGCTTGGAGACAAAATCGAAATCAATTACTTTATAAAGGCATTAAAATAATAAATTTAAAGCAATAGAACTCACTTAATGATTAGAATTTCGTAGTAATTATTTTTGCGTTGGGCGAATTTTTTTTGTTTTTGTTTTATTACGGCGCCTCGACATCTAGGTCATTAGTGTCGACATCAAGGGTGCAGCGAGGAATTTTCACAACGAGCTGTGAGATAAGAAAATTCCTGCAACTAAACAGTGCGGCTAAACTACTTTTCGTGTTTCAAAAAGGCTGTTGCCTCCAAATCTTAACCGATTTCAATGATTTTTTTAAAATGTAAGCAAATAAAATTTAGTTTTTCGTTTCTCCTGTTTATTAAATTACGTGAATATAATTCACAAACTTTTACAATCAAACATAGAATAATATTTTATTTTTCTTGTAACTTAATATCAGTACTGATATCGTTGCAATTAAACATTCAAACCTGGATTAGACTTGGAAAAATCAAAATTTACTATCACCTCATTCCGTTCAACATTTTAGGCATTTAAAGGTACTTTTTGGAAAGTAAATTTAATCCTCTACAACGTTTATATCAACTACTTTTTTCATTACGGGCATACTTTCTACGTTATTGGCAGAAAAGTGACGGAAAACAAGGGTTTTATCGGTTTTTGGCAATTTGTTAATCATTGGTGTGCTTTAGCGAAAAAATGGCTGATATAAAATCGACATAAAATTCAATTCTCTACAAGAATCCGTCATAAAAATAACCCCTTTCCATTGGAGATACCAGAGTTACGGTCGCTGGAGAAGAACTGGAGAAAGATGAGGGGTTGTGCATTAGGTCCAATGAAAGTTCATTTGACCACGTTAAGACCCACCAAGTTTCGTTTTTAAATTTCAAAAATTGTGGAAAAAAGGGGGGTGTCAATCGAGTTTTGAACACCCTGTATAAATCATATGGTGTGAGAAAAAACAAGTGAGTGAGATCACAAGAAGAAAGTGCAGAAAAAGGTGAAAGACAATCTATTCAAGACGATCTATCAAGAAAAAGTCCGTCACGCAGGAGCTGCATAACTAAGCACTTTCCTCAGAATTTGGGTAGTGTAGACTGCTTTCCAGAACAATTTGCTTAAAATATCCTACATAAATAAACTAAAAACGTGAATAGTTCTCATTTTGTAATGAGTAACTGATCAATTATTAATTTGCATCCAGAGTTATGTTTACACATGGTACCTACTACACTACGTAATAAATACAAAAATCCTCATATTATCGTATTTTGATCTAACGCAGGAACAGGATACAGTCACTCTAGTGGTAGAAAGCGCTCCTTGCGGCGGCTTTGTGAACCTACGTCTGCCGGCTTTTCTATTCAAATATATTACAAATTAAACCCCCGCTTTGCGATTGACCGATTCAGCTCATTTTTACAACACTTCTTTCTCATGAGTTACCCACGACGTATACAGCGTTTCGTTACAATACAGCAGAAATTACGACCGGTATGAGTATATTAGGAATTTGGGTCCGGAGTAAACCCCCCCTTCTAATGAACCGATTTAGTTTCTTTTTACAACACATATTTACCTGTAGATTACCACTACGAATACCGAGTTTCGTCGAAATATACCAAAAATCACGGCTGGTAGTGGCGAATTGGTATTGTGGGTCCGGAGTAAACCCCCCCTCCTAATGAACCGATTTCGTTTATTTTTACAACACATATTTACCTGTGGATTAGCACTACGAATACCGAGTTTCGTCGAAATATACCAAAAATCACGGCTGGTAGTGGCGAATTGGTAATGTGGGTCCGGAGTAAACCCCCCCTTCTAATAACCCGATTTAGTTCATTTTTATATCTCACTTTTCTCTCTATATTAACACTACGAATATCAAGTTTCGTTGAAATATAACAAATATTACGGCTGACATAGTCAAATAAGTGTTTTGGGTTCGGGGTAAACCCCCCCTTCCGGTGGACCGACTTTGGTTGTTAACGAACTCGTTCAATCGTTTGCTAATTGAATGCTATATACCAAGTTTCGTGACGAAAAAACAAAAACTCTGGCCGCTATCGTGTTAACAGACATATATATATATATATATATATATATATATATATATATATATATATGCATATATATATATATATATATATATATATATATATATATATATATATATATAGATATATATAAATTTTAACGGGGGTCATTTTCGGTGTCTACTAGGTAGGATCGATAAAGATTTGAAGAAATTTTTCAAAAATTCCGTCATGAGTCCAACCTCAATAGCTACTTTGCGAGGAAAGTGCTAAAAGACAATTTTATTCCTTCTTACGCTCCTTCAGTTTCATCGTGAGTGAGTAGGAGAAGAAAACTATCCTGGCGAGGGAGGAGGGAGAGAGGGCCGGCCAGCAACAAACTGTACAATTTCAAACCCAATTATGTGACTCCAACAACCATCACATCCACCCCCACCGTTAAGCTCAACCCAATGTAAATTTTTGTTTTCAATATATTTCAATTAATACCACTAAAAATACAGTCGACTCTAATTTATTTATTGAACCACCCTAAACAATTTTCAGGTTTAGAGTAATATTCAATTCATTTTATAGATTGAATTACCTAGCCTGTACAGAAAGAATTATCAGATTTTTATATTTTGTCGTACAGGTTTATGTTTTTTAAATGTGTAAGTATGTCATCAATATGGTGGCTGTTGTCAGTAAGTATGGCAGTAATGTCCCGTGGTATGTCCAAGTTCGTTATAAGTCGATTAATATATGTTTACCTGTTAGTTCTGTATTGTAAATCCGACATGTTGGTCTTTCAGTATTAGTCATTAAGTATTTCCTGCGTGTGTGGCCTATTCGCAGTCTTGTAAGAACTATTTCCTCCCTTCGGGAATTTCCGTATGCGGATGGCCAGTCAGTAAGTATGTGTTTGATTTATCTCAATTTATTTTCAGTCATATTATTCCAATCATGTTGCCACTTCTGAAGTATGGCATTTCGGTTAATTGTTTTTATGTCTTTGTCGTACAGTTCATAAGGTGGGTACGTGTCAAGGTTATCTATAGGTTACACTCTTTTCTAGCCAGGATAGGGCTGATGCCTTCTATTTTTTCCAAAGAAAAGCCACCAACCCTAGTGGGAATCGAACCCACGACCTTAGGCAAGGAGTTATCTATTAGAACATCTAAATTAGAATTCGTTTATTTTTTGTGTGTGTATTTTGTTAATTTATTAACATGGATTTTCATTGCTGCCTATTGAAATCCATGTAAATCATGTGATGGAATAAATTTCAAAAGAATAAGTTCGTCCTATATTCGTTACCTAGATGAAAACTTGGAATTCAAGCCGAAACTTTGGCGAATTTCCCATCCCAAACAACATGTCTGAACTGTATCTGTGTCTTTGTATCTCAACATATCTACAAAGTACAGGATTATATGATCTCAAATGAAGTTCTCGAAGACAGGATAATGAATCTACATTTTTATACCTTGACAAGCTTCACATTCTCTATAACTTCCATTGGATTATAGCTTAAAGTTTAAATTTATTTCAATTATTTTAAATATGTTAATTTGAAAAAAATGATTCCTGTATTCAAATGCAATTTAAAATACAATCCTGGTTTCTTAGAATACTTACCTCTGTGTAAGGGTGCACCTATATTGGTCCCGATCCGATCCGATCCGGTGACCACCAATTCTCGGCCGTTGAAACTTGTTTGTTTCTAGACACTAGCGTATATAGAAAATAATTTCAAGGGGGGCAGCTGGGAGCACCTAGGTATCTGGGGTGTAGGGAAAATTTTAAATATTTTAGTGTAAAATGGTTGGTTTTAAGGTCTCCTAGAAGACCAGGATAAATGTAGAAGACATGTTTCGTTGTTATAGGCTTTCTTTACATGAAATGTTCTCAACAAAAAAAATTCCGGGGGGGGGGGGGGGCTCAGCCCCTCTTATATACGCCCATGTTACTGGATCGATATCGAACGACTGACGCAAAATGGCGCTAAACGACGTATTGTGTTTAAAACACGCCTACAGCCTCTACATCTTAACCGATTTCCATACATTTTTTTTGTTTTCAAATGAAAGCTAATAAAATGTAGAACAACTTTGTCAAGTTACATTTCTGTTTTTTGTTTCCTTTGTTTATTAAATTACGAGGGAAGGTGTTTATAACCTCCCAATGTTTATAACGTTTTAGCTACCTTTCTAATGAATTATTTTAAAATCTGAATCCTAATGCTTGTAGTGTAACAGTTAATTTTTAACTGTTACACTAAGATTTGTTTTTATCGGGACTGATATATGAAAATTGATGGTCCCTCAACTCCTCCTTTATATCTCCAAAAAGATAATTGAAAGTTTCTATGCTTATTAGGTGGTATTTCTTAAATTAATCACTCATTTTCACTTCACTACGAGGGTATTACAGACGAGCTGTGACTAGATCGGATCGGATCGGGTCGGGACCAATGTAGGCACTCACGTCGGCCGCTGTTGGCCGTTGTCGGTCAAACGATATCGGATCGGAACGTATCGGGAGAAATACGGGTCCAATGGTGGTGCAGCCTAAGTGTTGGTGTGCTGATGTCCTCGCAACAATACACGCAATAAATAATGCAATATAGGTAGTTGAGATGTGAGGTACAGTGAAATATGTGTGTACATCTTGTGGCATGTGTACATTTTCTGGGTTTTTTTTTTTTTTGCAGCCTGGCAGTATGCTTTTTCTCATCAATATATGTTTTTATCGTCAGGGCAGCATAAAGCGGTGCATGTGGTTTTAGATTCCAATTTAATCCGTTATTCAATGTTTTACGCGTTAACGTTATTCTCGGAAGACAGGAAGGAGCGTGTTTGTGATGACGCAGTCTGAGCTAACCCGCTTTCGTCTGAGGAGCCAAGGTCGTTGAGTCCAGAGAAAGCTCCCTTCGCTTACGTGTCCGATGTAGCTGTGCGCTCTTTCGGCCTTCGTCGGTAGCAGATCTGAGCTGCATCCGACTCTAAGAGGTGAAAAAGCTTATTGGGAATAAAGACTTTTTTGTAGATTTGTTTTGTAACAATTTGTATTAAGCTTTCGAATACCTCGATTTAGTAACCGTTTTCGAAGTATTTAAGAATGGATACGAAAAATCCAAAGCCATTCACGTCTCTTAAAAATAATGTTAGTTATAATTCTTCATTTAGGGGTCTCCCGTGGTCTAATGGCTAGCGCCTTGGATTCATAAGCGGGAGATGGTGGGTTCGATTCCCAACCTCCAGCAGGAATTTTATCATCCCACGGCTCACTGGTAAAATTCCTCGCTGCACCCTGGATGTCGGCGCTAATGACCTGGATGTAGATGCGCCGTAAAAAAAAAAAAAAAAAAAAAAAAAAAAAAAATTCTTCATTTACTCCTAATGTCTCAGTTTGGATGACTGAAAACAGTTTTGCACAATTTCTTTATAAACCTGAGCTACGTTCTATGGAACTTCGATTTTCTTCCCGCACTTCCTTATTGCGTCATCAGATCGACGGCATAATCGGGGTTTCCTCACTATAAGAACGGAGGCCCTAAAACGACATTCTTGTCGTCACATGTTTTGAACGATGAAAATGATACCAGAAACATTTGACCCGAGCAATCGTATAAAAATAATTTAAAAAGTACAAGTTATTTTTCTATATGCTTTATGATTACGTTAATTATTTAGATTAAATTGAAACCATTTAAAACTTAATAATAATTATTATAATAATGATTATAATCATTGTCTATGGTATTATTCTAAAACAACTGATTATTATCAGTTCTAACAAGTTCCATTTTGAAAAAATTAAGTGTTATTTGCTTTCAGCTATTTAGTTGTCAGAAGTGTTATGCTAAATACAAACTCCATGAAAATAGTTGATGGAATATTGTATACTTTGACGGAAAAATGCTTGAAAAAGGATAATTAACAGAATCCTTGTGATATTGGAGCTTTAAGGCCAATTTCCTTCGAACGTTCTTACTGTCGCTTGGTTCCTTTCTGATTAACATGATCCAATTTTTGTTTGTTAATCGTGGGACACGATTTCCCTGATGAAATATAAAATTTCCCTCTGTTAGCGACTGCTGATACATATAAGGAACCGACATTAAATGACTCATACAGTCAGACGAAACCTTCAAGGAAAGATTTCGAAAAGGTACATTGCACCATCATTCTGGAAATGTACGGGAATCAGCGAATGCCTGCCTCATATATCATGTCGATATCAGGTGAAATCAGCGTTCCGCAGTCATGAGTAAGTGATTTATATTATTTCATTATATTTAATTTATCTGGTCATCCCATAGGTGTTCGTTTTACGTCGGTGGAATGTAGAACATTTAGATCCAAGTTTTTCTGCTAGCTCTTCGACTGTTACAAAAGGATTTTCTATTACAGTAGCCGGCATGAGTTACTCGTCAAGCTATGTTGGTCGACCTGTACGAGGATCGTCTTCAAGCATACGGTTTCCCGCACGAAATCGTTCAAACCACCGCTAAATTTTTCGCTCACTGATGAGATTTTCGCCATATATTTGTACAGGTTTTCTATAAGCTGTATAAGCAGCATTTTCTCCTTTAAGGAATTCCTAAAACATAACATGGCGTCAGCTGAGTCTTGGGGTATCCATTTCAAATTTCAGCACAGAATAAATAAATTTCAACAACCAAAACAAATTCAACAACAAACAAAACATAATTGAAAAGGAGGGAACATAAACAAACAGAATACTAAAAACCGACGTTACTTAAAGGATGACCTGATATATTTCCTTTAATATATGCACAATCTTGGCCGTTATGTTAACCAGACTTCACAAAGATCACAATTTATCGATGCAATTTTATCTAATAGAACGACTAATCGGGCCAGTATGCACGTGTCGTATCGAGGCATTATCACATAAATACATGATCTGCTGATTGCAGATTATCGAGATCGTCTACTAATTCCATGTGACTTACTAAATAACCTGTACATGAACATAATAATAACCCTAGGATGTCCAAAGTGTTTGATAATCAATACAATATTTTATAACCAAAGTCAAAAACCAAACATTTTCCTCTGGCGTTGGGTTCAGAGATCCTCTGTTTGGCAAGAAAACCCATTTGTGCCGTCTTAAATGGGTCGGCCGGATTATGGAACTAAATACAATTAGCAGCCTCCAGGAAAAAAAAACAGGACTGTTTTATAATTACATATCAAGACATGGTTGATTATGAAAACGTAATACTTGCCTTCAAGGAAAAAACGTATACATAATTTTAAGGAAAAGAGAATTGAGAACCCAAAAGAGAGCAAATTTCTGAAAAATAATTACGTCCCTCGAGAACGTAATTCCTTCCAGAGAAGACCGGGTGTACGGTGTTTTGGACGGTGGACTACTGCACTGGAGCAACAGGTTCGAAAGTGGCTCACACGAGATGTTATTCAGCAGGAAGTTTCGATAGAAATAACATTTCCCTTTCGAAGCTTTAATTTGCTCTACTAATACTGTAAACAATGTGGTTACAAAATCGAAATCGCACATAAAATTCTAAAAACTTAATTTTTGTAACATATATTTTATAAAACGTGTAATATATAAAACTCTAGATACATAAAACTTGACAGTTTACAAGAAATGCTGGTCGGGGTTTTCTTCAATAAAAAAAAATGAAGCTCTAATCTCTCCCTCTCTTCATAAATATATATATATTTGGTGTTACGGAAAAAAAATAAGAGCTCTACTTTTTGGATCTCCTGATTATCTTAAATGCTGTAATGAAAACACAACACTCTCCTATTCACAAAATTGCAACCCCTTTCTACCAGCAATATACTGTACACGACTTTCTAACATCTCACTTCAGGACGGTGATGACTTCGACCTTTTCTGCCCTTAAACCCCCAACCTTAAACATTTTCGAGATATTAAAGAAAATATGCGCAAATCTGAAAACTGCTAGTGTCTATTTATAATTTTCTTTCGCTAATGCCTCATCAGCATCTAACGCAACCAAAATATTTATGAATGTTAAATAATTTGAAAAATATTCAACTAAATCCGTCACTTTTAAGTAGTCAAACTGAATGTTCTATGTTTAGAGCCTTCTGCGGATGCACGAACGCCACTGCGGATGCACGAACGCCACTGCGGATGCACGAACGCCACTGCGCATGCGCGAAGGCAAGCGGACACTTTTTTGTGAATTTTTTTTGTAACGTTTTTTCCACTTTGGTTACCACTAAAGCATATTTATACTAAAAAAAAAAACTCTTTAAGCTTTTGTATAGACTAAACTTGAGTGCTGTTACGTCCACAGTTATTAACTTTTGCAGATAATTTCCCAACACATCCAAGGTCGAATACATCAATCTTTTTTCCATTCAAGGGATAATATGAGAAGGAACCATAGTTAACATACATAATTAGCGTTAAACGGTTCGCAATACTTCTTGCGTGCCCATATGACCCAGTTTACAGAAACGAGCTCCTGGCAGTACGTTACTTTAGAACATAATTCTTCTTGTCTATCATTTACAAGGTCTTAGTGTCCGCCTTCTTGTAGAGAAATATAATTACTTTTAATACGAACAACTGCATAAATGGTATGATGTGTAATTTAGAGAGCGTCTTTGGATCTGCCTTCTTGGGAAACATCAAGGTAAGTCGAGAAAGAAGTTGACAAATATCTGATGAGCAATTAATATGACAAGAAAGGTTAAATTATTTATAGCGCCACCCCCACCATACACATCATAGATTGGGGCTGGTACAATACTTAGGTTTACGAATATTTTTCACAACTTTTGGGTTTTTAACAAGTATACATCTGTACCGTGGAGATAAAGGACACCATATCCATTTTTTTAATAAATTTACTTAACCTCATGTTCTTGATGTGCATTTTGCGACCCATATAATGGTATAGGGCACTATGTCCAGCTCCCATAAATAACGAAGATAAGGCAGTGAAAAATAAAATTATGTCCGTTTTCATCAGAGGTAAAAGACACCATGTGGAGGACTTGGTTTGGTTTGACTATGATCAATACTTCCATTACTTATCAATGCCAATAAAATGTGAAAAATTGTCTTTAAACTGTTTGTATAAGTAAGGAAGAAACAAAAGTGTGACATGGTGACCTTTACCTCAGCGGTACAGATATATATATATATATATATATATATATATATATATATATATATATATATATATATATATATATATATATATATTCCACTTTTTCTTGTTTGTTTTTCTGGCAGGGGGTCGATAAAGCAGTACACTCTTTGTTCACATTAACTGCTTTATTTGTTATGTTTCGCCCGACATGTTTCGTGCCTTTTCGCCCCTCTTCAGGGGCTTTCCTTATCAAGAAGTCCTCTCGTCATGTTGTCTGGCTTGAGTCAGGCGTAGTACTGCCTGTTTCTCATGTTTTCAGGTGTGCTGAGTCCGAATCTGAACTCAGAAAAATTCTATCACCCTCTGATTTTGAGAGAAAAGAGGAGAAACTTGGAAAAAATGAAAAATTGTATTTGAAAATTATTGTCTTTATTATAACAGATTTTTTTTTCTTTTTCAATGGTAAAATATAATTAATTGAATCCTGCATGCTATCAGGTATAATACTAGATATGACACAACTCAAAAAATATACACACATCGTCAATGAGTATTTGTTTTCTTTTGTACTGTTCCTCCTCTGTCTTCCGCTGCAGTGTCCAGCAGTAATCCGCCAGCATCTTCTCATTCCATTTGCCAGTATATCTTTTTTCCATTCTGGATATGTCTTGGTGGAATCGTTCTCCATGTTCGTCCGAAACTGCACCCAAATTTGGGGCGAAAAAGTCTAAGTGACTATGCAGGAAATGTATTTTTAAGGACATATTGCATCCCAATGTTTTATGTGAAGTAAGCAGTTCTTGGACTATTTTTCGGTAGTCTCTAGATTTTTCGTTTCCCAAAAACTTAGCACATACCTCTCGAAAAGCAATCCAAGCCTTTTTCTCAGTAGTATTTAACTTTGCTTCAAAAGTGAGGTCCTTGAGTAGATGAGGTCCTCAAGATCAAAAACTGAAAAAACACTTTTAGCCATATTTCTTCAACCACTTGTAATATTCCCATCAAATTTTTTTTCGTTCAAATATACTTCATTGCGCTCAAAATCATCGGGCTTTTGAATTTTTTTCATTATGTTTTGATGCCAAAAAAAATTCGTCAAATGTACAAAAAACTCACATTTTTGGATAAAAAACTAGAATTTCTCAAGAAACTGTGCGTGATAGACAGAATCTGACTTCAAATTCGTGTTGAGCACATTTAAAAACAGTAAGAAAGCATGTTTTGGTTTGAAGGAGGATTTTCGTGCAGAACAGTGTTATTAGCCCGTCTTTGTGTGGGCGAAAAAATATCGACTTATCTTTAATTATTTATTTATTTTTTAAATAGTCGAAATATCGTCGGTGCAAATGCAAAGTATCGAATGTGAAAATCACCACTTTTCTGAATGAAAAAACTTTTATTTATTACTTTGCTTAAGGACAGTCAAATAGTCGGCAGATTTGACCTTTTGACAGTGGTTACATTCCTCTTTGAACGTAGATTCGAGAGTTTGCTGTCCATTAGTCCAACAGCAATCAGTAAAGATTGAAAATAAAATATACATTTTTTTCACATTCGATATTTTGCATTTGTATCGACGATATTATATAATTTTTCTATTTTACTATGGGTTATTCTTAATTTTCTACTAGGTTAAGAATAATTAGCATCTTCATTAGCTCACGGTGCAATATCTAATAACGATAAACGCCAACGACCAAAGAGTCGTCGAATTCTAGTTGATCGCTAAAGTTAAGCAACGTCGGGCTAGTACCTGAAAGGGTGATCGGCCAAGTACTCTAGCGTTAATAGCCTAAATCGAAAAAAAAAAATACGATTTACGTGTTATGATAATGTAGTCAAACCTCTTAGTTTTCGAAATAATCATTCATAGCAAAATTTTATCTGACCTAAGTGTACATTTGAACATTTTACAATGAATGAGAATGTGTCAGAAAGATAGAGAGCGTATGAGGGGAGAGTGTGTGTGAGAGAGAGAGAGAGAGAGAAGGGGGAAATAGCTTGACATGTCATCTGGATGAGGTGTTGAAGCACGTTTAATTGTGTATTGCGCGTACGCATGCCAGCTGGGTCACGTCAAGAGAAAGTACACAACCCTCATGACAGCGAGTTTCTTCCGCACCTTATTTTCTACAATGTTTATTACGTCCTAAACATTTCACTAGTTTCCAAACAGCTGATTCATGTTTCACACTAAGAGTGGTCATGAGTTTAGTGTTGATTAATGATAGAATCCCTTTCCGATGGTTGAATCCGATCTTCCGATTCTCCAAATAAGTGGAGTACAACCTTATGTAATGACAACTACTCTACGTCTCCTGCCTATAAGCCACAACATTATCTTTCCACACCTTTTATTTCTTGTTTTTTTTTTTGTTTTGTTTTTTCTTTTTTTGGGGGGGGGATCCTGAAAATAACATTTAGTATTGTTTTCAACAATTATTTAACCTCATTCTTAATTCAACTGTCGATTTAACAAGTTATATTATTACATGATAATCTCAGTAAATTTCAACTTACATTCAATATAAATTTAGAAAGAAAAAAAAGTACTAAATACTGAAGAAGGCATTAAACCAGTCATGGGCAACTTTCGGCAAGTTGCGTGCCAAATTTTAGTGTGCGAATACGTTTGCTGGCCACGTAAATGGTTCAAAATAAAATAACGTCGGATTTTGAAGTAGTTTTTTTTTTGTTTTTGTTTTTTGTTTTTAACGGCGTATCAACAATTTGGCTATTAACGCCGGGCTATCTACAGGTTGCCACCCTTTTATAATGATAAAGGCACGTGGTCGGTCACCCATTCAGATACTAGCCACGCCCGACGTTGCTTAACTTCGGTGATCTATGGGAACCGGTGCATTCAATGTGGCTATGGCCGTTGGTTCATTTGAAGTAGTGTTCATCATTTTTAGCGATAGATATAAATCAAAGCCTAAGCTATAAAGCAATGGCCACCACTCGGCTTGCTCGCTCACTCGATTCCGCTGGTGCAAGCGACAAACCCCATCTCACTCGATCTTCCTCATTTGGAGTGAGTGTGAGCAAGTAGTGTAATATGTAATGTATTTTTTTTTTTTTTTTTTTTTTTTTTTTTCAAATTGTCTCCTGGCCTCTTGTTGCCCAGATATGCTTTAAATACTTACATCAGTTTAATCTAAAAGTTCATTAAATTCATTCTAGAAAACTATACTTTTCATTTTAGAACGAGCAGTTGTCCCTTTTCTAAGAAAAGAACTTCATTTTGGTAATTTTTGTATTTAACTTCGCGTAGACACTTCAATAGTTACAAAAAGAGAATCTTCACCGCCATAGAACTATTTACGACTTTCCGAATACATTGCTGTATCTGCCTTCGAACTTCACATCATTTAATCAGATCCATAAAAAAATTGTCTTTCTTAAATGAACGATTTGATCAAATTAATTTATTTATTAATTTATTTATATTACCACATTACAAGCAGTGTTGGGCAACAATTATTCAGAATAATGAATAACGATGAATGAATAAATGTATTATTTCATTCATGAATGAAGAATAATTACTTTTATTCATTATTCGTTATTCTGTGGATGAATTTTATGTTTTATTCACAAATTATTCGAATGATCAATCAGAATAAACATATTTTAGTGAATAATGATAGATTTATTATGATGTTTGCAGCCAGAAATATGTATGTATATGAGTGTTTAAGTAGGATTAATCAGTAGACCATCTAGAAATAAATAAGAACGAATGATGAATAATGAATGTTGAATAACGAATAATGAATAACGAATAATTCTGTGAATAATTCATGATGTACCGAGCAAATAAGATACTTCAGTGAATTATTCATCATTCACTAAAAATTTATTCGAATAATCATTCGAATAATAATTTATTCGAATAATGCCCAACACTGATTCCAAGTTATATCCTTGGATAAGGTAATATAATGAGAATTATTAAGAAGAATGATATTTGAGTACAATGGGCATGGCCTGAGATCTTGAAAGGAGTATAAACACGATTTACTTGTGTCGCATTAAGAGACCGGTAAACCAATTCGTAATAATTATTGTGAGAACGTAAATTAATTAATGAGAACGTCCATAAAAAAGTGTTAAGGCCTTGGCGTTGTCATTAGTATGGCGAAATTACGTCTGTCTAATGGATATTGCTTAATTCGCGTATGGTAAAGTAGTTATTCCGTTTTTGGTTTGGCAACTTAGAAAGGTCCTTCAATTTAATTTCTACTGTTAAGTACGATGAAGTGAGGTGCCCTACTTGTAGAAACATATGTAAGTACATGTCATTTAAACGATCGTTTGTACGTATATTGCGTAATGTACCGCCAAAGTGAGGCTGATATAAAAATGCACCTGTTGAGTTTGAAAATGACACCCGTTTGTTTAATTTAATAGACTAATGGGGATGATAATGTTTCTTCTTTTCCCACAAAACTCGGTAAACATACTTTCTATAATAAGAGATCCTTAAAGACCTAACTTAGCTCATCAGGAGCGAGGGCTTACACCAATCTCAAACTATAAATAAGTCCTTCAAGGTCGTAATTTTTATTATACTCCTATAAAACGTCATAAAACACAACATTGACTCTCTCTAACGAACTAATTGTGGAGGTCTATTGAGAAAACTGAAATCTATTATATAGGAGTGGGTGTTAACACCTGGCACAAATTAATTATTGGACCTCCAACATTAGTAATTTTTGTTATCAACAAACTCTAAATTTCCAACACCAGAAGAACTAACACACCCCCACACCATGTCACTTCCACCTCCGCGTTTAAATGTTGGTTTTAAATTATTGCTCTTGAATGCTTCCTTTCGTTTTCTCCACAGTTTTGACCTTTCATCTAACCCAAAAATTTTAAATTTTGACTCTTCAAGAAATATCACCTTCTCCCAGAAGCTGTCAGGTTTATTTTCGAATTCCTTGGCAAACTGTAGCAGCTTCTTCCGATTAACCATATTTATGAAGGGCTTTCTTCTGGCAATCCGACAGCTGAATCTTTTCTTTCTTAATGCATTTCTAACGTTCTCTGGGTCGACTTGAATCTCATAGTCCCTACTTAGTTCAGTGGTAAATGATGTGTGAGGATCTTTATTAATTTGAACAAGGATGAACCTCCTGTGGTGACTCCATTTTCCTTGGACTTCCCATCCGTGGTCTATTCTCCAGAGATTTTAAACCCCTATGCACGTTAAGCTCATATTGTGCTGTTCGATGTGATTTATTTAATAATTGAGCAATTTTCGAAGAGACAAGCCCTGATTATGGTAGGGAACTATTAGCTCTCTTATATCACGGGATACATGCATTATAAAAAATATCAGTCTCTCACAAGCACAAGTAAACCTAATGCTGGACTGAGAATCAAGGGAAGAGATACGATTTATAAACCTAAGACTTGAAAGAGGGTTGTAGAACAAAAAATAGGATTAATGTTTATAGTGTATAGAAAAAAAAAAATTATGATAAATTTAATATTTATTTACTTATTATTGCAATAAATGCCCTTATATATGTTAAACATACAAAACGCTATACAAATAACACTATTGCACATTTCTTGAATTCCTTTATTTGCATATATTCCATTATTTTTGGGTGTATGGAAACTTTTTTGACTGAGTATATAACTACCGACATTTCATGCATTATGGTTTATGAAACGTCGACATATTGAGACATCAGGTCAGTATAGTTTTCCAACCTTTAGGCCGAATAGGAGAATAAACGCTAACTGGATCTTCTTTATTTCGTCAAACGCTGTTCGACATGACTTACACGACTTACCAAAAATAGCCCACACATTAACATCATATTAACTCACCTAAAGTCAAGTAAATTATATTCAAAAATGTAGTTCTACCTCCAATATTAAGGCATCACTTATCCATGTATCCCTTTTTCTTCCTTTTTTTTATATCTTGATTTTTATTATTTATTTATAAAAACAATTTGTAAAATGTGATGATACTCATATATTACTATGAAGTAATGTTCGAGTGAATCGCCAAAAGTTGCGAAACTCTTAACAAATAAATCAAATGCTAGTAAAAACTTCGGGATCTGACGCTAATTAAAGAATTATCTCCATAAGTTAACAGGTGTAATTCAGCAGAAGAGTGTTTGCTAATAGCATTTTTCAGCTCCGTTGGCCCCTAATGCACCTCATGTGCAATATAAGTAATGTTTACAGCTGTTCCATGGGCTACTAAATTAGGCGGTAGTTGAGATAAACATTATGGTGTTTCAACAGGTTGCAATTAATCCTGTAGTTAACTCCTCGCTTCCTTTTCTATTTGTCTCCTTACTATTAACTTCACAATTAATTAACAGTTTAACAAAATTTCAGTGCAGGAATTCCCGGCTGAGGGTCATTTAAAAGTCCTATATGAGGCCATGGTTGCGTCTCTATCTCGTTAATTCATAATAACTTGCTCATAGCGGGAACGGATAGTCCGACACATAAGTGTCACTTGTTGGCTTGAAGTTTGAAAAATTTAAGGCGAAAACCCTAATTCTTGTCAGCGCCCTACTGTGAAAACATGTCACAATAATGTTCATCCATGATCTTGCATTAGGGCGTGATTTTTCTAATAAACATTTATTTTATTATTTTTATTTTATTTGTTTGCTATTTTGTTAATTTTGTTTTTCAACCTTGAGCATACAAACCTCTAAATATTCATATAATACCAGCTGTTGCAACCAAATTCAAAAATTACCTTTCAATAAAAAGTATGGATAAAACAACCAATAAAAAATCAACAATAAATAATAAAAAAATACAGGTACTAAACTAAATAAGTAAGGCTTCTTAAAAATTACTTATATAAAATAAATAAATAAAAATTATATATATATATATATATATATATATATATATATATATATATATATATATATACATATACAGGGTGTCCCAAATAAGACGGCTCAAACTAATTTTGCGGCCAAACGTTTGGTCTGAGAAACAAATGTCAGAGGAAAAAGTTGTAGGGCTTGACCTAAGCTTTCTAAATATGTCAAAAGTGTCTGGATGTTGAAGATGGTATCTTTGAAGACACTATTCATTTTTTAAGGGATAAAAATACAGCAAAATGGATGCTTCTAAACTGCAAGATAAGGGCTTTCTTTACAATTTATTATTTAATCTATCAATGAAATAGGGTTATCACTTAAATTGAACGTCTCAAACGAAAAATCAGACTAAATACTTAAAAAAGATGCGTTATTTTCAATTTTATGAAAGTTATTAGGAAAAATAATTCTTTTAGAGGATCGGCCATATTTTTTTCAGAAAGTTGAGGAAAAAATACCTCAAAGTCATGTATCACACATTCATAACCGATCTCTGTGAGTGCCTACAAAAAATCGTTTTAATTTAAAACAATAGAATTTGAATCGCACGAAACTCATTTGATTTTAAAGGTATTGACGTGCGGTTTGGGGAAAAAGTTTTGTTTTTTAATTCCCTATAAAACGATGTGCATAATAATAGGGGTCATCTGCAAACCCCAACATTTCATCGCCGAGCGCACATGTGCAGTAAATATGTTAAATGGTCGACATATTTAGAAAACTTTGGTCAAGCCCTACAACGTTTTCCTCTGACATTTTTTTATCAGATCTACCGTTTGGCCGAAAAATTAGTTTGAGCCGTCTTATTTGGGACACCCTGTATATACAAATTACAAGATTTAAGGCAATAAAACCCATTTTTAATTTAACGCCTGACATCTTTCGTGCAGCATCTCATCTCTCCGAGACGTCCTCTCGTCACCGTGTACTCTCAATAGAGGAAGGCGCAATGTTGTATTAATTCTTCCTCAATTAAGCTTAATTCACCTTAAATAACACATCACACTTGTATTTCTAAAGTGACACAACTCAAAAATCGGTTTTATTCCCACCATCATAGTTATGACTATGAAATACATCAAAACTGTATGTATCTAGTTTCAGAGCTTGTACACCAGAGGGCACTTGTGTCACCCTTCCTGTCTTAATGCTAAGGTCCCTCCCTACATAGGCAAGAGAGACACATTTTCAGTTGAATTGTGTCACTTTAGAAATACTAGTGCGATATATGCTTTAATACTTCCTCATTTATAATCGTATTAAGAATTTATGTATTCTTATTTACATAAATGAACCCACGACCATTGGCACGGAGTATGAAGTGCTCACGTCTTAACATTCACGGCCACCGGGCCTCCGAATAAACTGAACAATATATATATACATAAATATATATCATTCGGATTATTTTCGATATCTGGTACGTAGAAGCAATGAAAATTTGAAGAAATATTTAAAATTCCTTTCAGAATTTTCTTGTTTAATAATAAGTTTCTTTTTTTAAAGCTTTAAAAGACAATATTCACTTATTTATCTTATATCTAATATTATTCACAGAGCAAGAAAATCATTTTTTTTAGATGCATTTACGATTGGTGTCATCAGAGGATTAATAGCTGGCATTAGCTGAAAGTAAGGCCAACATCATATTGCACGATTACAGTTTACAACATCATCCTTCACATCTGATCGGACCGAAGAATTCTCTTCGATATATGCTAAAGAAGGCTTGTATTTTTTTTTTTTTATTATCAATTTTATCTCAAGGCTCTGCTGTCTTAAATGCACTTTCAGGAGTGTCTTTTTGATCAGATCCATTGCCGAATGCATTCCTTGTTTTATAGGACAATTGCAATAGGTCCTAACGTAATAAATAGTCAAGGAGAAGCAATCACTTTCCGTAACGAAAAGGATTTTCTGCTAGCTATTGCAATTATTGCTTAATGCTTCATCGATTCTTTATACATTTTATTACTACTAAATGATGGTTTTTTCCTGTCTTACTCAATTCGAGTATGTTAATGCCAGGGGACAACATCTGTTTCATTGCTAGAATAAAATGTAATAAAAAAGTCCAACTCGCAGGAACTGCGTCATCAGAGCGCGGTTCCGTTCTTATTCCTAGTGTCATTTGAAAAGATTGAAATAGAAACAGTTATTTTTTTGGTTCGACCTTTTGTAAAATGCTTATAGGGCCCCAGATACATGACAAAGGGCCAGCGTACCCTTGCCTAGAAATATATCCTAAAATATTCACGATAATACTAACTAGAAATGCATTGAAAAATATCACAATCTTTCTCATTTTCTTTTCTTCTTCTACTATAATACTTATTCTGCAAGTAAATGCAATTTAAAATAAAAAACAGCCAATTAAAAAGTGAGCTAAACAACTACAGTAACCTGTTCAAAGGAACAAAACAAACACATTTGAAGTTTTGAGCACTTATTCTCCGATTGTCATCGCCTAATCATAAATCGCTTCAGAATCTTTTTAGTAGAAAATTTAGTAAGCTTTTAAATAATTACCTCCCACTTACCACGATTTCCCAACCGTTTCGAAATATTATCGAAAATATACGCAGTTCCCAAAACGTTTCATGTCTGTTTGTAAAATATTTTATTCTAATCCTTCCTTAACTCTAAATGTAACCAAAATTTAAATATTTTAGTTTGGCTTAATTTCGAACTTACAGAAAATCCCATGATTTGAAGTACCCAAACCAAAAACTTCATTCAACAACTATTTGTCCAATTTTCTCGAAAACGATTTAAGATATCGTCTTAAAAATGGTTTCATTCGTTTTCCTACGTGAAGAAACCTCTAAAAGTCCGTCACGCAGGAGCTGCATCACAAAGAACTTTCCTCAAAATTTGGGTAGTGTAGACTGCATTACTGAATAATTTGCTTAAAAGGACCTATATAAATAACATAAAAACATGAATAGTACTCGTTTACATTTGTAAGGAGCAACCGTTCAATTATTAATTTTGAAATTAATTTGCTTCCAGAGTTATACATGGTCCTCCAGACATAATAAATGCAAAGAAACTACATATACAGTCCTCCTAGTGGTAGAAAGCGCTCCTATCGGCGGCTTTGTGAACCTACGTCTGGCGGGCTAATTCTTTTGAAACATAGTAGGAAGTAAACACCCCTTTCCGATGGACAGATTTAGTTCATTTATACAAAACATCTTCCTCGTGAGATACCCAGGACGTGTACCAGGTTTCTTTGCAATACAGTAGAAATTACGACCAGTATGAGTACATTAGTAATTTGGGTACGGAGTAAACCCCCCCCCCCCCCCCCCCTAATGAAACGATTTAGTTTACTTTTACAACCCATTTTTCTCTGTATATTAACACTAAGAATACCACGTTTTGTTTAAATATAACAAAAATTACGGCTGGCATGGTCAAATTAGTGTTTTGGGTCCGGGGTAAACCCCCCTTCCGCTGAACCGATTTTGGTGGTTAGCAAACTCGTTCAATCGTTTGATAATTGGATGCTATATACCAAGTTTTGTGACGAAAAAACAAAAACTCTGGCCGTTATCGTGTTAACACACACACACACGCGCGCACATATATATATATATATATATATATATATATATATACATAAAAAAATTTTAACGGGGATCATTTTAGTGTCAACTAGATAGTATCGATAAAGATTTGAAGAAATTATGTGAGCGCAACGATTTTTTCGCTCCAAAAACCATGTTCCAGTGGACGGATTCTGCTGATTAGCGAATTTGCCTTTCAAATTAGACGAAAGATTTTTGTACCATATTTCATTAAAATCGGACCATTTTTGAGCCAGGGGGCACGAACAGACAAATATATATATATATATATATATATATATATATATATATATATATATATATATTAAACTGTATGGTGACTAATTTAGTTAACTAATTTCTGGTTTTATTGTAGACAAATATTGATTTTTGTACGTCTGGAATTTTCATTGAAGGTCGTGAGCTTTGCTTTATCATCGGTTTTTAGTTGGTTTGCTATTCGACAGATCTGTTTACATAAAAAATTGATGACCTGAGCCATTAATGAACGTAGTCAAACATTATTGACATTTAATAAACCCTTAGCATTCAGAGAATACTTTAATTGAATTATACAACGGATTTTCAATAAATAATATCACAGAATATCTTGACACTTCACCTAGCATAGATGAGAATGTCCTATTTAAAAAACTGTTATTTATTAATACATTAGTAAGACCTTGACGAGGGAGATTTACTAAAAACAATTAAATAATTATAAACAGTTGTGGACAGTTTTAAATTAACACTTGAAACAATTAATACATAATTCCCGAAAACAATATGCATTTGCGATAAAAAAATGTAAAAACTACATAGAGGAGGATAGGACAGTCAATGGTAAACGTGAAGACGCGGGGTCTCCACACCGATCGTTTTGAAATTTTGCACTATGACCTATTTTGATGCACTAAACACGAATCCGTTAAAAAAAAAAAGCTCGCTCTCCACTAGGAAAGAAGTTATGAAGCACTAAAGTTCACTGTTGTGCGGGTTCTAAAAGGTAATGTAACCTACTATGTTTGTCAGCATGCGCATGCACGGGTATGGAAAAGTCCGTAATAAGGATGTCTAATTGAAATTTACCGTAATAGAATTCTATTAATTTTAGCGAGTTGGATTGACTAGAGTTTTGATATCTTCTTGAGCGAGCGTAGCGAGCGGAAACGCACAACACGTATGCCCATAAGCGACATTTTACGACAGGTGAGGACGCCCAATTTTACAATGATTTGTGAATAAATAGTTCATAAACATTTCAAATAACAGTTCTTTGTATGCCAATCTTACATCTTCGCGCATGCGCACGTTTACAAATACGTTGTTTACGTCAGCTTTCAGAACCCGCACAACAGTGAACTTTAGTGCTTCATAACTTCTTTCCTAGTGGAGAGCGAGATTTTTTTAAACGGATTCGTGTTTAGTGCATCAAAATACGTTATAGTGCAACATTTCAAAACGATCGGTGTGGAGACCCCGCGTCTTCACATTTACCCAGTCAATAAATACAATTAGGAGGAAAAATTAATAAACCAAGAGGTATGTTTACAAACGCTAAGGAAGGCGACTCCTTCCTCAACTTTGGTGTAGGAGGAACTCCAAGTTGAAGATCCAAAGTATCAACAAATACCTTTCTTGTATCGTGCTGTCCAATATATTACTCTAATTTAAATTAATTTGATCTTGTTATTGTATTAAGCTGGGTAGAAGATAGCAGGTGGTCTCCATGAAAAATGGAAACCCATTTTCCATGTAGAATGATAATCATGAGATAATGATAGCTACTTGAACAATGAGCCTTCGCTGAGCCCGTCAAGAATGATGCCTATACTCGTATATAGCACCATAATTATCTACCTTCATATATATACATTTCCCCCTGGGTACTCCCAGGATAGTATCAATCTGACCTGAATTTCACATTGGTATTTTTTTAGTTTTTATAATTTCATTCCCTTTTTTAATTTTTGTTAGCCTTAAATTCCATCTCATTGTGTAATTTTCATTATTTCCTATAAGTTGACCTTTTTAAAACTCTTTTTTTTTCCTTTTGTTTTGTACGCGTCAATTTATATGTACTTCTTTATTTGTAGTAGTGGTAGTTGTCTTATATAGTGGTTATCCGAAATTTGAAAACAATATTATTATTATTTTCATATTTATTTATAAATTCAGAAATGCTTTATTAAGAATTTATTATTTATTAATTCAGAATATATATTACGTATTCGTTATTTTAAACTTAAGCATTGAAAATGTTTATTTCTAAGTTGAATCTGAATTGCTTACTACAACATAAAGTGTATCAAACTCTAAAAATAAAACTTTTTTGGAAAATTTAGAGTAATTTATTTGTTATTAATTAATTAATAAACGCCTCGTTCCTAATTCAACGTATAGTAAGAAAAGAGTAACTAATATAAAACCATAACATTTATTGACAATTTTAATCTAAAACTTATTTGAAAATGTTCATAGAGTTCAGGAAGACGCCTCTTTCTTCTTCACATCATTATTGACAAGAATTAACAATATTGTGTTTAAATCATAGTTTTACGTGATGAATCGACATGGTAGCGGCCTCACAAATGTATGAATAAATAAATCTGGTCTTAAATAAAAAAAAAAAAAAATCAAATATTGTTTGAGTTGCGCCAGTTCTTTGGCTGATGTATACTCGCCGCGCATTTCACGAACGGTTCTACCAGGATTCTGGTTTATCCTGAAGTTAGTCAATTTGGTATCCAATTATTTCTATTTTTTTCACTATCCCTTTTCTTTCAAACCAATTCTTGCTTTTCAAGTATACTGTTTTCGCGCAAGCATTAAGACCAGAAAGTTTTTTTGTGAAATTAATTGAACAGTTTCTCGATTTATGTGTGGTACCAAAAATGATACATCTCACAATATCGTTAAGAATAGTCTCATATCATGATGGTAGGTTTTGTTCAGGCCATGCCTATGGAAAGAGAGAACACACACTACTCAACACCGCCCACTCTTGTGCTCCTACAGTAGACAGATTTGTCACCGAGGCTAGAATTAGCAGAGGGTATAACTTATACCTCTTTGTATGCAAATTAGCCTGAGCTGAGTAGACCGTTTAAAAAGCGGCCGTGTAAACGGCGTTTCGTAACAAATATTTACTTATAACATCTTGTTCCGGTTTAGCAGAGACATTTTCACTCCAAGAATTCAATGCTCCATGCCTATTTCATGGTATTTTCAACGAATTTTATTTTTTATTTGTTTTATTGAAAATATAATGTTCGATAGCTAGTAAATAAAAACAATTCAAACCGTCAAGAAATAAACTAAAAATGAAGAGTAAAATACGCTTAAATTTATGAAACGACGTCATAATTATTTATTAATTTAAATTATAAAGTCCAATTATACATGACACAGATTTTTTGGACATTTTACAATCAGTCCTTTTTTTTTTAATTATAGTGAGGTGCGCCCTGTCCACGAAGCATCTGACCAACTCTTTGCCAACTAACAGGTCTCGGAAGAGTTCCTTCCTTGTTGCCTGCGGTAACAGCGCTGGGCATTAATAGATAAAAAATCATTTCTTATTAAGAATAATCTTGCTTGCATATGAGAAAAACTTACCGAGATACTTCTGACAAAATCCTTTTAGACTCACCTGAAAAAGAAAAAAAAAAGGCTATTTTTCATGGTAGTCATTTTTATAAAAATAATTTTCAATTGATTTCAAGAGAATAAATAAATAAACTACCTTGTATGTGGCCTCAAAAATTTACTTTTTGAATATTTTTAAAAATTGATAGCATCATTAATACATGATTAATAACAATGTGAATAATGTAAATAATACACGTAAATAAACTTTACCTACGCAAATAGAAAACAAAGGAAATTTAAAGGAGTCCGTGCTTTACTAACTTCAATACTTTTACACATCAAAAGATCTCATTTCATATACATTATTTAATAGTAATTATATTTTTTTCTTACTTCTTTTGCTATACTTAATTATGCTGTATAATGGTACTTATAAACAAATGTGCAACGTGTTTGTTTTCTCAGTTAATATGTATGAATTGTGTGTTACATTTTGGCATTAAAAGTTCTATTTTTAAAATTTCTTACATTATGGTCACTTGAACTATTTTTTTTTTCTTTTTTTATTAAGGTGCTTCGACTACATAGGTCATTAGCACCACACTTGAACAATTAGTTATAGAATTATTATTTATATAATTCAATTCACGTTAGAAAATTTTATAAATGTTCGTCGATGAGGAAAGCAACAAATGGGTCTTCCTGCACCGATCATTCTGAATAGTGAATAGAAGTTGGGAAGTGTACCCTGTGTTCGGGATTACCTTGTTTAAATACAAAGTAACGAACAGCTAAAACAATTATTATTTTATTAATCAATTTCCTTGATTTTTGATTATTCATCATAATGAACAATTAAAATGTACATATTTACAGAGAAAATCAACCAAAACAACGCCTGGTGTATCTTGCCAGCCAAGATCCTTTGTTTGGCGGCTAAATTCAGTTCTGACATAATTCGGTGTAAATACTAACAAACATTACGGCCGGCATTGACAAATTAGTAATTTGCGTCCGGAGCAATCCCTCCTAATCGATCGATTTAGTTTATTTTTTCAGCAAATCTTTTTCTTAAGATAGTCACGACGTTTCAATAAAATACAACAAAAACTGCAGCCAAGTAATTAGTAGGTTGGGTCCGGAGTAAACCCCCTTTCAGTTGGACGGATTTTGCTGGTTAACGAACTAATATGTTGAAATTTATGTTACGTTTGGAGTTAAGGAAGGGTTAGAATAAAATATTTTATTTACAGACATAAAAAGTTTTGGTAACTTTGTATACTTTTCTTAATATCTCGAAAAAGGTTGAGAATCTTGGTAAACGGAAGAATACCGTTAGAAAGCTTACTAAATTCTCTAAAAAAAAGGTTCTAATGAAAGTTTTGATTAGACGATGTCAATCGGAGAAATAAGTGCTTAAAACTTTGAAGTAATTGATTTCGCTTATTCGAACTGTTCTTTTTGTCTGTTTTTATTCCTTGTTATTTTTTAACTGCTTGTAGTTGGATAATGTATTTGATAATAAATCAGGTTAAGAAAAATAAGAAAAACAATTTAATCTTAGAGATATGGATTTCCAAGATAACTTTTCAAATGCCTAGCGGGGTCCTTCCTAGGGCTGGATACCCTGGATGGGTATCCAGGTAAGATCGTAAATAAGACCTTTCTTGAAAGTAAAGATGGAACTGTCAACGTTGGTCCTCCTCTGCCTCCCGGCACTTTCATTGCTGACGAAGGCTACCAATGAGTAGCCAAAACGTCCTAAATATAGATTTTTTAACAAAAATAGTATTGAGGTTTCTTTAGCCGAATCCCAGCCATTCCATCTTTACTTATCACCTCGACGCCTAACTATCTAATCTTCATGCTTTCTAGAAATGTGGACCCAAAATAATAACAGCTTCTATTTTAATCATTTTAAATGAGTCTAGAGATAAGATCGGAACCGCGCTAAGATGATGCAGTTCCTGCGAGTCGGACTTTTTTATACATATACTTTAACGGGGTTCATTTCGGTACCGCGTAGTAGGATCGATGAAGTTAGAAGAAATGTTTCAAAAATGATTTTAAGAATGTAACCTCAATAGCAACATTCTTTCGGAGAGGTCTAATACATTCCTTCATAAAGTGCTAGGACAATAATGTGAAATATAACTGCCCTAGATTGGATAAGATTGTGCTCTATTTGAAACGTCAATCTCTTGAGAGATCGTTCTCCTTAATGCCAATCAATCTTGATATCTTTAGAAGGTGATCTATATCCAGGTGTCATTTCCTTGCACGCAAATCCATAGTCAAGGCCAAGAGTAAAATATAGGTCACTCGTGTCATCCAACAACTTATTATTCCCTTGAACTAGTGTTTAATTAAGGTGAGATTTTAGTATCTCCTAATATATGAACTTTATTAAATGCAAGTAGCTTGATTAAGTTTTATGAATATTTCAATCCACTATAATGAAATAAAAATCTTCATGGATTTATGGCTACTCACTTTCAATTATCTGTCACCCTGCACTCTACAAGTTCTCAATTGAAATACTTAGCACTATATGTTTCATGTTATTTGAGAAGATTCTTTTAAAGGCATTATCCAGCAAAATTTGTTTTCCTAATTTTCATCCATTCAAAGAAGTTTGTCTCTCCCATTCTCGATATGACAGGTAGGATTTCCTCTAGTTGTTCTTATATCCTCATCCTTCGAAGTCACTTGCCTTCTTGGGTGTTGTGCAAGCAATCCATCAAGTTTGGCTTTAGACTTACCCTTTAAATCAAAACTACTCCTTCCCTGCACCCCTAACATAATTCTATGCTCTTACCTCAGTTTTTGGGGAGGGGGGGGGCGCAATGGAGCACATTAGGCTGATTATATTTCTGTAAAACTGGGAGTTTCTCGGGGTGGCGTCTTGCGCCATATGCGTTTGGGCGTACTCTCTTTTTCGTATGGGGACAGCAAACCTTTCATCCCACTTATATACCGATATAGCTATTCCAGTCATGCCGTGATGTACTAATCAATCCCTAAATGCGTTCCTTCCTCATCCTAATTTCAACTATAATCCAACAATCTGCACACTTAATTTTGACTCACAACTATTCTTGAGAGCACATTTCACTTGTGCCAACAGCTCAACCAATGGCTTCGATAAGTAAACGTGCTCTGACATTCTAGATCACACTTAAGCCCGTAAGTAGCGTATAGGTGGAGTTTTTTTTATTATTTTTTAATCTATTATTATGCATAATATTTTATTTTTTAAGGCATTTTTAAATTTAGTGATAGGATGTATGTACCAATCTCTTCAGGGACAGGAAAATATCTTTTGAAGATATTACTTCATAAAGTCTTGACAATGACACGCTATAATTCTCTAGTATAAATGGTAAAGGCAATCTCTAAGCTATGAAGACTTAAGAAGTCTATATAAAGACGATACATCTCCATATTAAACCTTATCCATAAATATCTTCTCTTTGAAATATAGATACAAAGTTATTACGAGATAATCCTTTCAAGATAATCACACTTCAAGGTCTAGAACACACGACTTCTTTCAATGCCTTCCTACTTCCTTGGCATCCATTGTCTGCACATTTCCAAATCTTCTTTAACTTTTGTCTCAAGTCATAAATAGGACAGTGCTTCGGGGGGAGAGTTTCGCATGACATAAGGCTAATTGAAAAACGAGAAAGACGTCATTTGTATCGCGATACACTCCAATTGCGCAATGATAATTCATTCGATCGGCCTGTGTTTCGCTGCTAACTATCCTAATCATGATGAGGACGATTTGACAAGAGAGTTGATTAATTTTCTTATTGCGAGAGTTAATAACATGAATGATGATATGTGTGTTGCACCCCACCTCAATCCGGCCTAGGGTTACAAATGCGGCTTTCACCACAACTTAATACTATTGCATAGTTAAATAGAACAAATAATCAGGAACTAATAGAACATAAGTTAAAACCTTCTTCGAATGATATAATGTACACGGATTAAGTAGACGTTGACATCTTTTGCTGTACTGAATTAGAAATGGTACCGTCAAATGGGTTCACATTAGTACAATGTGGTGAAATTGGAATAAACCTAAACTGCGTATATACGCTTATATAGTTGTCTGAGAGTGAACAAACAAATATATAGGCTGTCATTTCGTACTCTTTGGACAATGTTCGATTCTTAGGTATCATTTAAGTGATAATATCCTAGGATCCAACGGCCATAGCCACGTTGAATGATATATAGGTTGTCATTTCGCACTCTTTGGACAATGTTCGATTCTTAGGTATCATTTAAGTGATAATATCCTAGGATCCAACGGCCATAGCCACGTTGAATGATATATAGGTTGTCATTTCGCACTCTTTGGACAATGTTCGATTCTTAGGTATCATTTAAGTGATAATATCCTAGGATCCAACGGCCATAGCCACGTTGAATGATATATAGGTTGTCATTTCGTACTCTTTGGACAATGTTCGATTCTTAGGTATCATTTAAGTGATAATATCCTAGGATCCAACGGCCATAGCCACGTTGAATGATATATAGGTTGTCATTTCGCACTCTTTGGGCAATGTTCGATTTTTAGGTATCATTTAAGTGATAATATCCTAGGATCCAACGGCCATAGCCACGTTGAATGATATATAGGTTGTCATTTCGCACTCTTTGGGCAATGTTCGATTTTTAGGTATCATTTAAGTGATAATATCCTAGGAGCCAACGGCCATAGCCACGTTGAATGATATATAGGTTGTCATTTCGCACTCTTTGGGCAATGTTCGATTCTTAGGTATCATTTAAGTGATAATATCCTAGCAGCCAACGGCCATAGCCACGTTGAATGATATATAGGTTGTCATTTCGCACTCTTTGGGCAATGTTCGATTTTTAGGTATCATTTAAGTGATAATATCCTAGGATCCAACGGCCATAGCCTCGTTGAATGATATATAGGTTGTCATTTCGCACTCTTTGGGCAATGTTCGATTTTTAGGTATCATTTAAGTGATAATATCCTAGGAGCCAACGGCCATAGCCACGTTGAATGATATATAGGTTGTCATTTCGCACTCTTTGGGCAATGTTCGATTCTTAGGTATCATTTAAGTGATAATATCCTAGCAGCCAACGGCCATAGCCACGTTGAATGATAAATAGGTTGTCATTTCGCACTCTTTGGGCAATGTTCGATTTTTAGGTATCATTTAAGTGATAATATCCTAGGATCCAACGGCCATAGCCACGTTGAATGATATATAGGTTGTCATTTCGCACTCTTTGGGCAATGTTCGATTCTTAGGTATCATTTAAGTGATAATATCCTAGGATCCAACGGCCATAGCCACGTTGAATGATATATAGGTTGTCATTTCGCACTCTTTGGGCAATGTTCGATTTTTAGGTATCATTTAAGTGATAATATCCTAGGAGCCAACGGCCATAGCCACGTTGAATGATATATAGGTTGTCATTTCGCAATCTTTGGGCAATGTTCGATTCTTAGGTATCATTTAAGTGATAATATCCTAGCAGCCAACGGCCATAGCCACGTTGAATGATAAATAGGTTGTCATTTCGCACTCTTTGGGCAATGTTCGATTCTTAGGTATCATTTAAGTGATAATATCCTAGGAGCCAACGGCCATAGCCACGTTGAATGATATATAGGTTGTCATTTCGCAATCTTTGGGCAATGTTCGATTCTTAGGTATCATTTAAGTGATAATATCCTAGCAGCCAACGGCCATAGCCACGTTGAATGATATATAGCTTGTCATTTCGCACTCTTTGGGCAATGTTCGATTCTTAGGTATCATTTAAGTGATAATATCCTAGGAGCCAACGGCCATAGCCACGTTGAATGATATATAGGTTGTCATTTCGCACTCTTTGGGCAATGTTCGATTCTTAGGTATCATTTAAGTGATAATATCCTAGCAGCCAACGGCCATAGCCACGTTGAATGCACCGGTTCCCAATGACCACCGAAGTTTAGCAACGTCGGGCGTGGCCAGTACCTGAATGGGTGACCGACCACGTGCCGTTGGCATTATAAAAGGGTGGCAACCTGTAGATAGCCCGGCGTTAATAGACAAATTGTTGATACGCCGTTAAACACACACACAAAAAAAATATCCTAGCAGTACAGGTTTAACTTTATGTTTCTCCAGTTAAGGTTATCACGTTTATATTTACAAAATTTCAAAGAATTGAAAGTGTTTTTTGGAAAACCACTTAATATGATAAGCATAGAATAAAAGAAATGTGTGTTCCTATCGAAGGACCATATATTTTGAAGTATAGACGAAAAATATTTGTGATTGAAGCGTTCATTACAAAACCCAGACAAGTACAAAAATTGATATTTTGAGATAAATACGTCTTCTTCCTCTCCAAAGTCAGCTCTACATATTGATATTATTGCACTCCCCCCCAAAAAAGAGATAGCTCACATTATATATGAGTGTGAAATATTAGCGGTTCTACAAAAATAAGCCAAGTCCAACACTTTTCCGCCAAAATACAGACTAGTCCTTGGACCTGTCTACTATTTTCAGAATGTTTATCATTCAAAAATGACTTGTAATTTGTCGGTATTATATAATAAATAATCTTATTTGAGGATTAAATTATTTCATGTCATTATGTTCTGCTACTAAGATTTATGAAAAAAACCAGAAGGGTTCATAACTTTTTTTATATTTTCTCAACTATCCCCTTAAAAAATATATTTATTTTATGTACAATGCAAAGCTGTTAGTGGGACAATAAAAGGTATAAAAACAATTTTCATTTCATCCAGCACAAATGAAGCTACATATTTTTTAAGTTTCTGGGCATTTTAGTTTTTAGACTTGTCTGGTTTTTGTAATGAAGCCTTCAATTATTTAAAAATAACCTCATTAAATCCAAAACTTCCATTAACATTCAGAATTCAACAAAAAATTAAATGTAATAATAAATAAAAATGATTAATTAATTCCTGCTCGACATGTTTTTCACCTTGAGTACCTCATCAGAAAAAATAGTTTCTCAAAGCTGAGGAAACGTAAGAAGGTGGGAGAAATTCTCGATTATCTGGAATCAAGATGACCTAACGGCACGAAAATGTGAGGATTCTGGGCCCAATTTTACATCTCCATTCTGACCTTTTGTCTGTGTTTCCTCCATCTTATGTAAGGCATATCTTCGCTTCAATATCAATCTTCGAGATTTTGGAAAGCTATAATCTAGTTCATATTTTTTTACTGAGACGATCCCCTTTTGAATGTAAACAAATTTAGCTTATGTACATTGATCCAAAGTCATTTAGTTTCAGGGGTAAGTGGAAGGCAGCCATTCGAAAGCCTTATAAATGTTATTAAGATCATAAATTTTAGAAACTATTCCTTGACAAACTGTCAAGGAGTTGTTCCGGACGCATTAACCAAATACACTACTCCAGCATCTTGGTTTCTTTCTCTTAAACCACTCTTAAAGCCATAATCATCGAATTACTTTCTAGACAAACTGTATTTTTTTTTTTTTTAATATCTAATGCAGATATCTTTTTTGATCGTGGTACCAAAAGAGTAGCCAACATATCATATTGGTAATTGAAATCTAACGAGCTCTTTGGTAAGGCTTCGAGTTATCAACCAAACCATTCTATAAGAATCATATACCTGGTTTGTACATATAGTGTGCTCGAGCCAACTTAATAACGAAACGACCTTCCATAGAAGAAAGAAATGCGTTAGAATTCCTAAATTCAGAAGTAAAATGCTTGGTGTATAACATAATCCCCAAAAAAACATAAATGTGAAATAGAGGCCAAGTTCCTGCCCCCACAAAGAAACACTCCCTTACTCAAAAATATCCCCTCCTAAACCCCCCAAAAATGCCTTACCATTCTACACTCGAAAAAAGTAGTATGAGTTGGTGTATTAATTCAACCAAAAATATTTGCCAATACAAGAGATGATACAAGAAAGAAATGTCCAAGTTCATTACTTGGTAGACCTCATAGTTACTTACTAAGAACAGTAAAGACACTTCAACTGACCTTTAAAAACAACAATAAAAATACTTATATCCAGTTACTAAAATATCACTTTCCTCAACCAGGTATATTCTTAAACTTGGCAATGTTTTTTTTGTGCCGAAATTATCTTTAAAGAAAAACTAAACATTGCCAAGTTTAAGAATATACCTGGTTGAGGAAAGTGATATTTTAGTAACTGGATATAAGTATTTTTATTGTTGTTGTGTGACACTACCCGGATAAAGACCGACATGTGTGTCAAATTTTGTCAAAATCGGTCAAACGGTGTGTATTTGTATAAGGAACAAACAGACAGACAGACAGCTGATAGGCAATTTAACCTAGCCTATGATTATCCCCGTATCAAGAACCATCTGTGTCCCAAGTGTGGTCAAAATCGGTCAAACGGTACGGATTTGTAAGAGGAACAAACATACAGACAGACAGCTGGTATAAGATTTTTACCGAGCCTATATGCGTCTAATTGTTTCTTAAAACATCAAATATAGGTTCTTCATACCGAGACAATTCATTTGATACCCCACATCATGGGTTTCGGACGGAATGATAGGTTTCCGAAGGAAGTTCCGGAAGCGGAGTCAAACACAACTTTTCGCGATTTTTCGATTTTTTCCTTTAATAACGTCTTCATATCTATGTTCATGCAAAATTTCAAGTCTCTAGCATCATGGGAAGTGCCTAATAATTTTGATGAGTCAGTGAGTGAGTGAGTCCTATAAATCCCGATTTTCGATCGCTTATATCTCAGAAACTATTTGATGTAGAATTATGAAAATTTTCAGTTTTACTCCCATCTAGTAGTATAATACCTGTGTAAAATTTCATAACTTTATCTTTACCTGGTTGAAAGTTATAAGAGGGTAAAAATCGGCTCTAAGACCGCCTGTAATATACACACAGTATGCTTAGGCCGGAACTTGGCCTGGCGCACTACCGTGCGCCTAGATTTGATCAGAAGCTCACATGCAGAAAGAGTAGGTGCGCTATAATGCCTAGACGGCCTCAGAATATCTATCAGGTGTGAAATGAGCGTTTTTCATGGAATGCACGCTCCACTGCGCAACCAGTAGATATTTCAAAAGACTGCACTCTTGGCGATGCTCTTCCAAGGTACAGCTAGCTATCTAGTGTAAGTAATAATGTCCTTCTCGGAATCAATCATATATCAATGTAACTCAAAAGAACATTTAGGAAGACCCCCCCCCCCAAAGGGGATACTATACAGGTATCAGAGTCTTAACCATATGGCACACAAGGGAGATAGTGTGGGCAGTACTAAGCTCCGGCCGCCTGATGTCCCGTTTGTAGTTACCCATTAAACTAATTAAAATCTGGGTGGGCTTAGGGACGGTCTGAGCCCCCGGATCCAACCCTCCAACGACGACACTAGAAGACGCTCGGGTTGTTTCGAGTTAGTGCGAAACTCAGGTCCTCTTCCAGAACTGAGCGTTGAATTAACGGAGTTATTGAAACTGAAGTTCATATAGCTCTATTCAATCTGGGAAGTTGGTACATGTCAAACTAAGTGCATTGTACCCTATTCTGAAAGAAAACTATGTAGAGAACGACTAGCTAGAGATAGCTAGACAAAACTAGATTTAGTGACAGTAGACAATTAGTTTAGTTAAGGCGGGTTATATGCAGAAACTGCTAGTACAATGATACAAGGCAGAATCACAAGACATTTTAATTGAGCTGGCTAAAATGAAAGTGGTCTAAGTCACTTTAAGTAGGTTTTGAATAATTAAGGTCTTTGTCAAACAAACAGATAAAAGAAATGGGTTTGAATATTTAAAAAGAACAACAAATCAGAATAATAATATTTCATTTTTTTTTTATTAAAATACTCATTTTACTCTTAGGCGTAATTAAAAATAACAACCAATTAGAAATTGACGCAAAGACAGGCATAAACCGTTCAATAGTCCCATCAAAAATTATTTTAGAACCGTTTTTGTAGGTAATGCAGTAAGTTTTCGGATAGGTTCCGTCAACTTTTCCACAATTTTCCAATCGTTTTCGAGATATTAAGGAAAATCTACGAAACTAAAAAATTGCTCATTCTGTTAATATTTTGTTCTAATACTTCCTGAACCCCAAACGTAACCATAATTTAAATATCATAGTTTGAATGAATATGAAAAAGATTTCAGTTGAATCCATCGTCTTTAAGTACCCGAACCGAGAAGTAATATTGGAATTGGGCCATGTGTGTGTGTGTGTGTATATATATATATATATATATATATATATATTCTTTATCTATGGGTAATGAAACGTGAAATTTTCTAGTCGGCACGTCCGGATTGCGTCATCAAATCGCCATCCTCAATAGAGGACGAGTATACACACACTAAAATGTACGTAACGGTCCGCGATAAGCGTTATATCATTTGAAGGTTACAATTTAACTGAAGGTTAGGTTATGTGATGCATCATGGTAGAGTGGGAACCACGCCAAGACCCTGTTATCTCGATGGTGTTCACCTTCTATGCTTCATGAAGAATCAGGAACTACATTTCTCTAGCTTGTAATATAATATGTCCGTCACCATGTAATATGTTCTTTAATTCATAGTAGCACTAATGTTCTCTAATGAGCATTTGTAAAAATTTACGTTAAGAGCAAAAGAAGATTTTTAACGAAAAGAAAAAGCGTATATTTATTAGGCTGGTCTCACGCTTGAACCGACTATGAATGCATGAAAATTCCGAATTGCAGAAATAAAATGAGGGATCTAACATTGGAAGCGACTCAAAAGGGAACATCCCCAAGTGTCCGGAGCCGATTTTTATGAAACTTTTTATATTTATTAAACACGTGAAAATACGTATCGACTATTTTTTTATATCGACCCAAGGGGTGAAACCACCTTTCCAAATTACACCTCATTATTGTAACTTTTAAACTACCGTAGATAGAAAAAAGTCTTATAAGCGAAAATTGTATGTAATTTACATAGAAAACCAATTGTTCAAATAATAATTTATTTATAACAAAAACTAATAATAACTGCGTTGCTCGGCATGTACCGCACCACGCCGCTGATTGTGCAGTCTATCATACTGATATACGCAAAATTCCAAGATGGAAATTAAAAATATCATACATCGTTGATTTCAGAAATCTATTCCTATTATTTTGTTTCATAACAAAAATGCTGATATCGAGTAAAAAAAATGTTTTTGTTATTTAAACAATTTATTTACATATTTGTTTTGTATGCAAAAGTTTTTCCCTTATAAAATTATTTTTATCTACGATAGTTTAAAAGTATTAAAACTATTTGAGGTGTACTTTGGAAGGGCGGTTTCACCCCTTAAACGAGCAATTGGGCCGATATAAAAAAATACTTAGCGAATATTTTCATGTGTTTAATAAACATACAAAGTTTCATAAAAATCGGCTCCGGACATTTGGTGATGTTTCCTTGTTAGTCGTGTGATTAAGTGTATATTCACGTCTTCCGTATGGCATTTATCATACTAAAAAATACAAACTCCTCTTTTTTTAGCACTTTATTTAACAATTTTTCCTACATGTTTCATGGCCTCCTTTCAACTTGTCCCAGCCAGGGGCCACACAGGTTTGGTCTGCTCGCCACATATAATAAGACCCCCATGTTATTGAGTGTTATAGGTGTCGAGGAGACCACATGTAGGGATCTAATAGACTCTGAAGAGGTCTTAAGGTCATGAAACGTGTAGGCGTAAAATAAAATGTTGCAAAAAACAAAATTATTAGCAAGTAAAAAAAAAAAAAAAAAAAAAAAAAAATATATCCTTCACCAAATAAAACAAGAAATGAAGATATCGTCGATACAAATGCGGAGTATCGAATGTGAAAATCACCACTTTCCAGAATGAAAATACTTTTATTTATTACTTTGCTTTTGGGCAGTCAAGTAGTCTGATTCGCCGTACATCAGTCCAACAGTAATCAGTAAAGATTGAAAATGAAAAATGCGTTGTTTCACATTAGATACTTTGCATTTGTATCGACGATATATTTAATTGGGTCAATAATACAAGATTAACTTTTTTTTACAGAATAAGGGGGTTTCAGAAACAATGGATAAATATGTAATGCATACAGTGAAATGTGTAAAATACTTATAGAGTAAGCAAAATTATTTCTTGAGAGTAAAATTCTCATTGAAACAGTCAATACTAGAATACCACCGAAATGTTTTGAATTTAATCTCTAACAGCACCTTGAACATTTTCAGAGTGAACAGTCAACTTTTAAAACTTATGCACCTTCAACCGCTGCATTTTTTAAAAGCTAATTGTATTATTATTCAAGTTATAACTATTATTTGTCATGGCTAGCTGAACTGCTGCATTATCTAACTTGAACTAGGAAACTAGTTCGACCGGTTGCGTCCGCTGTGAGCTGGCCAATCCGGACAAAAGCTGAAATGAGAATGTGGCCAGCGATCAGCTTACATCGTAAAATGGATTGATAGTTGTGAATGTTACATAAGACATGGAGCTACAATACGCCTTAATCATTCCACACAGTTTGGCTGTTTGGTGTAAGGGCATTATTAGAACCATGGAAAGCGTAGACCAATACCCCGAAAAGGGAGGCCTGTGCGGAAGAATTTATTTTTTCAGCAAAGAAGTATTTTTATTATCGTAATTATTACGGGGGCGTGGGGTCTCTCAGATTACTGGAGAATATTTTTACTGGAGGATAGTTCCAACCAGTAAAGATTTTTTTTTTTTTTTTTTTTTTAAATATTTTTTTATTTAGGCACTAATTACGGGCATTAAGAAATTTTCTTACGATTCGAGCTGTGTCGAGTAGAACTGCTTGCTGGGATAGTATCAAGTGTTCCTTTGATAATTTCAGGTATTTGGTGGCACTTACTGTAGTGTTTGGTATCAAACCAAATTATTACTATTATTATTGGTGGTTTTCTGCTCAGTCTCCTGGGATAAATTCTTTCGGGGGCTGTTGCCAACCGAAAGAATTGTTTTTTATTGATTTTTTTGTTGTTTTTTTACGGGCGTTCATTTAAAAATTTCCGAACCGTTCTGGCGGTATCAAGCAGTACCGCTTGTTGGGCATTTTTAATTAGATCCTCCGGCAGTTTCAAATAAGTATTTGCGGCAATCGTCGTTTTTGGAATGAGCCCGTTGGTCGAGATTATGACGGCTGTAATCCTTGCGGAATCCAACTTATACAAGTCTTTCAGCTCTATGGCCAACTCCTGATACTTGCGCAGTTTCTCGGCATATGATTTCCGGACATTCTCATCATTGGGGATTGCGAAATCAATAATATCGGCTGTCTTACTTCCCTTGTCAATGATAAGAATGTCCGGTTTATTGTGATGGACAGTACGGTCCGTTAACATTGCTTCGTCCCAATACATCTTAATTGTACCTTTCTCCAAAAGTCTATTTGGGACGTAGCGGTAATAAGGGACCACACCATCCAACATACCATATTTTTCTGCGAGTGCTTGATGGTATATTTTGGCCACGTTATTGTGCCGCTGAAGATAATCGGATCCCGCAAGAATCTCACAGCCCCCCGTAATGTGCTGGATCGACTCATACGTTTTGTTACAAAGTCTACATTTGTCAGAGATGTTGACATCCTTCAAAACGTGACGTCGATAGGATCTTGTTGCTATTACTTGATCCTGGATGGCTATTACAAACCCCTCTGTTTCGGGGAATAGCCTTCCAGAAGTCAACCACGCTACCGACCATGAGAGCACCACCTCCGGATCAAATAACTGACTATGGTATCGCCCGTGTAATGCTTTCTTTAGCCACAAGCCAAGGCGATCCGATTCTGTCGTAATTTCCGGCCATTTGCTTGTTTTCAATTTTAAGGTTGTATAATTTTCGTCCAGTTTGACCATTTCCTTGAAAAGACGATTCTCGCTTGCCATTATGTAGCTCCTCAGGTTAATTTCCTGGGAGCGACATAAGTCTTGAATATTTGCGAGACCTCGTCCTCCTTTATTCCTGGGTAAATACAGCCTTTCAATTGACGATATGGGGTGGTGCATACGTGCCTTAGTCATCTCTGTTCGTATGAGACGATCCAGTTCTTGTAACGATGTATCCGACCATTTGATGACTCCGAAGCTGTAAATCAGTGATGAAATTGCCCATGTATTAATTGCCTTTATTTTCTGCCTGCCATGTAGATAGCTTTTTAAAATCAGACGCAAGCGTTTAAGAAGCACAGCCTTCAGTTCCTCTTTTACTTCTCTTTTGGCTATTTTCAGATGTTGTTGTACGCCAAGATACCTGTACGACTTATCCTCCTCGAGTTCACGGATAGCATCACCATCAGCTAACGCAATGTTATTGGTCAAAACTGATTGCCCTTTTGAAACATGCAGTACGGCACACTTGTCAATACCAAACGTCATGCCGATGGTGCTACTAAAATCTTGAACAATATCCGTCATGCTTTGTAGCTGGACAGGATTCTTCGCGTACAACTTAAGGTCATCCATAAATAGACTGTGGCTTATCCTGGTGTCGGGATTATTTACAGTTAGCTGGTAACCAAATCCACTGACACGAAGTAACTGGCTCATTGGATTGAGGGACAAACAAAACCATAAAGGACTAAGGCTATCGCCTTGATATATTCCTCGTTGTATCTTCATTGGTTCACTTTCAATCCTATTTGTGCCCTTTCTAAAGCTGAGCTTTGTTTTCCACGTAGCCATCATACGTGACAACAAATCCGTTACATTTTCAGCAATCTTGTAGATATTTAATACTTCGACCAACCAGGAGTGAGGAACTGAATCAAATGCCTTCTTGTAGTCTATCCACGCCATCGAGAGATTTCGCTGTTTCGCCGAGACCTGAGATGCGATAAATGTATCTAAAACTAACAACTCTTTACATCCCTTAGAGCCACGTTTACAGCCGAGCTGCTCTGGGGCTAGTAACTCATAATATTATTATTATTATTATTATTATTATTATTATAAGAAATATTAACATTGGTATTATTATTATAAAAATACATTTGCATTGTTATTATTGTTTTCATTATAGTCACAAAGAGAAGTATTATCATTTTTATTATTTTTTTTTTTTTTTTTTACGGCGCATCGACATAAATCTTGGCCATTAGCGCCGACGTCCAGGGTGCAACCAGGAATTTTCTCAGCGAGCCCTGAGATGAGAAAATCATTTTTATTATTATTATCAAACAAGTATTACTATTATTATTATTGTTATTACTATTATTATCAAGGAAGCATTATTATTGTCATTATGATTATCAAATAAGTACTGGCATTATTATTATTATTATTGTATTATTATTAATATCGAACAATAAAGGCTATTCATTCATTATTAGAACCATTGACATTTTGGGGAAATTGAAAATATATTAAAGTGGTAGTCCTGCCTAAAACTCGTTTCCTGGTTTTTCATTAGAAACAACTAATTATTTTGGTTTGTACTGGGATGGACATAGTTGGAAGTCGCAATATTTGAATTTAACACATATTTCAAACAAATTTAATACATATTTTTACTATTTAACTCTTGTTGAATTAATGTTAATTTTATTAAAACTTAATTACCCATTTTATGGGTAAAATATTCCCCGTTGTTATTTTTTATTATTATTTATTATGAATAAATTGTCATTTATAATTATGTTTATCGAATTCCTTTTGTAATTACAGCCGCGTTAAAGACTTGCAAATCAAATCAAAAAGTAGGAAAATAAAAAATCATTTTAATAATACCAAACGGGTGAAGAATAACCCTTCAAAACTTTTTCAAAATATCCATTTATTCTCCCATCACTACGTTTCGGACACCCAGGTCCATCTTCAGGCAATCTACAATAGTATATTTATTTCAGACATTACATCCTCCAAAACTATTTACTAAATTTTATTGTCATAATTTAAACTCACCATGTCCTAGTCATACAATAACCATGTCCTAGTCATACAATAAATAAACATGATTCCTGTAAGGAACCAAGTCAAAAATTCCACCTACATCAAACACTCATTATCACAGCCATATTAGACTTTATCAAGCTTCCTAGGCCTATTATATTTGGTATAACTACAAACTAAATTAAAACATTAAAATTCAATTAGTCAAAATATATAATAAATTATGTATAACATATCACAGACAAATTGTGTAATCTCTACTTAACATTTGTTTTATTAACATATTTAATATACAATACACTGAGGTATGTAACCCAGATATTTAAACTGTGAAAGTAATCTGTTACACTGTCATCAAAAATTAATTTTATTTAATATGTCAACATAATGTTGTCCTATACCTTTAACATCTGTTTTGTAATTAATGGTTCTATTGATATTTTTAGTAATGTAAATTGATTCAGTAAATTTTCTAGCTTTATTATCACTAACAGTTTTTAAAATCTTAACATTGTCATAATCAAACTTATGCTGTTTGGTGATAGCATGATTTGCCAATGCTGTGGTATTGACATTTTTACTATTATTGCAATTATAAATGTGTTGTTTTAACCTATTTTTTAAATTTTGGGAAGTTTCCCCTATGTAACATTTATCTATGCATTGCTTGCAATTAATTTGATAAATCACATTTTGTTTATTTATACTATTTATTCTATCTTTCATATTACTTAATGCATTTGTTATTTTATTATCATTATAAAGACCAATCTTTAAATTAGTATGGTCATACTTCTTTAATCCTTTCCTTATTTTTTCAGTTAAACCAGGAATATATTTTAATTTATGAGCTATATTATTACCCATTACATTACACTGCTCTCTACTAGTATTTTCTCCATTCTCTTCAATAGTTTTGTTTAATAGTTTAAAATAATCAGTTATTAAATTAGGCTTATTATCATTGGATCTCACCTTAAATTTGCATGCTTGTGTTATTAGTTTCTCTTGTGATTCCTGTATTATGGTTGGACTACTCTTTGTATTATTACTAATTTTATTGAACCATAGTTTATTTATTAGCTTTAATGGATAAAAATTGTCCACTAGTATTTTATAAATTTTCCCTTTTATTTCTTTCAAGTATATACTATCTGTTATATTTATAGCTGTGTTAATCAAATTTTTAGCTGTATTAATTATTTGAGTTTTAGGATGATTTGAATTAAAATTTAAAATACGGGAGCTACAAATATCTTTTTTAGTCCATTTTGTTGTTATTTTATTATTTTCGAATTTAACCTCCATGTCAAGATATCTCAGTTTGTTATTCGTTGTACATTCATGGGTAAATCTTATTCTTTTATGAAAGGAATTGAACAGCTCTAATAGCTCAGGATACGTTTCTTTTATAGTTATTAGTAATAAGTCATCTATGTATTTAGTTATTAACACTGGTTTAACAGTAGTTTTGCTAAGTTGTTCATAAATCAGTTTATTTAATAGGGCGTTACTTAACACAACTGATAATCTGCCACCCATTGGCAAACCATGTACCTGTCTATAATAATCACCATTAAATTTAAAATAACCAAATAACGTACATAATTTGATACCTTCAGAATATAGCTTTTTGTTTTTAATTGGGGTATGATTTTTAATTAATTCCCAATTACTTTCTATAATTTTGATACATTCATCCACAGATATATTGGTGAATAAGGACTCTGCATCAAAACTTATTAATTCATATTCTTTATCCTTATCAAACTGAATCATATTTAATTTATTTTTTAACTCATAGGAATTTTTAATATCATAATCATATAACGTATTTAAACATTTTAATGATGAATACATGAATTTTGCCAAATTATCATTAGGTCCATTAATATTATTTATTATAGGTCTTAATAAATTTCCAGGTTTATGGAGTTTTACCAAACCATGAATCCTTGGCTCTGTATAATTGTTGGCTGCTAATCTATTTTTAGTGTATTTATCGATATAGCCATTTTTATGCAAATTCTCAACATATTTATTAATTTTACCAGCTAACTCTATACCAGGGTTTGCTCTCACCTTTTTATAAGTTGCTTTATCATCCAACAAAATATTCATTTTATTCATATATTCAGTTCTGTTCATTATTACTAATTTCTTTGTTTTGTCGGATTTAATCACAATTAACTCTTTATGATCTTTTAAAAACCTTTTAAATAATTCAAAATCTTTATTTATCTGTTTATTAAGCGCTGTTATATTGTTAGTTTTGTTACATTGTGTAATATAATTAGAAATTATATTACAAATATGATTCCTAGTACCATTAATATGGCTCTCAGTTGAGTCAATTTTGTCATAAATACTCTCAAGATCAGTGATTAACGTCACAATATCTTTATCTATATTCTTACTATCTAAACTGAAATTTTCACCCAAAGACAGAAGATTTATTACATTCACTGGTATTTTAGTTTTAGTTAAATTTTCAACCCTATCAGAAGTAATGTACAATTTATTATAATTTTCCAGTATTTTAAGCATGTTATTATCGTTTAAGTCTTTATTATTATTAATATATGAAGGCTGGACAACATTACTTGCTTTAATGGATGATATATTATCAAATTTGCTATCTAATTTTTTAACATTTATATTTAAAGCTGGTTTATTACATTTAGGCCTAATTTTCCTTTCTAATTTTTTATCCAGTCTACGCTTGTTATTATCTACCACTTTCTGGCAAATTAAATTAATTTTGTCCACTAATGTTTCTTTAAAATTTATGTTATCCAAAGAGTATTTATCTCTAACATTATTTAATACCAAATCTATTTTCTTTGAAATTAGCATCCTTAACCAGAATGCTTGCTTCATCTCCAATTTAATTATTTTATTGCTAAGACTATCACAAAAATTAACTTTGCAATTTTTAATCAGAAATTCATTAATGAACAAATTATCAATTTTTAAAATAGTATGAAAGATATGTTTAGGACATATGTTTAACTCTAAACATTTTCTTAAATAATATAGCTGACAATTCAATTTTCCCTTTTTTAACACTAGCTTAGTTAATAATTTGACGTAATGCCTGTCTTCTTCTTTATTAATATCATCTGCCAATACTCCTTCTACTCCTTTAAAATGGATCCTCTCTTCTTCCATTTAAATATTATAATGAGTACTAAATGAAGGGTATTAATTAATAATACCAAACGGGTGAAGAATAACCCTTCAAAACTTTTTCAAAATATCCATTTATTCTCCCATCACTACGTTTCGGACACCCAGGTCCATCTTCAGGCAATCTACAATAGTATATTTATTTCAGACATTACATCCTCCAAAACTATTTACTAAATTTTATTGTCATAATTTAAACTCACCATGTCCTAGTCATACAATAACCATGTCCTAGTCATACAATAAATAAACATGATTCCTGTAAGGAACCAAGTCAAAAATTCCACCTACATCAAACACTCATTATCACAGCCATATTAGACTTTATCAAGCTTCCTAGGCCTATTATATTTGGTATAACTACAAACTAAATTAAAACATTAAAATTCAATTAGTCAAAATATATAATAAATTATGTATAACATATCACAGACAAATTGTGTAATCTCTACTTAACATTTGTTTTATTAACATATTTAATATACAATACACTGAGGTATGTAACCCAGATATTTAAACTGTGAAAGTAATCTGTTACACTGTCATCAAAAATTAATTTTATTTAATATGTCAACATAATGTTGTCCTATACCTTTAACATCTGTTTTGTAATTAATGGTTCTATTGATATTTTTAGTAATGTAAATTGATTCAGTAAATTTTCTAGCTTTATTATCACTAACAGTTTTTAAAATCTTAACATTGTCATAATCAAACTTATGCTGTTTGGTGATAGCATGGTACTAGGAATCATATTTGTAATATAATTTCTAATTATATTACACAATGTAACAAAACTAACAATATAACAGCGCTTAATAAACAGATAAATAAAGATTTTGAATTATTTAAAAGGTTTTTAAAAGATCATAAAGAGTTAATTGTGATTAAATCCGACAAAACAAAGAAATTAGTAATAATGAACAGAACTGAATATATGAATAAAATGAATATTTTGTTGGATGATAAAGCAACTTATAAAAAGGTGAGAGCAAACCCTGGTATAGAGTTAGCTGGTAAAATTAATAAATATGTTGAGAATTTGCATAAAAATGGCTATATCGATAAATACACTAAAAATAGATTAGCAGCCAACAATTATACAGAGCCAAGGATTCATGGTTTGGTAAAACTCCATAAACCTGGAAATTTATTAAGACCTATAATAAATAATATTAATGGACCTAATGATAATTTGGCAAAATTCATGTATTCATCATTAAAATGTTTAAATACGTTATATGATTATGATATTAAAAATTCCTATGAGTTAAAAAATAAATTAAATATGATTCAGTTTGATAAGGATAAAGAATATGAATTAATAAGTTTTGATGCAGAGTCCTTATTCACCAATATATCTGTGGATGAATGTATCAAAATTATAGAAAGTAATTGGGAATTAATTAAAAATCATACCCCAATTAAAAACAAAAAGCTATATTCTGAAGGTATCAAATTATGTACGTTATTTGGTTATTTTAAATTTAATGGTGATTATTATAGACAGGTACATGGTTTGCCAATGGGTGGCAGATTATCAGTTGTGTTAAGTAACGCCCTATTAAATAAACTGATTTATGAACAACTTAGCAAAACTACTGTTAAACCAGTGTTAATAACTAAATACATAGATGACTTATTACTAATAACTATAAAAGAAACGTATCCTGAGCTATTAGAGCTGTTCAATTCCTTTCATAAAAGAATAAGATTTACCCATGAATGTACAACGAATAACAAACTGAGATATCTTGACATGGAGGTTAAATTCGAAAATAATAAAATAACAACAAAATGGACTAAAAAAGATATTTGTAGCTCCCGTATTTTAAATTTTAATTCAAATCATCCTAAAACTCAAATAATTAATACAGCTTAAAATTTGATTAACACAGCTATAAATATAACAGATAGTATATACTTGAAAGAAATAAAAGGGAAAATTTATAAAATACTAGTGGACAATTTTTATCCATTAAAGCTAATAAATAAACTATGGTTCAATAAAATTAGTAATAATACAAAGAGTAGTCCAACCATAATACAGGAATCACAAGAGAAACTAATAACACAAGCATGCAAATTTAAGGTGAGATCCAATGATAATAAGCCTAATTTAATAACTGATTATTTTAAACTATTAAACAAAACTATTGAAGAGAATGGAGAAAATACTAGTAGAGAGCAGTGTAATGTAATGGGTAATAATATAGCTCATAAATTAAAATATATTCCTGGTTTAACTGAAAAAAATAAGGAAAGGATTAAAGAAGTATGACCATACTAATTTAAAGATTGGTCTTTATAATGATAATAAAATAACAAATGCATTAAGTAATATGAAAGATAGAATAAATAGTATAAATAAACAAAATGTGATTTATCAAATTAATTGCAAGCAATGCATAGATAAATGTTACATAGGGGAAACTTCCCAAAATTTAAAAAATAGGTTAAAACAACACATTTATAATTGCAATAATAGTAAAAATGTCAATACCACAGCATTGGCAAATCATGCTATCACCAAACAGCATAAGTTTGATTATGACAATGTTAAGATTTTAAAAACTGTTAGTGATAATAAAGCTAGAAAATTTACTGAATCAATTTACATTACTAAAAATATCAATAGAACCATTAATTACAAAACAGATGTTAAAGGTATAGGACAACATTATGTTGACATATTAAATAAAATTAATTTTTGATGACAGTGTAACAGATTACTTTCACAGTTTAAATATCTGGGTTACATACCTCAGTGTATTGTATATTAAATATGTTAATAAAACAAATGTTAAGTAGAGATTACACAATTTGTCTGTGATATGTTATACATAATTTATTATATATTTTGACTAATTGAATTTTAATGTTTTAATTTAGTTTGTAGTTATACCAAATATAATAGGCCTAGGAAGCTTGATAAAGTCTAATATGGCTGTGATAATGAGTGTTTGATGTAGGTGGAATTTTTGACTTGGTTCCTTACAGGAATCATGTTTATTTATTGTATGACTAGGACATGGTTATTGTATGACTAGGACATGGTGAGTTTAAATTATGACAATAAAATTTAGTAAATAGTTTTGGAGGATGTAATGTCTGAAATAAATATACTATTGTAGATTGCCTGAAGATGGACCTGGGTGTCCGAAACGTAGTGATGGGAGAATAAATGGATATTTTGAAAAAGTTTTGAAGGGTTATTCTTCACCCGTTTGGTATTATTAATTAATACCCTTCATTTAGTAATCATTATAAAAATCATTTTTTTGGAAAAATGTATTTATAAAACCATGTACAGACAAACCACCGGCTATTCCAATTAAAATCTCCTCTAATCGAGTTCCAAAAATATTTTATGTTTCTTTCGACATGTACTAATTTTATTCACCTTAAGTTTAGGTTTTTAAGGTTTATTTTTTTTCCCCCTGTATAATGGGGAAAACAAAAATAAATACAGTAAATGCAAATTTAAAACACATATTTCAAACAAAAATATTTCTTTACTATTCTAATCTGTTTGACTCAAAGTAAAATATACAGAAATGTTCCTTAAGAGGGCAAAGAACTATACTCGAGCATAAACTGCTCACTCGCTCAAACCTATTCTCAAAACGAAACGAACCGTAATGCTAGGCCAACAACATAAATTTCACCGTGGAAAGCTTCGTATAAGGAGAAAAGTTACAAGATTATCGTAACAAGTGTGAAATTTTCTCCGTCATGAGTCTCATTTTAGATATTTACATATCTGCAGAGTGCAATGATATACTATAATATATATATATATATATATATATATATATATATATATATATATATAATAATATTAATCTATATGTTTAATAAAACGCAAATAATTCTGATGCTTTGATAATTTCCTACTCATTCTCAGAAGACATTATGAAGGTTTTTTATTATATAAATTTTTTTTTTCTTTTTTCTTTTTTTTTTTTTTTACAGTGCGGCTGCATGTTTTAATACCGAGATTTCTACATGTTGCCACCCTTCCTCAACGTACATGATTGAGAAGGACATTTTTTTTAACGGACCCATAGATGAAAAAACTCAACCAGCATTGCAGGCGGGACTTTTCTTTTTTTTTTATTTTTATTTTAATAAACATAATTGCATGGGAAAATACATATTATAAGTTATAATGCACCCACAGATCACTTCACTCATGACAGAATTCTATAAAACAAGATAAACAAACTTGTTTATACAGGAGGTAATATAGTTCTGACAGGTGGGACTCATCTCCCGGAGAATATATGGCGTTAGCAGCAAGACCACAGGGAGACTTGTTCAGATTGTTATTAGAAGAAATAATACTTTTATTTTTTAACATATTACGAGGCCCATTGCAGTGAGAGTTCAGGAATTAAAGATCCATTTTTCTTTCAAAAAAGGAAATTTGTAGATATTCTGTCCCAAAACATCTAATTTATTAATAAAGTGACATTGAACACTTGAGATTAAATACGTATTATTTAATATTAGCATAAATTTGTTTTAGCGATGACTAAACTACGTTACAAAAAAGTGTGCGCTGGCGTTCGCGCTGGCGGGGTGGCCATGTACGAAAAAGAAGACTTTATGTTATACAGTACATTACATAGGTTTGTCGGGTGGAGCTAAAGCATATTTATGTTCCTGAATTTGAGCAGAAGGTACTAAACGAAATTATTTTTTTATATCCTTTAGTTATCCTGCAATTCATAGACAATCAATTGAGAAATTCTCATTTTATTTGATTATATAATTCCCTTAGAATCGGAACTTAACAGTTGAGACCTTTAAATAATACTTAAGTGGCTATTAGTTAAAAAGTTTGTTTAATATCATGCTCTTATATAAAATGCCCCCTTTAAGTCTCTTAACGAACACTTTCACAACATTAAAATGAAATCAGCTGAAGAGGCGGTATTTCCATTTCAGTTGCGTGATTTCATCACAAAGTCAAATAAGAAGTTAAATTAAAAAAACACGAAGTTTCAGCTGTTTAAAAGGCTGGATTATTTGAATAAGCGTTAACGAAGCCTTTAACATACCACCGTTCTCACGATTTCCAAACCGCTCACAAAACGGCCTAATTTTGTTTGTACGAAGTTCGACCGCTGCCGAAAAACACCATTAGAAAGTTTAAGAGTGTTCAATCTAGCGAGTGCCCTTAATTTATGTTTATTTATTGTTTTTAAAAAGAGGCCCGTAAAAGAACTCTTACTGTTGTAAGTGAATGTTGTATTTCGGCATCGACATTTCGTTGGAACGCTCCTCCAATGTTGCGTAAGCTGTTAGTATTAAAATGGGCGAGTTAAATAACAAACACACTCGTCCATTATTGCTACTATTCTTATTATTCTTGGATGAGGAAAAAAAAAAAAAAAAAAAAAAAAAAAAAATCAGTCCCGTAACAGGCAACGAAGGCCCTGAGGGGCAGATACTGTAGAGGTATCTGATTCATGACCATACGGCACACAAGGGAGATAGTGTGGTCAGTACTATGCTCCGGCCGCCTGATTTTCCCCTTGCTGCTTCGACTGCTAGTGTCATTAGCACCAAGTTACACATTATTAAATTAATTAAAGGCTGAGTTGGCCTAGGGGACGGCCAGGGAGGCCGAATTCAACTCATGAACGAAGACACTAGAAGAAAACATCTTTAGTGCTTGCTCGGGATTTGAACTCAGGTCCTCCAACTTATTAGTCCAGTGCTCTACCACTGAGCTAACCTCGCCCCCTTAGATGTGAAATTAAAGGTCAATTTACTGGATGGTTTTATTTTTCTGTAAGCAGCTTAACATAAACAACCAATGCGTATTAACTAACTATTCATATTGTAATTGAAAAAATCGCTCTCACTTGTAAAACAAACTAAAAATAAAAATCTCTACATATTTCACGCGTTTTAATTGGAAAATTTACCACAATATGGATTTATAATGTCCGATAAAAAATGTATCACTAATTTTATTTCGATGAAGATAACATTTTTATGTGTGCTAAATTATAAACGTCATATTATTCTTATATTAGACAAAGATTGTAACTTTCTTCTTGACACACACATTTTGACTTATGTTTTTACGTATCTAAATCTTGGTGTCACATCTTCTCATAGCAGACTTGATCTATTGAAGGACAGCGCGTGAACGTATTCGACATTTTTTTTACATTTATTTATTGGTTTTCCGCCAAGTCCAGTTCCAAGTCAAGTTCCTTAAGCAGGCTACACACGGTCAGGCAGGCCGGTCAGTTAGGCCTGAACAGTCCGAATGAAAGCCGGTCGCCTCAACGTGTGTATATTCCGGCCGGTGTGTCAGTTAAGACTTTTCTGCCGGCCGGAAGATATACACGTTCAGGCGACCGGATTTCAGGCGGACTGTTCTGGTCTAACTGACATGCCTACCTTAACCGTGTGTAGCCTGCTTTAGCAACCAGCAGACGTGCTTTAACGGTACAAATCCTCATTTGCTTAAAATAAAATTTGAATAAAATGTTTACCGATGTTCCAGTGGGATGTTCTAAATCGTGCAAGAGATTGAATTGTGAATTGTTTTAGGAAGTGTGAGGGATTGAAGGGTAAGTGAAAACAGTGTAATCCTTGATCTTGGCTGGATTTAATGGAAAGTTGAAAGGAGCAGCTGATTGTTGTTGCATAAGATATTTCCATATTAATGCTGGCCAACTCGCAGAGGAAGTCTGTAGGTCGAGTCATTACCCCTTTCTTCCGGAGCATAACCACTGTTTACAATTGAAGCTACCAGCTGATCGGCGACCTTATTCCATGATAAGTAGGGATATCATTAGGTACTCACGTCCTCCCAAAGGTTGTGGCGATGGAAGCGGTAAAACCTCCTGCGTACTTCCGTATATTCAGTAGGGGAGTAAAAGTGTACGTACTGCATATTTGCATATCTCAAATACAGCCATAAGGGGTTAATATCATCATGTTCCTCACGCTTAAGGGATTACTCGTCATTTGCATGTTCCGTGCATCGAATCCCTAATCCTGATTGATTACACAGCCAAACCAAAAAAAAAAGGACCCAGAGAGCCCTACTATATGTTTTTGGAGTCGCTGAATCCGAATCCGAGGTCAGAAGAAAACTCAGCACTTTTTGTTTAAGCCTAACCCCCCCAAACATCTCTGTGTTTGCATCAGAAAACATATTAAATACTCAAATATAAGAAAAAACGCAAACTTTTCAGAAAAGTAATATATTTGAAGGGCTGTAACTTGGCTCCAAATGGATCAATCGAGTACGTTGGGGTCTCAAAAAATTTGTACTTTTGTAAGGCAGTACACAGAAAATAGTCGGTTAACGACTTGAATAGTGTAAAAAATTATGAGTTTAGGCTTATGGGGGGGAGTAGGCTTAAACAAAAAGTGCTGGGGGATTTCTGGTCCCAGATTCAGATTCAGTGACCCAAAAATATATAGTAATCATGGTTTGCTCTCTTGGTCTGAAGTTTTATTTATTTATTTATTTTTTTGGGAGGCTTTGTTTTTTTTTGGTTGGTGCTCTTGCTAAGAGAATAAAACTTTTAGTACAGCATAGGCAGATGATCAATGAATAAAAAACATTTTAACTAATTTGTCATTTGTAACACTTAACCAGTTTCACATTAATTGTACCAGCCGAACAAGTCGTTTTAAGTCGTAGTTTTTCGACTCTTAATGAGCAGAAAAACTACTTAAAGTCCTGTTTCTACTGAAAAATAGTTGTATTAGTTAAGTTTAGTTTGTATTAGTTATTTAGTTTCCATCTACTAAATAACCGTTGGAAAGCGAACCTTCCGTTAAAAGGCCCAAGTGAATTCTGATATAAATTACATATATGCATGAGCATCAGTTGTTGACTATCAGCTGTTTAAATTGAAAGAGACCATAAGTTGTTATCGATTCATCGACCGTCAGAAGTATTGTACTCATATCGAACAAACATGTCTATAAATAAATATAAACAGTCGTAAAATTTGTGTTAAATATTTCTCCAATAAATTAAATAACACATTATTTAACTCATGGTCACCTAACTAGTATCTCCGGTCTTCCTCTACCCAAAAGGCATTCATTGGTGAAGAAGGTTGCCGAAGGCATGCCGAAACTACCAAAATATCAATTTTTCCGAAAATATGCTTCTATTTCCTAGAAAAAGAGCTACATATTTCTTGAATTTTCGTTATTTTAATGAAGAACATGATTTCTTCCGAAATTATTTTAAAAATAAATCACCGGGGTCTCTCAAGTGTTGGTGGTCCAGTCACTGACAACTTGGATTCTCATTTTTTCAGACTCTGATTAAAAATGTTGAAAAATTTGTTAACCAATGGAGTCTGCCTACTAGAACACTTTTATGGGCGAAATTCGCGGGAAAAAATCGTTGCGCTTACGGATTTTCTTTTCAAGGCTTACAATTTTTGAGGTCCTCGAACGTAGGGAAAAGAATATTCAAGGCGATATTTAATTTCGAGAAAACTGGATAAAACTAGTTTTTCTAACTATTTAAATATATAAGCACCTTCCGCTATTTGAAAAAAAAAAAAAAAAAAAAACGAAAGGCTTGTTAATAATATTTTTGGCCTTCTAACAAATATCTCGAATGAAAATTCAATACTACCAAGTCATACATTTCCGACCATAAACCTCCTTGAAGTATACCTTCCTAGCTTCTAATAATGCGAAGGTGACAAGGTGGGGAACCTGCTGATGTAATGGCCCACACAGCAGAGAAGGGGTAAAAGTCGTAATAACCGGTTGTAAATACGGAAGGATGTTCGTACGGGGAAAGGCTGCTCCTCGGCTGGAAAATTACGACTTGGCTGTCATTCGGGACTGGTTACGCTCTTTTCTTTTCGGACACATTCACCAAACTAGCCGTCATTCTGATAAATTTCTACTTCAATTGTAATCATTACTGTGATTCAAATGCATACAAAAACTCTCTAGTCCTCATGCAAAGAATGGAGCAACTTTCACTTACAAGTCGACCCTCCAAACCTACCTCGCGGATTTAGACGTTGTTTGGATGTGATGTAGCACATGCAGGAACTGAGACATTTGAGAGTGTTTTCACTTAATACATGTATCTGAACAGAAACTCTTTAATAAACTACAAAATTTGTTCCTAATGTTAGAGGAATAATTGGTATAAATTCATTTTAACGAAATACAAATATATAAACACCTGTTGGAAAGATATATCAAAGAAAAGCGGAAATTTTATGATACTAGTTGATCCATACGCATCAAGCGACAGTGTCGATATATAGTGGATTTAAACCTTGCCTTAGATATTATAGACCGAGACCCAGCAACGCACTTTTCATGAAGTGTTTTAATGTACCTCTGGGTTAGATTAGAAGGTAAGTATGTGTTTGCTGGACATACCTTGGAACAAACAATATTGCTCAAAAGTAGAGTTTTATTCAGAAGCCAACTATTATTAATGAAAAAAATGGCAAATTAAGGCAATTTTCAAATTAATAATAAATAAGGCAGGCACTTTTAAGGGAATTAAAATGATAATAATAAAAAAAAAAAAAAAATAAGTACCTCGTTTTTATTTTTAATATTAAATGAAGTGCTTTAGTCACGCTGCGATTTAAACAGCGTCTTCAGTAAACATATTTGAAAATAAGTACAAAAGGGCAGACACTTTTGTGGGGTATAATTATCAGGAAACATAAAAATAAATGTTGAATATGATAGACTGCAATACACTGCGCGTAACCGTAAGAGTGCATGAGGCGACGCGTCGCGACGTTGGTTGTTCTCTGCGCTCTCATTGGTTCCTGCTCACATGATCTTGTACAGCTGTTCCGGTTTTAATGGCAGCGCGAATAAAACTCTCATTTAATATTAGAATAAAAACAATTAATTTTTTTTTTAAGTGTTGAACCCCTTAAAAGTGTCTGCCATATTTATTATTCGTTGTAAAATTGTCTTAATTTTACATTAAATATAGTTGGCTTCTGAATGAAACTCTATTTTTGGGAAATATTTTTTTGTACCTTTCCGCTATGCGCAGTACCTGGTGTTCCAAGGTATGTCCAGGAAACACATACATACCTTCTTATCTACCTAAGAGGTATATTATAGCAAAATTTCAGGGTGCATAAAACACTTCATGAAAAGTGCGTTGCTGGCTCTCGTACTATTTGAATATTTCAAAATATATTGTCTGCAAGTTTGAAGGTGAAATAACAATACTTTCTATTCCATGGATCGTTAAATTTCGGGTAAGAGTGCACCTACATTGGACCCGTATTTCTCCCGATCCGATCCGATTCGATTTAGTCACAGCTTGTCTGTAGTACCCTCGTAGTGAAGTGAAAATGAGTGCTTAATGTATGAAGTACCACCTAATAAGCATAGAAACCTTCGATTAGGTTGAATTTTGGAGGTATGAAGGAGGAGTTGAGAGGCCAATCAATCTTCTGGAATTAAATCAATCCCGAAAAAATAAATATTAGTGAAACAGTTCATTTTTAACATTTACACTACGATAAGAGAAGCTTTAGTATTCATATATTAAAATTATTTATATGAAGGTAGCTAGAAGGTTGTAATCATTGGAAGGTTATAAACATTGGAACGTTATAAATATTGGGTGGTTATAAACATCTTTCCACGTAATTTAATTAACAAGAGAAACAAAAAATAAAAATATGAATTGACAAAGTTGTTTTATTAGATTTCAAAGGGGTCTCCCGTAGTCTAGTGGCTAGCGTGCTGGATTCATAAGCGGGAGATGGTGGGTTCGATTCCCACCTCCGGCAGGAATTTTCTCATCTCAAGGCTCGCTGGGAAAATTCCTCGCTGCACCCTGGATGTCGGCGCTAATGACCTAGAAGTAGATGCGCCGTAAAAAAAAAAAAAAAAAAAAAAAAAAAAAAAAAAAAAAAAAAAAAAAATTAGATTTAAAAAAAAAAAGTATTGAAATCGGTTGATTTAGAGTCTGTAGACGTTTATGAAACACAATATGTCTCTGGCGCCATTTTGCGTCGTCAGTCCGAAATCGTTCTACAAAACAAACCAGTTTGAATGGCCGATAACCGGTGGCCATCGGATCGGAACGGATCGGGTGGTTCGGCACCAATGTAGGTGCCCCCTATGCTTTGGGAGGAATTCGAAAACTGTCTAAATGATTTAAAGGAACCACCTCGATAAGGACCTGACTAAAATGAAAAACTAATCACACTTTAAAGGGAGAATAATAATAATCCTTCCAGCAAGCAATATTCATGGAAAGAATCGCAGCTTTATACTGATCTTGCAAACAATAGAGGTCAATGGCTCAAGAAACACAAGGCGACAGTTTTCCTTAACCATAGTATGCTAAGAATCAAAACAAGCTATCACCTTTCCAAAAATAATAACTAAGATATAAGTTATTCATTCATGTTTAAATATGAAAGTATCCACGAAATTTCATCAAATGTTTGTTTCAATGTGTGTGGTTGACAATACGTTAGAGGTCGCAATTGTTTACAAAATTCAGTGTTATACTGTAATACCAACAGGTGAAGAATAACCCTTCAAAACTTCAAACTTTACATTTATATCTCCATCACAACGTTTCGGACACACTGGTCCATCTTCAGGCGATCATGTCCTGTTAATTACTACAGTTACACTTAATCAGTCATGAAATAAATAAAAATTACACCTACATCAATTAAACTCTGAATTTGTTGTAGGTGTAATTTGACTTGGTTCCTTACAGGAATCATTTTTATTTATTTCATGACTGATTAAGTGTAACTGTAGTAATTAACAGGACATGATCGCCTGAAGATGGACTAGTGTGTCCGAAACGTTGTGATGGAGAAATAATTGTAAAATTTGAAGTTTTGAAGGGTTATTCTTCACCTGTTGGTATTATTAGTTAATACCCTACATTTAGTCATTAAAAAAAAAGTGTTATACTGCATTCCCATAGAAAAAGTGAGGACGAGTTCGTGAACCAGCTGAATCAATCTAATAGGAAAGAGTGGTTCAATCTCATCTCAATGTTTTACAGGAGTTTACATCGGGAACAAATTATTTATTATTATTATTTATTTATTTATGAGAATCCGCTACCAAGGCGATTCGCTCTATATAGTTTTTACATACAGATTCAATCATAAACAAAAAAAAAATACTCTAAGTACGACTTGAAATACATTGAAAACTTTGGAGAAATTGCATAATAATTTATTATTTATTTTATCTGTCCACCGACACTTTCCCTGCTGCACTTTCCAGTTCTGGTACTGGTGCAGCTGCAATATCTGGTAACAACAGGTAGCAATTAAAATTTATACCCACAGATAGCTCCAATACAGTTGAACTTCGGGTCATCCTACAACCCCCAGGAAACACAGAAACCCCAGCTCAAGACAAAATTGTTTTGTACTCAGACTCTTTAAGCTCAATAGTATATTAAGAAACATATACAACAAACATCCTTTGTTGTCTAAAATCTTTCAAAAGCTCAAAATTTTAAATAAACACTTAACGTCAATATGGTTACCAGGACATGAGGACATTGAATGAAGTATTGACGTAGACGAACTTGCAAGAACAGCTATTCCACTTACAGACAGTACTGACGAAGATATGGTTAAACAAAACTCCACTCTAAGTCCTTGGGTACGATACGAGCAATGAGCGATAAGCGAAAGAGCGATCGAGCGTTTAGCAGAAGTGAGGCACTGGCTACGATACAGAGCGGCTAGGCGGTAATTTCCTTTAGTCTCCGTCATCGCATATTCCAATATACGCTGTTAAATTAAAATATTAATTAAAAAAAATATTATTTTAAATGTTTAGCTAATAAAATATCTTACCTTGCACGTATAATGTGTTTCCAATACCTCTTCTCCTAGTTTCTTGGTTATGATTGTATTTTTAAAATCACTGTGTCTGTCATTCCATACTTCTCTTATTTCTTCCGAAATTAAAAGCTCACATTCACTATTATCCAATTTACTCTTTTATTAGTATTCATATTTTAAAATTATTTATAAGAAAGTTAGCGAGAAGGTTATAAGAATTGGAAGGTTATAAACTTTTGATGGTTATAAATATTTTCCACGTAATTTAAAAGAGAAGGGAAACAAAAACCATAAATGTGAATTGACATTTTGAAGTTGTTCTAAATTTTATTAGCTTTCATTTTTAAAAAATCATTGAATCGGTTGAGATTTACAGGCTATAGCCTTTTTTGTAGCACGCAAAATATAATGTCTGGAGTGAGTAACGAGAAAAATTTTAATGTCTGGGGTGAGCGATGAGCGACAGGCTGAGATCTACAAGTGACGTCACATTGTCGCTAGCCAGTCCTCCTTCATTCCTACTGCACTCCAGCCTAAGATTAATGTGAGCTACGTTGCTCTGAAGCTTTTCGCTTATCGCTTATCGCTCTTCGCTCGTATCGTACCCGCGGCCTACTACTTACCCAGTGGCAAGACTGTTGGGCTGAGACTCGAGGAAACAAAGTATGACAGATAAAATTAACGTTAGGGGTATGTCCATGAAGCAGGTACACTGACCTGTAATTATTACACCTCTGAGGATAGCGTACTTATATAAATAGTGCAACGTATATAACATTTCGACGTATAACTGAAATCCAGTTAAGATCAGCCATGGCAAAGATATCAGAAGGAAAGTATCAACTAATATTATCTTGTGTAATATTGTCTTATGTAATTTTCATTTTTTGAGTATGTCATTAGAAAAATTGGTGCAACAGATTTCACGGAGAGTAACGGTAATGACGTAATATAAGTGAAGTATGATGAGAGTGTAATCCATAATATGAATTGGAGTAACATTTGATGCATGAAAAAACATCCAAGTGATTTTTAGGCTGATGATAACCCTTTTTGATGATTATTTGGTAAGAAGTAGGTAATGTCAGACCAGAACTAAATGGGCATATTTTCTTAATACAAAAAAATACGAGATACTGGGAATAAGAGGTGAATGTAACACGACAGCATTACCGAATACGTTCTTACTACTGCTAAGACTCTAAAAAAAAAGTAGGTCACCAATAACAAAAAGATAAAAAGAATAGAACTGTTTGCGGAAATGTCAAGATATTTTTTATACTTCTGGAAACATAATGTCAACAATATAATAAAGTTGTTATTGTATAGAACATTGTGAAAATATTTCGGAAAGTACAATGGCATTTTATGTTATTCTTAATACTATTGTAGTTCGCAAGGCGTAGTTATTGAACTCATAATTGCGCTTGCAAACGTTTATTTTATGCAGCAAATAGATATTTTATTTGTTCATATTATTTATTATATCTGTGGTTTTCCACTCTTTTAGTGAAACCCGATTGTTTATAATGTTATTCTCGGTGAGGCAATAACTAAATTTATTAACTTAGGTCTTGTTTCAATGATGTGTTCATTTGTGTTATATTCTGGTTCGGTCAATTAATGTCAAATTAACATTAGTAAATGGCACGGGCGTGTATAGAAAATATGGGAGCTATTGGGAATATGGAATAATAGCAATCTAGAACTTGGAATGGTTAGTTAACTAAAACGCAATTACAGTCAAAAAAATATTTTTTTCTCTGAACCAAGTGATCTTATTTAATTTATTTCTAAATAAACATATTTTCACCGATGAAATCAAAATTTTAGGGGGAAGGGGCAGCCCCCCTTATATACGCCCATGGTAAATGGCATCACTTATATTTTAGAGTATAAATGTGTGTATGCGTTTTTCTTTTCTTTTTTTTTTTATAAGTTTATCAATGTACTGGCTGGTAAGTAGTGATAGTACGGTATGTCAAAATTTGTGTGAAGTCCATCAGAAGGTATATTTTCTATAATTCTATATTGCGGTCATCGGCGGCTCTAGACAAACATTTCTGGAGGGCTAGACAAATATTTCTGGGGGGGGGCTAATTTAGTATGGCCTTACCGCCGAGCCTGGGGGCTTAGAATCAAATTTTTATAACCAGGCACCGGGAAAACATTAAGGAAGTATTTGATAAACTAAGAACGTACATTAATTAGAACTTATTACTATTAATTTGCCTAAACAATTTATTTTTCTAACTTATTTTCGTAAAATATTGTGAATTTTCATTCTGAGGGGGGGGGGGCTAAGCCCATCCTTTAGCCGCCACTGATTGCGGTTGTACAAGTAGGTCTGTCCTATCTTCAAGTGGCCAATCCTCCGAGGACCACTTTTCATGTTTTATATATATATATATATATATATATATATATATATATATATATATATTCATTTCACGACGGGATATCAACAGGTTGTCCCCCTTACTAAATATAAATGGCGGAGGAGGGAATCTTTTTAACGTGCCCTGGATAAAAACTCAAACTGCTGCAGGCGGGACATCATCATGAGAATCGAAGGCGTTAGCCACTGGACCACAGCAGAACACCTTTGCCTGGATTCTTGCCATTTATCTGTGGATAACCTAGATAACCCCAGAAAATGTTGGATTTTTTTCAGTTTATGGTATGTTTATATTATGCAGATAAATAGCGGTACTTAGCTTAAAATATGAATAGATGATAAAGGTAAATTGAGCCGGATAAAGGATATTGCTGTTCCAATGAAGGATTAATTGCAAATGCAACAACAAAAGTTGATTGAAATTGAGATGCTTAGGGACGGCATCCGGTGTCTTGAGAAAAGCCAGCTGGCATCTCAAGTGGAAGTCAGCTGAATTTCAATTGGACTTCAACAACAGTATGTCTGTTGGGTGGTCACCTCATTGCAAAAAAAAAATTGAGGCATAAAGAAAAGCTTAAACGTCAAGTATTAATTATTTATATACAGTGGTATATAGTGGTAGGGTCACTGATTTGGCCCATTTTTTTCTGGTGATTCTTTATCGAATAATAGTCGACACGTGCCCGAGCGTTCTGTCGAATGCGCCTTAGGAGCCGAGATAATAGCCTGAAAATGCTTTATTGTATACATTATGTTTAGAAAATGGTATCGACATTATTCTTTTACCAATCCATTTGTTTTATAGAGTAGATTTCTAAAAAAATGCAATAGTTAAACAATCATTTATATTTCGTCAAATTAATTTTAAAAAAATGCTCACGTTTTCAAATAAACTTGTATTATACATTGGCCAAAAATAATGGCATATTTGAACTCAGCACCCCAATGTGGCCAATATCATCGGAAACTAAAAATATTATTTTTCCCAGCCTGGAAGAGACTAAAAATTTGGAATCCAAAAAGTAACGTGACGTTTTAAAATTCAATATCTCCCCTTGAAATAATCCGATTTTGACGCCCTTAAGCTCTTTCAAAAGAAGAAAGGCTCCTCTTTCTAACCATATAAATGACTATTGTGTTATCTCAGAAAATAAAAATAAAATTTAAACGTTTTTGCATATAAGGTCGATCCCAAAACACGTAGAATCACCCCGATTGGAAGGAAATGTGTCGCTTTAAGGCCTTTATCGACCCCCCCCCCCCCCCCCGAGTTAGGTTTGAATCGGTTACATGGTCTTTGATTGTTGAATCTTTAACAAACTTTTAAGGGTCCTTAGCGAAATTTAAAATAATTTTTTTTTTTTTTTTGGAATATAGGGGGTTTTTAATGGAACGCTTTTTTTTATCAGTTTAGTTATCGCTAAAGCATATTTATGCTAAAATATTTATTTTAAATTTCGCTAAGGCCGGACACTTAAAATGTTGTTAGAGATTTAACATTTCGGCCATATTTCAAAGAGGATTTACCCGATCCAAACCAAACTTGGAGGGTCGATAAAGGCTCTAAAGTGACACAGTTCCTTAACATAAACCCGAGAAAGGCGGTCATGTCAAAACTTAATCTGATATAGTTCCTGTTTTCTCAACAGCCACAGTGCTGATAGCGTGCATCCTGCTAAGCCTCCTAACGATCTAAGAAATGCTGTAGAAAAAGTCTTGGTCAAGGGAAAGGACGCAATGAGTCTATTATAGAGAGTGGCCTTCCTCTGGCCTTCTTGGTTTATTGCCCCTGCTCTGTGTCCAGTCTCGTAGCACTTAGGTATATCAAAGGAAAGTATAACACAATATTAAGAGATTATCTTTAAGAGATTATTTTAGGCACTTGGGGAGGCTCGCAACATCGATTTTTTAAAAAAATTGGCCTACTAAAACTATTAAACGCGTGTCTGGAGTTACCATATATCCACGAATCCTGGCGAGAAATACTCCTCCAACATAAAAAGTCTGACTCACAGGATCCGCGTCACCTTAACGCGGTTCGGATCTTAACCCTAGAGTCATTTCGAAATCTATTAATAGAAATAGTTGTTATTTTGCTTCGACCTTTCGTGAAATATTCTTATGAACCCAAATACGTCACTGAGGCCAATTGTAACTAACCTAGAAAACTCTACAGCAGGGTCGTAACCACCGTTATTTTCGTTATCTATAGGTTCTGAAACGAGAAATATTCTAGTCGGCACTTCCAGATTGCATTATGAGGTCAACCTTTTGAGCGGGTTCCTCCCTATGTAGGGAGGAAGGAACCGCGCTAAAAGCATATTTTTGTATTTTTACTTTTCTCAACGGTAGTGGACAAATTTTACAAATTCTAATACATAAAGTTTGGTTTGGTTTGAAGAATGTTGTATTTTTTATCTATCTGAAATTTGGGAATAATACTTTAACTTTTCCTTTTTGTTTGCTCGAAATACTAAAGGATCCATATGGTATTTTTTAAGCTTAAGGCTCATACTACTTATTAAGCATTAGGAACAATATATATTTTATAATACAATCCCTAATATTCATTAAAAAAATCATAGGCATTTATTTTAGACATGTAGTGAACTGTTATAACAATAAGTAGATAATTATAAATGTATTGGATTGTTCTTTCGCGAAAATGCTTGAATGATATGTTTTATTTCGCCGTGTTAAAAAAAAAACTCATTTTTCAAGCTTAGAAAATATTTTCGTCCAATGTCGATCTTTTTAAAATTTAACATCTAGTTACATATAACACAGATTTTCAGGACGGAATAACTACAGGTGACAACCCTATTTAACTATATAAGAACATTGAATCCACAGAAAATATTTGTGGATAGCGGAAATTTATTTCGAAGAATCTATTAAATGGTTTAACTATAAAGGAATTAGTGTTGCTTAGAAAAATTTAATTTAAGTATGACATGATATCATCTGTTCTCTGCTTTAAAAAATGTATATGCCGATAGAAAAAAAATGATTGAATCTAAAATCAGAAATCTACAAACGGGAAATCGGAGCAGTGCAACGAATTAATTTTCATCGGGAAAATTCTCCAAGAGAAGCAGGAACGAAGAAAATTAATATTGTACTGGGAAAATCGTTATAAACGACAATGCCTTGCCAACTTGGCTACCAGTCTTCATAGCAAATCCCGTAAAAATTAAGTCACTTACGACGGCTTACTATCCTCTGTAATCAAAGAGGTTTAACATATTCACAATGTCCGCTTGTAGAGACATATTTCACAATCAGCATTGGCTATAAAATGATCTTAGATATATTTATGGTTAAAATTAATTCCGTTGACATGTAAAGTTTCTACACATAAGTTTTTCTGAGTCAGTTACTTCTGTCGAGTTCCTGTATGCTTTCCAGAAAGGAAGAAATAAAGTAAAAGTTAAAGACGGTCGAGGCTAACGTTCACCTTTAACTTATCTTTCATTTACTTAGAGAAAGTGAAGTTCATTACGGTCATGCTCAACTTGTATAAGTCTTCAAGACTTCAAACAACCTTATAATTTATAAGAACTATTTTTGTTTTACTAATTTATTTGATGTAGAATACACTGATAAATGTTATCTTAAATAGGGGGAGGGCATGTTGAGCTTTAACCATTCCCCCCAAAAAAGAAGAAAATTAATACTTCACTTCTTTATAGAGTAGAAAATTATAAAAGATTCTTCAAAAAATCTTTAAACGAATAATAAGAAACTAATTAAACATATAAATTACAAATTCTGTTCAGTTCTTAAAACGTCAGCAGGAAATGTGTCGTCTTAGCGCGATTCTGTAACTTATTATACCTAGTGTTATTTGGAAAGGTTGAACTTAATATTTTGTAAAAACTTTAAAACCTAATCTCACAAAACTTCAAGATAAGTGAGATTTAGACGCCATTATGTAGCAGAATTTACTCACTCGTCCTTTTCGACTTCTGGCCGAAAGCTCTATTAAAAAAAAAAAAAAAAAAAAAAAAAAAAAAAAAATATGTTCTCATTTTGAGTATCTTGTTTTACCAGCAATTTAAATTTACTGGTAAAAACAATTATAAAAACAACAAGCAATAAAAGGGGTCTCTCCGTGGTCTAGTGGCTAACGCCTTAGATTCTCATGCGGGAGATGGTAGGTTCGAGTCCCACCGGCAGCAGGAATTTTCTCATCTCACGGCACGCTGAGAAAATTCCTCGTTGCACTAGCGATGTCGGCGCTAATGGCCAAGATGTCGATACGCCGTAATAAGAAGAGAAAGAAAAACAAGCAATAAAACCACTCAAAGCAGAGAAAATATCACGTTCAAGGTTTTAGGCACTTATTTTTCCACCTGAGATCGCCCCATCGAAAATATATTTAGAACCGTATTTCCTAAAAAAATTAAAAATATTTTTAATGGTTCCGGTCCACTTTTTCCCCATCACGATTTCCCAACCATTTTGGGGAAAATCCCCAAAATGCTCATGTCTGTTACTAAAATATTTTTGCCAATATCTTCCTTAACTCGAAACCTAACCAAAATTTAAATATCTTCGTTCGTTTGAATATGAAACATTTGGAAAAAGTTTCAAATGAATCCATCAATCATCCGTTTCAAAGTACCCGTACTGAAAATTAGTTAGGAAAACGAATTTTATTCATTTTTCTTGAGAACAGTTATATATATATATATATATATATATATATATATATATATATATATATATATATATAGCCTTTAAAATGGTTTCATTCGTTCTCCTACGTTAGTAAACCTACTAACATTGTTAAAAACGTAAGCGTAACGATTTTGTTGCGCGATTATCCATGTTCCCGAAGGCTGATGTTGCTGGTTAAAGGAATTGACCTTTGAAATCACACAATGTATTTTTTGTATACATACAAATTTCAACCACCGTTTTTTTTCTTGTTCTAAAACGTGAAATATTCTAATCGGCTCTTCCGGACTGCGTCATTAGGTCAAACTCATTTAGGTCAGGGTTTACTCCTTAACGAGGGATGGAGGAACTACGCTAAAATAACAACTACCAATTATCTGCCAATAAGTGTTTCATTTGAGAATTATCGTCGCTAATGTGTTGTTCAGCACAAGAAAGGTAGTTAATACAAAATACATTATAAGTATTGCTCTTTTGAATCGCTACGAGTTCGCTAGTTTTCAGTACATCGTTTCGTTTAGCCAGTTTTATCAAAACTACAACCCCAAGAGACAACTATATTTTAGTTTAGAATGGGCGTCAGGTAACTAGTATTCGTATTGGACTAAAGTTTCACAATAAATCTCTCCTTCGCAAGTTATAGATGCCTTATTCCGTTTATAGCAAACCTAAGTCGCATTTGTTAGTACTTTTATTTTTACTATTTTTTGTATTGGTTACTTGAGAGATATGAAAATAAAACATTTTATTGAAATTGGTTTAGAAAGGAATCCTCTTGGAGAAATAGTTATATATTTCGTGATGATACACTGAAATATTTACATTTTATTAGCGAAATAAAGAACTCTTCATTGCTAGAACTATAAAGCCATTCAAAGATAATAAACCGAACTATCTGACATGAAAGTGCATAGTGTAACTTTACCTTGACAAAAAAAATTATACTGACAGACTACAAAAACGGAGACTAATATACACTTACCACAAGACTAACTCACTACATATAACTGGAACTGCGTTCCCTTAGCGCCTCATCCTTAGTGTCATTTGGAAAGCTTAAAATAGAAACAGTTAAAAGTTTTGTTTTGATCTTTAGTGAAAAATGTAAAAAGTTACAAAAATGCAAAATGAAATCTCAAAGAGAAGCAAGATTTTAGGCGCCGCAAGAGGAAGCTGAGATTATCCTAAGTAGAAATTACTCTCGTCACCCTTTTTAACTTCGCTGTTGAATAGGCTTTCAGAGACACGTTTTTTACATATTTGAACGTGGGGAATCTACTTTGAAGTGGGAAAAACAGACTATTCTTGAAATTTTCTGATATATTATTATATATTTCAAAATCTTGAACATAAACTATAAATATAAACTTTTCGAAACATTAATAAATTTCCTATAAAAATGGAGCTTATGAAATTTCTGCTAGAACCATCTCATTCGGAGAAATTGGTGCTCAAAATTCGAAGGTGCTCAAAAAGCTTATTTACTTTCCTTGTTTTACTGAAATACTCGTTTTACTGTTTAATGCAGTAAAAAAAACCTGTAGCCCGAGGAAAACGATAGAAAACCCGTTTAAAAAAACAAAACCTACACTTTCGCATTTTGAGCACCAATTTCTCCGAATGAGATCGTTCTAGCAGAAATTTCATAAGCGCCATTTTTATAGGAAATTTATTAATGTTTCGAAAAGTTTATATTTATAGTTTATGTTCAAGATTTTGAAATATATAATAATATATCAGAAAATTTCAAGAATAGTCTGTTTTTCTACTTGAAAGTAGATTCCCCAAGTTCAAATATTTATAAAACATGTTTCTGAAAGCCTATTAAAACATAAAGGTAGGATATGGAAATTTGAACTACCTGTATTTTCCTGCTCCATAGGGCCTGAAACCCCGACATTTGTCATCTAAACCTCCGGATATCGTCATGATGGTGACCTCATAGGTGGCTCTTCTCCCTATGGACTATAATTTCCCTAATAAGGGAAAGACTATAATTTCAGTAAATATTTGTGTATATAAGGACTTTATTTTTATATTTGAAGTTTATATTTATTATCATACTGTTATAATTGTATTTAGCCGTTAAAATTTAAGGATTCTTTTTTTTTTATTATTATATTACCTAATAGTTTTAAAGCATTTTTAAAATTTTCAAATTTTTAAATCTTAATGTAAATGAATGGGCAATATATTGCATTGCATTGTGGATATTGCCATTAAAATGCAATCATTAAATTAGCTCCATAATACATCAAACTAACAAAATAAAGCCATTAATAGTTTAGTACATTTTGGAGATTGTGTAACTGTGCAGATAGACGATCATATACTCATGGCAGGTTTGTTCAGTACATCATTTCATTTATTTCCAGTGACTTTAGAACGCAATTATACTCAATAAATACAGAGTCATGGATTTCGTGCCAACTATAGGCGTTAGGTTTACATTCAGCTTTACAGCAAAGAATTTATAATTTCTTTATGATATGTATTAAACCATTAAGATGTTTTTATTTTCAAATCATTATTATTGAGCATTTAAAAAGTTCAATTGTTCAATACTAAAATATTTGACGCATATATATACAATCTAAAAATAAGATATAAAATGGGGAGCAAATAGTTAGCTGTGCACGTAATGGAATGGTTGAGTTTTGGCTCTGAAGAAACACGCATGTGCATAAGAATCAAGATTTGGACTTTTAAAAATCCTCTTTGAACAAATCCACAAAATCCTGTTCGTATGTTGAACAAATTACAAAGAGAAAAATCAAATAAAAATAAAAAAAAAATTTAAACGCATAAAATTTAATTTTATATACAAAATAATTGGAAAGTAAAGATGGAATGGTTGGGATTCGGCTAAATAAACGTGCCTCCAACGTGCTTCAAAGGAGGCAAAAATCATTATTTATTTAGCCGAATCCCAACCATTCCATCTTTACTTATCACCTCGACGGCTAACTATCTAATCATCATGAAAAATAATTGGAGTAAATTGATATTGAATACAGAATATATAATGAAATAAGTTACAACAATTTTGGGGGAATGGAAAACCAGACATCCTAGCTAAGGAAGCTATTTATTGGCCCTGCCAGCGAATACTTGCTTACATTAACAAGAAGTGAAACGCCAAATTAAATAACTTATCTGGGAACAGAAGCAAAGGAGATGGGAAACAAGCACAACCCACTTGAGAGCATTTTATCCCTCAGTTCGCTCTACAATAGTCTACGATGACGCTAGGTTGCAGATACATTGGACCCGATCCGATCCGATTCTCGGCCGTTCAAACTGTTTCTAGACCGATTTCGGATCGACGACGCAAAATGGCGCCGAACGACGTATTGTGTTAAAAAAAAGTCTATAGCCTCTACATCTTAACCGATTTCAATGCATTTTTTTTTTTTTTTAATGAAAGCTAATAAAATTTAGATCAATTTGTAAATTTACATTTTTGTTTTTTGTTTCCCTGGTTAAATAAATTACGTGGAAAGATGTTTATAACCATCCAATGTTTATAATTGCCAATTTTTATAACTTTCCAATGCTTATAATCTTCTAGCTACCTTTCATAAATATAATTTTTAAATATGAATAATAATCAGTAAAAATTTAACTGTTACACTAAGATTAATTTGTCGGGACTGATGTTCCCGAAGATTTATTAGCCTCTCAACTCCTCTGTCATACCTCCAACAACGTAATCAATGGTTTCTTTGCTTATCAGGTGGTATTTCCTAAAGTAGACACTCATTTTCATTTCACTAAGAATTCATTAATGACGTGCTGAGACTAGATTAGGGAAAAGTGGATATAAATACTTATATATATATATATATATATATATATATATATATATATATATATTTTATTTTAGTGATTCCGTTTTTGAGGAACGATTGCTGACTTTAGGCCGAGTAAATAAATTCCATTGAAAACATATTGGGCATTATGATTAGGTTGTTAATATAGTCGATACAAAAGCAAACTAACGAATATGAAAATCACCACTTTTCAGAGTGGAAAAGTATTTATTCATAACTTTTTTTTGGACAGTCAAATATCCGGCAGATTTGAACTTTTGATAATGGAATACTTTCCCTTTAATATAGTGAAGTCAGATTGAAGAATATGCCGTAAATAAGTCCAGCAGAAATTATTAAAGATGGACAATGAAAGATGCATTTTTTCATATTCGTTAGTTTGCATTTGTATCGACGATATATGAATTCCGCGTGGGTTTATACTTTTGACTACTTTAAATACTTACTCCTAAGAAAACTACACGAAAAGCGCTTAAATGGCCTTAATGCACATAAAATTTACATTAGCCTCTTCAAGTAAAAGAATTGACTCTAATTTCTTGTAGACATCATCGTGTTCACAAGGAAAAGAAAAAAAAACACCGAATTATACAACAATTTTTCCCAATTTTACGTGCCTATTTTGATTGACAAAATCATTTTACTGCTAAAAGCAATTTCAAAAATGACAACCAATAAAATAAACGAGGACAGTGTAATCAATTTTTCCGATGTGTTAAGCACTTATTTCTCCGACTGCGATAGCCCTATCGAAAAACCTATTTTGTTGCATATTTGTTAAGCTTTCGAATAGATATATTCCACTTACCACGATATCTTTGAGATCGAGAAAAACAATTTGTTATAAGTCCAACAATACACATATTTATTCATAGTTTGATTTTAATTTTATTTTTTGTAAATCTTTCTTTATTCTGTAATTCATTACACTCTTAACGTGGAATCCTTTTTACCAGTTGTTATCCTAAAGACAAACTTGTAGTACGTTATCGGTCAACTTGCGCATTGTACAAAGGAGTGATCAATGGACTACAGAAGCGAGTGATTCGAACTACAGGTTACACTCGGATCCTGACGTAGCTCGCCTCCCAGGAGAACAAGAACCGTGTTGAATCCATTAAATTTAGGCAAGGGGGGAGCAGCGATTGTGCTATGGCGCCCATTGAAAGCATTTCACAATCGGAGGACTGCTTACGTAACAAAGAGCGGCCTGTCCCAGTATCGTAGTAGCATCTTGCCTTTTTTTGTGTGTGTTATCGTAACTGATTTTGAGGTTTTACGCTGTTTCAGGCTTAGGAAACTAGGAATCAAATGGGAGATAATATGTCACCACTGTCACAATAAACAAATTCCTATAACGCCTCCTTTCTCCTAGCTAATTTTCTCGTTTCTTATAACCACAGCAAATGTTGTAAACATTACAATGCTGGTACATGGAACTAGTACACAACGGGAGGTGAAATCACACAAGAAAACGTTACTTTCTAATTTCAATTTTTTCATCGAAGAAGAAAAAGTACTAAAATCAATAAGAAAATTAATTGATAAACATACAAATTCTTATAAACTATTAAAACAGTTTCCTGTAATCAGGAACTGCGTCTCCCCAGCGCGTTTCCACAATTTTATCCCTGCTGTGGCCAGGAAAGCCAAAAAACAGAGTGCCTATGAAAGCTATGATATCATAGCATTGGGCGACGATTTGTGCATTTCCGACTTGGCCAGTTTTCGTTAACGTACCTACGGTCATGGCAGCTTAAACTTACATAGAGTTCATACCAACGTGATCGTTTTAAGTCATCAAAGAGTTTATAATAATCCTGAATCGTTCGGGTTTGTCGGAAGAGTATAAATATCCTGACTGACAGTTAGGATATACACACATATCCCCCCAGCCCTGTTGGGCACTAGAACTCCATGAAATCAACATAAAAATGGTTGAAGAGTTTTAGGTCAGGCCAAATGAATATGGCTGTAATAATAATGTTACCATAACGTTGGTACCAAGACATCGAGGTATCCTTGGCAACGAGAAAGAAGACAAGTTGGCAGGACTGGGCTCGGAAGGGACGCCTATAGGCCCACTGACATTTAATGGACTACCAGAAGCCTGTGCTAAAGAGGCAATTTTAGCAAAAGCCAAAGGAAAGTTTGGCAAACTTTGGGGAAGACAGATAATTGCCCAAACGAACTTCTTCGTAGATCTAAGGTACTTAGGTAAAAAGGAAATTTTCTTGGAATTGGCCAGAAAGCACTTGCGGAGCAACTGTAGCTATCTCTGGACGTTAAACCTTAAATAAAAATATGTATGTATATTATGAAGATGAAATCTTTCCCAATCTACAGACGGTGTAGAGACACAAATGAAACATCTAAACGTGTTTAATTTGAATGAAAAGCATTCGAAAAACGACGGTTCTTTCATTTTGGAAGCCTCGATGAGATTAAAATCAGGAGGTCGACAGAAGTCTGTCAGAATCTGAAATTCATCAGGAGATTTAGATAAAGATTGGCAGAATAGATTACTTTTAAGCAATATTATTTTGTGTTATTTAATTGTTTACTATTTACACTAAGCCAAACGGGACTGACGCAATGACTCACTAAAGATGGTTTTCCTATTAAAGTGTTAATCACCAAGTGTTGCGAAACTCTGAAATAAATAAATGAAATAAAATCATAATAAAAAGTGCTTGACTTTTTATATTAATTGTATTGATCAAAGAATGCGCTGGGTTTACACAAAAGCAGGTTAAATCTCTTCAGATTTGCTCAAGACCACGGTGACCGGCCCACTTATCATGAAACTGTCCTTCCTTTTCCATGACATGGCCATTCTACTCGAAGAGACACAGTGTGTGTCAATAGTAACACTCAACCTTCGCCACTAATAGCACACCTTTTATTGTAAATGCCATAGTTTTAGAAATAACTAAATATGGAATTTAATGATAATAATTATAGATATTATTGCCACATTCGTCCTTTCACAAGTTGTCATTTTACAACTATAACTTAATGTAATTACTCCTCAATTAAACATTGCAAAAACCTCAAAATGTCGTTTAGCATTTCAATGGAGCTTAAGAGTATTTACTTAAACCCCTCCTTTTAAGGAATATTTGTCTGGTTTTTCCTCCTTGCCGACAAAGCAATTCCTTTTAAGATCTCTGACTAAATACCCTTTAGACAAAAGATCCAAAACCAGTAGGACTCAACAAAACGACTGTGAATATAACTCTAAGAAACGGCTTCAAGGGTAGTTTCATTCATTGAAAATAATTTCAAGGTGAATTTCTATTTAAGGCTGAAATTAATTCATTTCTTAGTTATAAAATCAATATTAAATTATATTGCGCTAATCATAAAGGAACGAACTGACAATATAAACGTTCTGAGAAAGACACAGATACGGTAGAAGTATCTGGTTCTAGGCCATGAGTTTCCCTTCGCAGGTAGCTATTTTTTTTTTTTTTTTTTTTTTTTTTTTTACGGCGCATCAACTATTTGGCTATTAGCGCCGGGCTATCTACAGGTTGCCACCCTTTTCTAATGCCAACAGCACGTGGTCGGTCACCCATTCAGGTTCTGACCACGCCCGACGTTGCTTAACTTCGGTGATCTACGGGAACCGGTGTATTCAACGTGGCGCAGGTACCTATTAAATTAATTGAAGATTGAGTGGGCCTAGGAACGACCTGGGACCCAAAATCCAACTCTCTGTATTTTTAACTGAGGTCCACGAGAACACGAGTGCTCTACCACTGAGCTAATCTCGTCCCTAACGTTCAGAGAACTAACGTCAAAGTATCACAGATAAATTAGATTCAGTAAATTATTTTGCATTCAAATATTTTGCTCACGAATTAAACAATATTTTTAAATTATTTTCACCTGGTTATTTTTAGATTAACATTTCTGCGATACTGAATTTCTGACTCGAACAAAAATTTCATTTTTTCAAAAAACTGCGCTTTTCGTTATCAGAACCATGTACTCATCATCTTGGACGATTACTTTCGTTCTTTAATTAAGGTAATCCATAAAATAATCCTGGCTAGGAAGAAATCTTCCCTTTTCAAAGGATTCTAAAGTCTTAAAGGTGGATTCCCTTTATAAAGTCAAGATTATATTTAGAAATCTTGAGAAAGAGAAATAGTGGTTTGTACAGATAGCCGCATCTTTCGCAAAAATGGGTAATAACGAATTGATGATCCGTATCGAAACTTTGAATTTGATGGATGATCTGAACCAAAAACAAACAGATCATTTTAAGATTACATTTAGTTAAAAATGCAAACCAGTTTTAGCTTGTTTCCTTCCTCATTGTAAGCATACGAAATGCAGACGACAAATTACCACGTTAAAAAGTTGACCAATTTTTATAATAAAGGCACTAAACTACTATGTGCAAAACTAAACGAACTTGTTCGGTGCGTTTCACTAAGTTTAGTTAACGATTATTCTCGGACGTATCGATGCAATGTTACTCTTCCAAAAAATGTAGCCAATATTTACAAAGTGGTTGAATAATAATTTTAGTATAAGCCAGACCAAACCAAGTGCTAATCAATTGTACATTTTAAATATCTAAATTTCATTTAATTTTTCATTTTTCAATATAGGAGTACAAAAATGAAGAATAGGTACCACTTTGCAGTTAGAAATAATTGAATGAAAAATATACTATTTTTTTTTACAAATTAATTAGTTATATTTATTACATTTTCTTAATTGGTAAATCCTCGATGTAACATCCAAAGCTTGGATATTATGAAATTCTTAAAATAAAACGGCGATGAAAACAAGAACTTTATTCTCAAACAATACAAAGAAGATATTAAATAATTTTTACTGGTGAACTGACAAAGACTTGTAAAAAAACGGAGCGTGGGAAGCAGATTATAACATTGTATTATATTTCGAGATTAATTGTACGTTTAAGCAGGAGACTTTGCTTTTGTTAAATCATGCGAAACATATTCCCCCTACAAGCTTATATTCTGGTACATAGCTTATATAGGGCTGAACACGGCATCTCTCTACTGGAGAAAATACGGCCAAAAATCATAATCCTCTACAGTATCGGCTTCTATGAACCTTCGTCGCTCGACAAAGACTTTCTATCATTTCATGTATTAAAATATTCATAAATTGATTGAGATATTGAATACAAATACATTGCAAGAAAGCAATCATTGCTGTCAGTTACGGAGTAATTAATTGCTTGAATAAACCCTCATTCGTAGTTAAACGATTCGCTAATATCCATAATACTTTTTTCTTATTATCTCAGAATTTTATTCAGCGAGTTTTGCTAAATTTTGCCGTTTAACAAACGAGTCACTCGTTTATTACGAGACCCCAATTAGCGAAGAGCAGGTGCCTAAATTGTGGCCGATATCGTTTTAAAAGACAAACACATGTAAGTATGTATTATACATTTTAAGTCTAAATTCAACGGGTGAAAATTAAAAAAAACATATTTTCATTATTGCAACATCAACAGCTTAAGAGTGTGAATGCGTCTGTATATATAAATAATTATGTTAGTACAAATCCACACCGTTTGACCAAACCTGGTACAAACGTAAGTCTTGATCCGGGAAGTCTCGTAGGCTATGTCAAAAACGTCTACCACCTGTCTGTCTGTATGTTTGTTCCTTATACATATCCACACCGTATGACCAATTTGACCAAACAGGTAGGTCTTGATACGGGGAATGTCATAGGCTAGGTTAAAACGCAGAAAGTAAGTGCAGCATGGCACGCTTCGTAACAGCTAGTATATATATATATATATATATATATATATATATATATATATATATACATCGCAGAAATTGCAATTGACAATTTACAGAATAAACTAAGCGTTCTTTAATTTCCGGACATTAGTTCGTAACGACCGTTTCATGCTCCCGTAATGTCATAAAGAACTACATGACGCGGTCTTACACAATCCTTAAAATTACAGTAATAAGAGCGTAGGACGTATTCTGGTGCTGTAACTAAGTCATGGAAAATATCATTACTTCCGTATTCGTTTACTTATTTAATATATCATTTTAGTATAATCTGACGACTGTAGACCTTAGAAAACATTTGGAAAAATCCAAAAAGCTTACAAGATCTTCCTTGAAGTATAGATTCTCTTATATTTCTGAAACGTTTCTTCGCTTTTCTCTACATCCTTCTGAAGGTTATCAATATGCAGATGAAGAATATCCAAATCACAGAAATAGGACTTAAAAATAATTCTCACTACTTATTCCTTCGTGGAAAACATGTTTTTTAATGTAATGTCATGGTAAGTCAATAACGACATAATATTTTGACCTCAGTTCAGAGAAAATAACCTAGTATATATAAGATATAATTATAAAAAATGTTTTTGTTTTTATGAGCCTTATATAAAGCAATGGAAGTATAAGGCTCTAGGTATGTTCAATGTGATTAATATTACTTATAACAGATTAAAGTTGTTATAGAAATGAAGCTGTACGCACAAGAATTGTTTTTCAGATACTCCTGGGTTCGTTGGATGGTGGTGGTCTTTCATAAATATTGATATATATATATATATATATATATATATATATATATATATATATATATATATAAAGTACATAAATGTCTTAGGCATGAACGCTTACATTAGGCATTTACAAATCTGTGGTGAAGTTTATCTTGTACTGTTATTTAGTCAGTAATGGCAATTATTTAATTTCTACGTCAAACGCTCAACGTGTTTTGATCGTTTATCTTTTTAAAATTGATTTTCTGACTTCTTAATTTTTTTTCTTCTTGAGCTTTTAATTATGTTTTTGGTTTTTTACACTACAATGGTTGGTCATAATATATTCTTTGTGATGTACACAAGAGCCAACCTTGCATAATATTAAAAAAACTTAATAACACTTATAACGCCTTAGGTTTTAAGGCGTTAACACTCCTTGCCAAGATTGTGGGTTCGATTCTTACAAGGGGGGGGGGGGGGTTCTTAAGAAAAATAAAACTCTGTCTAGAAAAAGGGGGAAATCAATAGCTAAATTTAAATAAATACGATATTTACATTAAAAGTGAAAATATTAAATATGATTGAAATGTGTGCTTATATGAAAATTAAATGAAATTTTTTTTTTTTTTTTAATCATTTTTTGCCATTCAGTTAACTGTGTCAAATAGTAAAGTGAATAATGTAAACTAACCGGTAGAAGCGACCCTTAACGATTATTTATATCTTAATCTATAGATTTTTCTTGTACTGTTACTCACCATGAAGTGCCCAGAGCTTGTCATTCGTAAGATCCCTGAGAAATAAGCCCATATGCTCAAAGCACGTGGAGTTGTTCTGCCCATTGTCCCATCCAGCTGCTAGCTTCTGAGGGTTGTATATATCTAATACGGAAGCGAGATCCGTGGCTCCTACGGCGCGGAGGCCAGCTATAGCTATGAGGAGTGGTAGGAGGTGCGTCATGTTTCGCCTTTGCCAGCACACTACTGTCATGCCAGCTACAAGGAGCAGGCTACCCCGCCATCTCACCCTCCACCCCCTACCCCTCCCGTCGATCCAAACACGGCGCTTAGGGTAGGCAAGGTATGCAATGCATTGTGTAAATGGCAATTTTTTGCATAACCCCAAGGGATTAGCGGTAGATTTACGGTGCTTTTTAATCTACAGTTGAATGTGAAATATGTAACACTACTATTACGATAAAACACTTACAGAATGCATGAGACGACGTGATCTGAACTTACCCTACAACTTATGCGAGTTGTTAAGTGAAGATAGCCAACACATAGACTCTATACTACATTACCTACACAATGGATTATACCAACTCATTTGAACGCAGCTTAATGTTTCGTTACCATAGTGTCCTATAGAGACATGAAAATCCCACCGAAGGCAGATAATTTAATTTAATTAATTTAAACTTAATTTAAAATCATGCAATCTAATATTATATGTGTATGTATATATGTGTGTAAATAATAAAAACAAACTTATTAAGCATAATGTAATGTAAATATGTAAATAGACAATACGTTGATATAATGTAATTTAGTAATATAGATATATGTATGTATATGTGTGTGTGTATATGTGTTGTATATATATATATATGTGTGTGTGTGTGTGTGTATAATGTAAGTAATATATCAAATATAAGACAACGTAATGTATATACAGTTAGTAAAAAAAGTCTGCATACACTTATGATTATTTTGTTTTAATCAAAAAAGAGGGTTAAAAGCGAAAGAGAAAAAACCATGAAACAATTTATTTATTTTTTTCCTTTTAAATATAAGCTCTTTTGACGAATTTGGTACATTTTAAAAAATTGTATAACTCCAATAAAAAATAATATAGAAAAAGTAACAATAAATTTCGCAAAAAAAGTCTGCATACGCGGCAAATAATATAATAATTATCAATACAAATATTTAACAAAAATTATCAAATGATCAGTGGGACCTCCCTTATTTGTTATTACCTCACTCAGACGACTGTTCATTGTGCTAACTAGTTTTCTTGTAAAATTAGGATCGGTTTTCAGCCATTCCTCCTTAAGGGCCTCTGAGAGTTGATGTTTATTTTTTATTTTGTGATGCCTCAGCCTCCTTTTAAGATCCTGCCAGAGGTGCTCTATGGTGTTAAGGTCAGGCCATTGTGGTTGTGTTCTTAACTGACGTGAAGCATTGTACAGCAACCATTCTTCGACCCTTCTGGCACAATGTTTAGGATCGTTGTTTTGTTGAAAAATAAAATTCAATCCTAGGCCTAACTTGGTGGTACTGGGTCAGAGATTTTCTTTTAGGACATCTAGTTATACATATTGGCCCATTATTCCCTCGATGATGGTCAAGTTTTCTACTCCAGTTGAAGCCATAGAACCCCAAACCATGATCCCACCTCCTTCGTGCTTAACTGTCGAGCGTAGGTTTTTCAATTTCATGGCCTCGTTTTTTCTCCTCCACACTTTAACATTGCTATCAGCACCGTAAATATTAAATTTGGACTAATCCGTGAAAATCACTCTGTCGCAAAAACTGGTAGGCTTATCAAGGTAACTTTTCGCAAATACCAACCACTTTGCTCAGTTAACTTTGCTTATACGCGGCTTCTTGCGAGCCCTTCGAGATTTGAGATTATTTTTTTTTCAATAAATTCTGTATCGTTTGAGGTCCCAGTACCACCAAGTTAGGCCTAGGATTGAATTTTATTTTTCAACAAAACAACGATCCTAAACATCGTGCTAGAAGGGTCGAAGAATGGTTGCTGTACAATACTTCACGTCAGTTAAGAACACCACCACAATGGCCTGACCTTAACACCATAGAGCACCTCTGGCAGGATCTTAAAAGGAGGCTGAGGCATCACAAAATAAAAAATAAACATCAACTCTCAGAGGCCCTTAAGGAGGAATGGCTGAAAACCGATCCAAATTTTACAAGAAAACTAGTTAGCACAATGAACAGTCGTCTGAGTGAGGTAAAACCAAATAAGGGAGGTCCCACTAAACATTAGATAATTTTTGTTAAATATTTTAATTGATAATTATTATATTATTTGCCGCGTATGCAGACTTTTTTTGCGAAATTTATTGTTACTTTTTCTATATTATTTTTTATTGGAGTTATAAAATTTTTTAAAATGTACCAAATTCATCAAAAGAGCTTATATTTAAAAGGAAAAAATAAATAAATTGTTTCATGTTTTATTTCTCTTTCGCTTTTAACCCTCTTTTTTGATTAAAACAAAATAATCATAAGTGTATGTAGACTTTTTTTACTAACTGTATGTAATGTTTGTAATAACTATATGTAAGGTGTACATCGCCATAAAGCGGAACACCAAGAAATAAATAAATAAATAATAATAAATAGTCTACAGTTGATAGAAATGTTGACATATTAGGTGTTTGCGTGTATCTGATCATTTTCACAATTTAATAAAGCATTTATTGGGAAATATTGGTACAATATACAGTACAACCTGGATAATTCCAACCCCTAGGGACCGATAAAAAAGTTCGAATTCTCCAAAATTCGAATTACAAAAGTTTTTGAAAATAAATGGCTAAAAAATCGAACTTCATATTTTCACATTTTTAAAATAAAACAAAATACATTTTATTTAATGAAAAATAAACATTTCATGCATTGATGATTACGTACATAAGTAATAAATAATTTATCAAGAAAGTAAAAATAACATTCTATTGATTTGAAAAAAAAAACTCATTTTCATAGGCAAGAATTTTTTCATTATTTTTTAGGTAAGTTGGTAAAGTGTCAGGAGGAAATCCAAAGTCCTTGGCAATTTCAGATTTTTTTCTTTATTCCTTTTTCAACTTCTTTAATTGCAGCTATTTTCTCCGACAACGTGAAAGTTTTATAACTTCTAGGCTTCGACATCTTAAATCAACAACTCACTGAACTGCACTGTACACCAGAAATTCTAGGCATAAACAATACAACAGATCTAGGCACTCACTGACTAATAACTGAATAACAAATGAAGATAGGAGGGTCGGTGGGAGAGAGTTCTAGGATAAAACGACACGATGGTGTTTGTAACTACAGCACCTGGAAAGGAGGAAGCGCTACCCACCACTCTGCGGAGTCCAAGAACTAGACTATGAGACCGAGGGGAGAATATATTCTCAAGATTTAAGATCGACCGCCTCTCTGTCCACTTCCCAGTGGACGCACAGACTCGTAAAAAAATTCGAATTATCCAAAATTTTATTCGAATTATCCGCGATTTTTTTTACATTGGTTATGCCCTAAATTCTAGGGACCGAGAGAAATATTCGAATTAAAGACGATTTCGAATTATCGAAGTTCGAATTATCCATGTTCCACTGTTTATCAATGCAAACATTTTCGATAATTTTCTACTAAGTCTTGAAGTTGATTGTCTGAGAATTATTTGGATCCTCCTCTCATTGACATAAAAATCATCAATCTTAAATTGTAGAAACCAAAAGCGACAATTGGGGTATGTTGAAGCCGCATCAACATAAGTTTCTGAAAGTGCCTGATGAGCTTCGGGATCATATTTCTTCAACTTAAACGAAAAAAAAGCAAGGCATGTCGAAAATGAATCTCGGAGGGTTCCATAATTTGGATCCTAATACCGAAAAAACGTAATAATACTAAATGGAAAACTTTCAAAATGTAAACAATAAAATGACTATAACCAAGGGATTAAACCAATAATTATTGTCGTTTATTTTCTTTGCATCTTTAAAAATATATTATTTTTCACTGAGTAAAATACAAGGAAGCACCTAATACATATCGTATAATACTTGTCAATAAAAGAGCGAGCAATTATTAGGATTATTATTTTGAGGTTATAAATCCTTCTTTTTTTTCATAAATGACAATTAAGATCCTTCACTAGGAACATTATGAAATAAAATTGTTATGATCAAACGAATGATAATATTAACATTATTTTATATTTAATACCAATATTATGTTCTTATATTTCTTCTAGCTTTCAATAATTTAATGTTTACACCAATATTTACTCCATATTTGTATTAAAGACAATTTATCATAATTTATAACTAGTTAGTGTACCCGATTTTGTTTTGGTTTTTTTATAGACAAATCAATATATGAAATGAAATCAACATGTAGAAAACATCAGTACTAATAAGAAAAAACAATTTAAAAATCTTGAAAAATGTCTATTTTAAAGTCGGTAATAGAGAAAATAAGGACTTTGAATATCAGCCAGAAGTTTCAAATTTTGAATACAAACTTAATGAAACTAAAAACTCAGTTTTGTATGTTGATATGTTCAATATGTATGTTTCAATAAGGGCTGGGTCTACGAATAAAAGCTGAATGTAATAATTTCCCAATACCAAATCATTATATCGTCGATACAAAAGCAAACTAACGAATATGAAAATCACCACTTTTCAGAGTGGAAAAGTATTTATTCATAACCTTTTTTGGACAGTAAAATATTCGGCAGATTTGACCTTTTGATAGTGGAATACTTTCCCTTTAATAGAGTGAAGTCAGATTGAAGAATTTGCCGTAAATAAGTCCAGCAGAAATTATTAAAGATGGACAATGAAAGATGCATTTTTTCATATTCGTTAGTTTGCATTTGTATCGACGATATAATACTACAAAAAATTTAATTATAAAATTATATTGTTTATTAGTAAAATGACAATCATAATTAATATGATATAGGAAAGCATGAGGAAGCCACATTCACTGAAGAAGCCTTCTTGATTTAGGTAAGCTCTGTAGACCTTTGTGACATAAGAAAGGTTGAAAACAGTATTGACCTTTCCATTTCAGGAAATATCTGACAGATAAACTTTTCACATAAGGAATGATTTCGTAAATATTTCGGTACATTTTGTGTTCATTCAATATTCCAAGGAAATATGAGCGCTGTGGTTTCTTATGCCAAGAACTTTGTATACTTATTTTATGGGAAATTTTCGACCCGATTAATGTAATAAAATGTGGGCACAAAAATCTCGCCCTCTGCCTTTCATGATAATTAATTAGAGCGAAACAGCCCATGGAGGTGGAACTTTATCGTTCTTTATATTATGTTCGTTGCTAATAATGGACGTTAATAAAAGGAAATTTAAAGGCACATTGCTAAATCATTACCTTAATTTTACACGACAAATGTTTCAGTCTACTTTGTAAAGGTCTTTTCCGACTAAGGATAAACGCACGTACAGACCGGATTATTATATATATTTTTCTGGAATGTTCTAAAATAGTTAATGAGGTATTATGGTTGTGAGCTGGATTTAGTTTATTATTTCCCAGATCTTCTAGAATGTTTTATTTTGAAGTTTAAGAAAATCGCCACACCTAAGGCAGTATTATGGAGATTTGTACTAGCAATTTCAAATTAGAAGTTAGAAGCTAGAAGTTACCCGTAATGAGGTGGATTGCGTGACCGATTCCTACCTAAGGAAACACGGGGAGTAAGATACATCCTGTCATTTAAAAAAAAAATATAAGTTTTGTTTGTGACATGTCAAATAAGATGTAGTCCGTTTGAAAAGAAGCCTAAGTGCCAGTTTTAAGTAAAGGAATAAAAGCAGCTATTTGTAGGTTTTGATCTTTCGTGAACAATATAAAATGACATCTCAAAGCGAAGGAAGATTTAAGGCGCCACAACAGGAAACTGATAGTATCCTAAGCGGGAATAAATCCCCTCACCTTCACAACGTTCGCCTTGCGAAACACTATTAATTAAATGCTCATTTTACTATTAAATAAAATTAAAAAATCAATGATCAATTAAAACATTAGGTGAACAGAACCCCGTTGAAAAGAACAAAACCAAACATTTTGAAGTTTTAAGCACTTATTTCCTGGATTGACATCGCCCCATCGAAAATCACATCTGAACCTTTTTTTTAAGCTTTCGAATAATCACCTTCCACTTACCTCGAAACCCGTTTTCGAAATATTTTACAAAATATACGAAAATCCCAAAACGTCTGTTAATGAAATATATTATTTCTAGTACTTCCTTATCTTAGATTAGATGAATGCTAAACGTCTTAATATATATGTGGTGCAGACTCTTTTTAAATCCGTAATTTTACTGTGAGTAAATTTATAGGGCATTAGTTTATTCCCGATCCTAGCTGGCGCAATAGCTCTTCTTAGAATAAGACTCTTCAATTTCCGGGTCTAGCAGTTGTGACAATCTTCCCGCAGTGGTTTAATCATATCAACCGCATGAAGTATTAAGAAATTGTGTTGGGTAAGGCACTATCCAATTAATCTTTGATACTCAGTTACTCTTATTCAAAATTTCTTAAATAGGTGGTATGTAATGTAATCCTAAATATTCAGCAGAAGTCAGGAAATAGTTGGGACTCCGCTGTCAATACTTAGATTTTCGTAAATATCTATGTGCAGAACGTTTCGGCATTATCTTTGGCAGCCTTTTAGCACTTTCCTCCGAAGGAAAGTAGCTATTGAGGTTGGACTCATGACGGAATTTTTGAAAAATTTCTTCAAATCTTTTTCGATCCTACCTAGTAGACACCGAAAATGACCCCCGTTAAAATTTATATATATATATATATATATATATATATATATATATATATGTCTGTTAACACGATAGCGGCCAGAGTTTTTGTTTTTTCGTCACGAAACTTGGTATATAGCATTCAATTAGCAAACGATTGAACGAGTTCGTTAACCACTAAAGTCAGTCCACCGGAAGGGGGGGTTTACACCGAACCCAAAACACTTATTTGACTATGTCAGCCGTAATACTTGTTATAGTTCAACGAAACATGGTATTCGTAGTGGTAATATAGAGAGAAAAGTGATATAAAAATGAACTAAATCGGTTCATTAGAAGGGGGGGGGGTTACTCCGGACCCACAATACCAATTCGCCACTACTAGCCGTGATTTTTGGTATATTTCGACGAAACTCGGTATTCGTAGTGCTAATCCACAGTTAAATATGTGTTGTAAAAATAAACTAAATCGGTTCATTAGAAGGGGGGGTTTACTTCGGACCCAAATTCCTAATATACTCATACCGGTCGTAATTTCTGCTGTATTCTAACGAAACGCGGTATACGTCGTGGGTAACTCATGAGAAAGAAGTGTTGTAAAAATGAGCTGAATCGGTCAATCGGAAAGCGGGGGTTTAATTTGTAATATATTTGAATAGAAAAGCCGGCAGACGTAGGTTCACAAAGCCGCCGCAAGGAGCGCTTTCTACCACTAGAGTGACTGTATCCTGTTCCTGCGTTAGATCAAAATACGATAATATGAGGATTTTTGTATTTATTACGTAGTTGATCAGTTACTCATTACAAAATGAGAACTATTCACGTTTTTATTTTATTTATGTAGGATATTTTAAGCAAATTGTTCTGGAAAGCAGTCTACACTACCCAAATTCTGAGGAAAGTGCTTAGTTATGCAGCTCCTGCGTGACGGACTTTTTCAATAATGAATACCTAGGGGTTGGAGGAAGACCAATGTCAGCAGTTAGGTGCCCATGGTGAAAATTTAAAAAAATATCTTTCTTCATACAGGGTGTCCCACATTGAGGTGTCATAACTTTAGGGGTTTATTCTGCAATTAATGTGTAGTTCAGTGACTCAAAAACGAGCGTCCTATCTCAACATGTAGCAGAAATACTCAAACTTTTGTGTATTTTAAAAACTACTATTTTTTTTTTAAGAAAACCTTTGTTTTCGGTATTTCCGATCAATGTATCGTAAATAAAGACCACATTTTTAGAATCAAAATTAAATTTCTAATAAGAAAAAAAAACATTATTGAAACATTACCATGTAAATTAAGAGCTATATTAAAATCCACATAGATGAGAATGTTTGACATAATTGCTTTATTAAATATTTTCTTAATCAGCTATTTTTAGACTTAGAGGTTTTCCTCCGCCTCAAAAGTTGCATTATTTAATAAGCTTCAAAATGGTACCTCATAATTTAGAAAAAAATCTATTTGAATCATTTTTTTTTTCTGATTTTTAAGTCGAAACCAATAAATGTGCTTTAGCGTGAAGGAGCCAATCTGAACAATTTTTTTAATTTCACAGGATAACTCCTAAAGTTATGACATCTCAATGCGAGACACCCTGCATATTCCTATTGTTCACCTGCATATTATGAAATATTAAATATTCACCCATTCGTACCAACAATCCACTGTAAGCAAACTTTTAATTGAGCCTTTTTAGTTGCTTTTTGATATATCCATCTTCAAGCTTATCTCTTACATTTTTATAGCGCTCTCAGTTGGATTACCGACATTAAGGTGCCGCTCTTGAAATTATTTCTAACAATTTCATTTCATCCTACCTATCAGCTACCAAAAATTATTATTATATATGTAAATGTATGTTATTTTTTATACTCATACTGTCATGAACAACACCTTTACTATTTATTTAGAACGGTTGCGAAATCGTGATATAGTGATCATTCGAAAGCATAATACAGTTCCTACAAAAGAAGCTTATAGTTTTAGAAAAAATCTACTTTAAAGTTTAATCTGCTGAACTAAAATCTACTTTAAAGTTTAATCTGCTGAACTGTTCATTTATTTATCCTTTTTAAATGCTTTCATAATTTCTTCTAATTACGATTTTAAAAAATGGTTTTTAATTTTGGCGGAAGTGAGTTTAAACACCTTTATAACATTTTTCCGACACATAAACGCTCTAAGATAAGAAAGGGTTGAAGCCCCTAAGAAAATTGTAGAGTTTTATGAGGAAGGCCTAATATAAAAAGGAAAACCCAATCTTCTGCTTAAAGCTATCGTATCTAGGAATGCACAAGTCCAGTATCAAATACAATTCGGCTCAGCATCCTTATAAGCATACTTTCTTTATCAGGAAAATCTAACTTCAAGAAGTATTGATTCTACCAATCTGTAATAAGAATTTTTTATCAGGCATCAGAAATGATTGATAATATGAAGAAATGTTGAAAATCCCAAATGAGCTTGAAAAAGCCCTCCTATCCAAGATAGGCTAAGTATGCAACCCTCTTGCCTAAGTATAAACATGCTTCAGTCACAGCAGGCTTCCCATCCACAAGGGTAGTTTTCACAGTCACGTGTCTGTCTTGGCAAACATGGCTTACTCGCCTTTACTATCATTATTTCGTTGCACCAGCAGGATTTGCTAACCGACAATTTTCACGCATAAAAAAATAATGACGCTAAACATACATGGAATTATTATCTAAAATATGAAATGTCAACGTTCAAATTTAATAAAAAATACAAGTTAATAATTTCTTTTTGTATCTGTGGTATAAATGCTAATAATGTTCTTTAATTTTTTCAACCGAGCTTGGTCATAGAATTCGAGGTACCTGTGTTATGGAAAGGCTAGAATAGAACAAAACTAGCACCACCGACAAATAGACACCAGTTTCTATGACTAAGATGGTATAATCCAAATTTATTATGCTTTCCAATGTCCCTACACATAATTTCACGAAACTTTTCAAAATATTTACTATACTTTTTTTTAGTTCATTAAATGAGCATCCGTACTAAGGCTAATACGGATATATTTCGATGTAAACTTGATGGGAAGCCAAAAAAAAAAAAAAAAAAAAAAAAAAGAACCTGCCGCTTATAAAATTTTTTTTTTTTTTTTTTTTTTTTTTTATACTTTCTCTTTCACGACACCAAAAATCTAGTTATTCCCACTTTTCTCGAAATCGATTAAATTCAATGCCTTGAAAGAGTGATATGAATAAATTCTTCAAGAGTAAATACATAGTCGCTTTCATAAGTTTTATCTGTATACTGTATATATATATATATTTTCCTCTGTATATATATATATACAGGGTGTTCAAAACTCGATTGACACCCCCCTTTTTTTCAACAATTTTTGAAATTTAAAAACGAAACTTGGTGGGTCTTAACGTGACCTAATGCACGACCCCCCCAACTTTCTCCAGTTCTTCTCCAGAGACCCTAACTCTGGAATCTCCAATAGAAAGGGGTTATTTTTATGACGGATTATTGCAGAGAATTGAATTTTATGTCGATTTTATATCTGTAATTTTTTCGCTAAAGCGCGCCAATGAGTAACAAATTGCCAAAAACCGATAAAACCCTTGTTTTTCGTCACTTTTCTGCCAATAACGTAGAAAGTATGCCCTTAATGAAAGAAGTAGTTGATATAAACATTGTAGAGGATTAAATTTTCTTTCCAAAAGGGACCTTTAAATGCCTAAAATGTTAATAGGAATGGAGCAAAACACACTTTTGTTTTTGAAGTTTTCAGAAAAGTTTATGATCAACGTGGTCTCGCTTCCGTAAAACCTAATAAACATTTCCTAAACTTTTTTCTCCACCTAAAAATCGAATTCAATTACTTTATAAAGGCATTAAAATAATAAATTTCAAGCAATAGAACTCACCTAATCATTAGAATTTCGTAGTAATTATTTTTGTGTTGGACGATTTTTTTTTTTTTTTTTTAGTTATTTTGTTTTTTACGGCGTCTTGACTTCTAGGCCTTTAGTGTCGACATCCAGGGTACATCGAGGAATTTTCCCAACGAGCCGTGGGATGAAAAATTCCAGTCGCCGGACAGTGGGGATAAACTACTTTTCGTGTTTCAAAAAAGGACTGCAGCCTCCAAATCTTAACCGATTTCAATGATTTTTTTAAAATGAAAGCTAGTTTTTTGTTTTTCCTGTTTATTAAATTACGTATAATAATTCACAAAATTTTACAATCAAACATAAAATAATATTTTATTTTTCATATAACTTAATATCAGCACTGATATCGTTGAAATCGAAAATTCAAACCCTGATTAGACTAGGAAAAAAATAGAAATTTATTATCAGCTCATTCAAAAATGACATTATTTCAATAATTCTTTTTGTTGAATTATTATAAATTTACGATTTAAAGACGCCAGTCTGATTTTTCCAAGTCTACTCGTAATCGGGGTTTGAATGTTTAATTTCAACGATATCAGTGCTGATATTAAGTTAGATGTAATATAAAATATTATTTTATGTTTGATTGCATAAGTTGGTGAATTATTTACACGTAATTTAATAAAAACTGGAAAAAGTAATTGAATTTGATTTTTAGGTGGAGCAAAAATTTTAGGAAATGATTATTAAGTTTTACGGAAGCGAGACCACGTTGATCATAAACTTTTCTGAAAACTTCAAAAACAAAAGTGTGTTTTTCTCCATTCCTATTAACATTTAACGCATTTAAAGGTCCTTTTTAGAAAGAAAATTTAAACCTCTACAATGTTTATATCAACTACTTTTTTCATTACGGGCATACTTTCTACGTTATTCGCAGAAAAGTGACGAAAAACAAGGGTTTTATCGGTTTTTGGCAATTTGTTACTCATTGGCGCGGTTTAGCGAAAAAATTACAAATATAAAATCGACATAAAATACAATTCTCTACAATAATCCATCATAAAAATAACCCCTTTCCATTGAAGATTCCAGAGTTAGGGTCTCTGGAGAAGAACTGGAGAATGCTGAGGAATCGTGCATTAGGTCCAATGAAAGTTCATTCGACCACGTTAAGACCCACCAAGTTTCGTTTTTAAATTTCAAAAATTGTGGAACAAAAGGGGGGTGTCAATCGAGTTTTGAACACCCTGTATATATATATATATATACACACACACACTCAAATTAGTTTGTTTAAGTATATGGGGCGAAAACCGTCACGGTCGACAGCTACCATTTAAACCATGGCACACAAATATGCTTTCCATGACCCTGGGTTTCCGTAAGAAGCATCCATGTCAGGATTTTTTTTTTTTTTTTTTTTTAATTTTATTTGGGTAACTTTTTAATTTTAACACACACTTTTGAACCACTCTTATTTTCGTAATCTATGGGTTCTGAATCGTGGATTTTTCTTCTAGTCGGGCGTGCGCGCGTCCGACCTACGTATGGTTTCTCCCTGTGGAGAAAGGGATGAAACGCGCTAAAATATATATATATATATATATATATATATATATATATATATATAAAATATACAAAATTTCAAACCTAAACTATTATTTATTAGTTTCCTGTTATTTATGTAAGTTTATTATATACCACTCTTTCGTATTTAGCTTCTTTAAATATGGTTTTTCTACTGGTACGAGTGATCTTAAAGTATACCAAATTCCTCTGTAAACCTGGGCTGTAGGATGGAAAAGATCAGTGGAAACCTACTGTAATATTGCTACGTAATCCTCCAAGATTGTGGTTAGGAAGCCATTATCTTCCTGATACAATATAAAAATGACACAAATACCAATTGCAAAACAGTGTCATCTTGCGAATATTTGTTATATGCACTTCAAAGGGGAATATGTAATTCATACATTCCAAAGATAATTGTAAAACTAAAGAGCCAGCAAACATTCCGACTAAGATATGAAGAACGATTTCATATAATGCTCATCTCTGGTGTGATTTAGTAAGCTTCTTGTTTGAATGTGGTGAGAACAAAAAATGTTAGAAAATTCTTAGGATCATACAATGCTCAGAAAAGAAAAAACCTACAGATTTCAAAGTAATAAGGAAATAGAGTGTCTCCCCGTACTCTAGTGGGTAACTTGTTAGTTTCTCATGAGGGAGATGGGGGTTCGTGCCTGAACTATTTCTTTCATTAGTTTATTGTCTGTCTGTTTGTTCCTTAAACAAATCCACACTGTTTGGCCGATTTTGACTAAACTTGGCACACAGGTAGTCTTAATAAGGGGAGAGTCTTAGGCTAGGAGAAGAACGTATGTATAAAAATTATGTGTCTCCCTGATTGTCTTTTTGTTCCTTATACAAATCCGTACCGTTTGGCCAATTTTGACCAAACTTGGTTCACTGGTAGGTCTTGATCCTGGGAGTCTCGTAGGCTAGGTCAAAAACGTCTACCAGCTGTCTGTATGTTTGTTCTTGATACAAAATTAATTAAAGAAATTTATAGTTCAGATTAATTTTGATAATATTCTACCATGTCTTGAGTTGGCTTATTTTATGGTGGATTGAATGTTCAAGACTTTGGGCTGGCGGGGGATGTGTTGAGGGGATATGTAGGGGACATTTTTTTGTTTATTATTATTTTATTATTTTTTACGGCACATCTACAGCTAGGGTTAGCGCCTTTGTTTATTATTATTATTATTATTATTATTTCTTTCTTGCGGCGTACCGACCTCTAGGCCATTGGCGCCGACATCCCTGGTGCAGCGAGGAATTTACCCAACGCGCCGTGAGATGAGAAAATTCCTGCCGCCGCGCAGTATGGCCAAACGACATTTCGTGTTTCAGAAAAGGCTACAGCCTCTAAATCTTAACTGATTTCTATGCATTTTTTTTTTTCAATGAAAGCTAATAAAATTTACAACAACTTCGTTTTTGTCTTCCCCCTGTGTATTAAATTACGTGTAAATAAGTCACGAACATTTACAAATGAACATAAAATAATATTTTATTTTTTATCTAACATAATATCAGCACTGATATCGTTTAAATTAAACAGTCAAATCCTGATTAGACTTGGGAAAAATCCAAATTTATTTTCAAATCATTCAAAAATCATATTATTTCACTTAATCTCATTGTTGAATATGGATAAATTTACGTTTTGAAGATGTCACTCTAATTTTTTCCAAGTCTAATCAGTATTTGAATATTTAATTTCAACGATATCAGTGCTGATATTATGTTAGATAAAAAAAAATTATTTTATGCTCAATTGTAAACGTTCGTGAATTATTCACACGTAATTTAACAAACAGGGAAAATCTGGCCAAACAAAGTTGTTCTTTTGATTAGCTTTCATATAAAAAAAAAGTGCATTGAAACCGCCTAAGATTTAGAGGCTGTAGCCTTTTTTGAAACACGAAATGTCGTTTTGACCCACTATGGACTCGAACCCACCATCTCCCGCATGAGAATCTAAGACGTTAGCCACTAGAACACCGGGAGACCCCAAAGATGGTTATTCTGTTTATTTTTTATAGAGTGAATAAGTATTGGGTTAATGGATAAATTTTTAAGAAGTGAAATTTAAATATTAGGAATTTTATTATATATATATATATAAATTTGAGCGATCGTGTTTCATCTAGATTCTATATAGATATGGTCGCTTATTTATCTACAATGTAACAGTGGTTTGAAGGTATAAGGCAAACAACGGACATAACATGTGATAATACGGAATTCTTATTGCAGCGCTTTCTATGGAGTACTTTGGGAACTACAACGTGGAGGAGCTTCCTCATTTTCTCAGAAGATAGAAGGCCTCTTATCAACTCTTTCTCTCTGCATCTAAATATTAATAGGTATTTTATTTATTTATTTGGTTTAAGAGCCCACAACTGGGCGATTTGCTACATAAACATGACAGATGAAACGACGCGTTTCACTAAGCCAAAATAAAAGATCTATAACATAAAAAAATTAAAAAACAATTAAACAACTGAAATTAATAAAATTTACACTACAAAAGAAAAAAAAGAGTAAAGGTCAACTATGAAATTAAAAACAACTATGTAATAAATTCAATAAATTGTTCTCCTTTAGGCTTCCTCGCTGGGGCTTCATTCTTCTGGTCCCTCGGCTTCTTTCTCCAGCGGGTTCTTGGCCGTTATATTTCACCCACATCCCAATGGGCTTCATCAAACGTTGGTCACACTTTCTTGAGATGACATAGGGCCTGCCTACCTCAAGAAAGTGTGACCAACGTCTGATGAAGACCACTGGGATGTGGGTGAAATATAACGGCCAAGAATCCGACAACGCTTGAGAAAGAAGCCGAGGGACCAGAAGAATCAATAAATTATTTTAAATGAACTAAGAATATGGTCTTTTCGCTCTATTTTGTACATAATTAAATAAATTATTAAAAAATATTTTGTTCTTCCTATATTTCTTTATACACATTTATATCTAAGTCGTGAAACTAATTAATAAAGTTATATTAATCAACTTTAAAGATTATATAATATGAAATGATACCTAATATTAAAAAATATCTCAGAAGTTGAGTCGAAACACTCCCTGAGACGACGATGAAACGAATAATCCAGCCTGGAAGTTTGAAGCCGATCCCCAAACCTTATTTTCGAAACTTTTTCTCGCACATGCGGCGTCACGCCGCCACAGCGGGGTGGTTCGTGATGTCGCACATGCGGCATCATGTCACAGTCAAGGTGTTAAAATTGCAAAGTATCCATGCCCCTGTTTCCTGTGATTCGCTAAATTTTCTTAAATCTTAGATCTAAAAACACATTTTGTTCGGAAATTTGAAATAGTTTATTTATCTTAAGGGATTAAGATTGAATCCTGTATCTGGTATGAGCCGACAATCGCTAAAACCAAACTTTTGACGACGCGCAAATTACTATACAAGGTAATGTGTAGTAAAATCCTCAAGGAGATGAAAATAGTCCAAAAATGAGTTTAAATGCTACCAACCGCACGTTTTATCTTGTTCTGTTCTAGACATTCTAAAATGTATTTAGAAACAAAACGGGTTTTTTGTTGAAAACTCCTGTTTTCTGTGCTCGTACACATAATTTTTCAATGTTCCATTAATTTTTAATTTTTGGTCGCAACGATTATTGATTTAAGTTAATGAACTTTTAACGTTCACATGTGTGAGAGAGTGTACTTCCATCTTCATGTTGATGACGTCATAGGTGACTTTTCCTCCCTATAGGGAGGGCGGGAAACACGCTAAAATCGCAGATGATGTTTCTTAATATTTGATTCAAATTATTAACGGACCTTAACGGATCTTAACATCCGTTTTGCCCTTGACCTTGCTAAAATCCGCTTCCAAATATTCCACTCCAAATCGTCTCACCATCCTAATCCTGAAAGTAAGGATAAACCTTCTGGATTCCCTATCCCATCCAGTTAATCTTCCCTAGTGCCCCGAGACACAGTTGCCCTGAGATAATTTACTTATCTGAACACTCCAGAATCATTGAAATATTTTTATTTACACAGACATGGAAGTGCCAACAATTGTTAGGTTCTTCCAAATTTGGTATTTTTTTATTTTATTTTGCTTTTTTCGTTTTTTTCGTAACGAAAAAAAATATTCGATTTGAGAACCAATCATTTTGTGCGGCACAGTTATAACAGATAAGAATTTAATGTTTTCCAACACTAAAAACATATGGGCTATTATTAAGTTATTATTATCCACACGATCTTGGCCACGAAACAAACAAATAAAGAAAGTGAATATTTATTCTTGGCAACTATTATTACAGTTTGTTTTTTGTACTTAAATAATTGAATAAATATTTTGAAAATTATAAATACATATTTCATTGTTTATTTAAAACTTCAACGCTTCCAATCGATTATATATTCTGTTCAAATAACCGTGAAAAATCAAAAATTTTAAAAATCATTAATTTCCCAACTAAAGATTGTGACTATCTCGGTTGAAGATTAACGACTCAAGTCTTGTTGATTCGTTACCCCGTGGTCGGAAGCCAAAATAATGTTTTCCAGAGCCAGGTGCCAGATCAGAAGGATTCACTTTTCTTTTCTACTTCTCATGCTATTTGTCGAGCCAAGGAGAATTTCGAATTATTTTTGGAAGCGACATTAGTTCTAACTAATTTCTTCTATTTAATTTACCTCAACAAATATCCAATTACGCACCAATTCTGCTACGGATTCCAACGATACACTATATCAGCTCCGCATATTCATATTTCACGATATTTGTCTTTCTGTTACACAATTGAATCTAATTTAATTTATTTGTTATTCTCTTTTAGTTATTTTTCTTCATGGATATATTGTAGAACATAAAAGAATATCAGGCACGTATTTTTAAAGTGATAATTACTCAATTTAAGAATTAAAAATCACCTACACTTCATCACAAAATATTTTGAAATTTTTCAGTGTTTTTTTTTTAACTAAATGAACGGCAACTTTTTTCTTATAAAAAGGCACATCTTTGGGCCTAACCTATATGCCGAAGTGTGGTAATTTCTATTTGTTTGAAAATAAAAGTGAAATTGTCTCGCTTTTAAAAAAAAAAGAAAAAAAATCTGATGGATTAGGTTATAAGTATACCTTATCATGTAGAAAAAAATAAGTTGACATCTTTCAGGGTTTTGGGGAAGAGATGTTGTTTAAGAATGGAAATCCTTCTGAATTATAAGAATGAAATATTTCTGAAGTATATTAATGTTCTGTAAATTACGTATAGAAATACGAGTATTTTTTTTAAATATTTCACAAACATTACCGGATATATTTCAGCGTTTTTTTTTTAAAAAAAGAAGAAAAATACTGCTGTTGATTTCATTACAAAAATCCTAAAACTTTATGAGATGTTTAAAAACAAGGTTGGATTGTAAGGGTGATTTTCACATCTTAAATCGAAAAAGTAGCACTTTAAAAAAATAGGCGTCTAATATTTTTTTTAAGAAGTACAAATTATCAACAAAAAAATATGTGAAGTATATCTGGTGAAGTTTTCTTCTTAGGCCAAAGAAACTTGGTGCAAAATGCAGCATATCAACATATCTAAAGATTTGGACAAATAAACGGTAAAATGTTAATGCTTTTAAAATTTCTGGATCTGGATAACTTCATCCGCCAGAAGGACATTAGAATTAAGTTATTATTTGCTTTCTTTCAACAATACTATTTTTTCATTTACTTTTGTTGAAAATACTAACAACACATAATAATTAGTATCTAAATGTAACCTATGTAAAACAAAAGCTTTGACAAACAAATATATTTCCAGAAATAACTACTAAAGCTATTCATGCGTCAAGGATATTATCCGCTAAGATAAACCAGAAGCTAAACGTCGTCAAATAACATAACAAAATAAATCGTCATATTTAACATTACCGAGGAAATTTACCTGTGCACCAAACTGTTAGTGCCCTTGGATGGAGCCCAAGTGCATAAAACATTTTAATATCCCGACGGAGTTATTTAAATCTGAACATAACTGCGCATTAAAGCAATTAATAACATATTCTAAAGGCGGATCAAAGGACCACGATGCACATTTTGCGCCAGGGGTTTACTTTAGGATCCCGGGCACTTGTCTGTTGAAAGTCGTGTAGAATTTATATAAATCGTGACCAATTAGATGTTATTTCTGTGGAGGGTTTTTTTCCTGATTTATGACAGAAGAAAATTAGAGCACCATCAAATGTGGCAGTTGAATTAATGTTGTTGATTATGGAGCAGAACTGGGCAATTAGGAAAATTTCTATGTTCTACTTAACAATTGAATATTATTGTAGTTTAATGAATGTTTATTCAAGTTAATTTGTTTATTTACTTCTTTATTTGAGAGTTATTAGGCTGCTTGATATATATCCCTTCCAAACTCGCACTTTTATCTACTTCATCTACAGCGAGTGTTAAAAGTATTAATACACTAACTAGGGTAGTGCACGACATGCCTCTCACCGATTCAAACTAGAATTTTTGTATGTGTAGTACTTAACTAAAAAAAAGGCCCTGTTAAAACGATAAAACGCACTTCTCAAGCATTCAGCTGAAATAAAATGTTAAAAATTTACCTGGAGTTCAAAAAATTCTAAGCGAAAAATGTACGTTACGTTTTGAAATTCAATATCCAGCCTTGAAATAACTCGAATTTTAAGTTCTTAGGCTTTTTGAAAGGAAGAGAGCTTCCTTTTTCTAACAATATAAATGACTATTGTATTATCTCGGGAAGTACTAGTAAGAAATATTTCTCAAAATAAAAGTCAAATTTAAACGTTTTTGCATATAACGTCGGTTCTAGAACACCTAGAAATACCCCAATTGAACGAAAATGTGTAACTTTAGAACCTTTATTGGAACTCTAAATTTAGTTTGAATCAGGTAAATGTTCTTTGAAATATGGTCGGATTTTTGAATCAACAATTTTAAGGGCCTATCTTCAAATCTTCCCAAAATTTGAAAATAGGGGTTCTTAAAATGCTAAAAACAAATTTGATGGCCGTTTTGAAATAAAAAATGTACATACTGGATTCTATAGAATTCATTATTTTGCCAAAATATTCCATATACGTTACCTTTAAAAAATTATCCATTATAAAAAAAAATGATTTAAAAACGGACGTCAGATTTGTTTTTAGCACATTAAAAAACCTCTATATTCAAAAGCAGTCATCAATGTTTTATTCTATTTATCAATTATATAAAAAAATCGTTATATATAAACAATTAATATTATGAATATATTTACAGGGGATAAACAAATAAAATACCTGCCTCCCTTCCATTATCACCTCACTTTTATGACACTTCAACTTTATTTACTTATTTATTTATGAGCGACCGTAACTAAGGCGACTCGCTCAGAACAAAAATTACATATATAATATACATACAAAAATTACATCTAATTAAATACAATCTCATTTTACACATTTTTGCCCAAATATACAAATTGAAATTTATATACACATCTATTTATAAGAGAATACAATATTACAATATACTTGAATATATGAAAAATCAATATTATAATAATGCATAAAGTGTATACAAATAATCAATTAAGTTGGTTGAAGGAGGTTTCACACTCCTTTTAGTTTTATATTGTCAAATGTAAGATTTTAGTATAGTACGGCTGTATAGTTTTAACATTTTAAGACAAATAAAATACATACACATATATGTGTGTATGTCCTGTTATAATTTGTTCATGTTTAATTATAATTATAATTTGTTTAGTAGGTTGGTCTTGTTGAGGTAGTTCAGTATGTTATCTATATATTTGCTTCCATCGCCGAGTAATTCAGTCATATTGTAAGGTAAGTCATAGTTTTGTCTCTGTATAGTTTGTATAGTCAGCGCTGTGTTACACTGTGTACATGTCGGTCTGTCCTGTCTTGTCATGAGATAAGAGTGTGTCAGTCGGGAATGGCCGATTCTTAAGCGGCATAATATCACTTCGTCTCTTCTATTGTCCCTTTTGCTTGAAGGCCATTCCGCCTACCGTCTGTTTTATTTCGCGACCCCGAAACTTCCATTTTCCTCCCGCTCCTTTTCTCAAACGATCCACCACATTCAGAAATGATTACACATCCGTGAGGCACAGTTCTCCTTCTTCTCATTGGTAAGCATATTGTCATGCTGTACTTACTTATTTAATATCTGTTTCTATGTTGCCCATTGATGTTTTAAATCTACCTCTAATTTAAGCTCTAGCTATAACACACACTTACCAAATTTATCAACCGTCATCCATGTATAATCTTCTTCTGTTGTTTTTTTTTTTTTTTTTTTTTTTTTTTTTACGGCGCATCTACATCTAGGTCGTTAGCGCCGACATCCAGGGTGCAGCGAGGAATTTTACCAGCGAGCCGTGGGATGATAAAATTCCTGCCGGAGGTTGGGAATCGAACCCACCATCTCCCGCTTATGAATCCAAGGCGCTAGCCATTAGACCACGGGAGACCCCTTCTTCTGTTATTCTCATCTCTTTTGTAGATATATTAGTATTAACTCTGTCTTTCTGGTTTTACAGCCCCAAAGAAAGCTTGAATTTAAAGCCAAAGCTTCCTAAAATATTAACATTCATTTTCGTATAAATAATGTAGTTTCACAAATCCTACCTTCGCGACACCAACGGTCAATGATCACCTCTCACCTATTTAATTTTTTTTTTCTTTTGTCTTAATTTCATATATATATATCAGGCCCTTGGAAAAGTAACGGCGAATCACGAATTCCGGATGTTAAGAAATCAAAGTCTAAGTGCTGAAAGTGCTTCAGGATTGTTTAAAGGCGAACTCTCACTCTGTAGAATACTGATTCATAAATCTGCTTGAAAAAGTATGCAATTGAAATTCAATTTTTTTTTTTTTTTTTTTTTTTTTTTTTTTTTTTTTTTTTTTTTTTTTTTTTTTTTTTTTTTTTTTTTTTTTTTTTTTTTACGGCGCATCGACAAATCTTGGCCATTAGCGCCGGGCCTCCAGGGTGCAACCAGGAATTTTCTCAGCGAGCCCTGAGATGAGAAAATTCCTGTCGCCGGTGGGGATCGAACCCACCATCTCCCGCTTATGAATCCAGCGCGCTAGCCACTAGACCACGGGAGACCCCCATTGAAATTCAATGTTTTAAATATAATTTTTACGAGTGATTTATGGGTAAAAAAATGCTAGGAGGGACGTTTCAGAGCCAAGATTCACCCTTGAAATAGGACAATGAATTTTTCTTTATGCAGCTATTCATTTTAACTTGAAACAGTGAGAAAACTAAAGTTGAACCAGAGAAACAAGGCGATGCGTCATGTTACCTACATCTTTCTGAATTATAAAATAAAAAATGTCGATTTTTCTGATTCGCCCTTACTCTTCCAAGGTCCTGATATTTTCAGACATTAATTAGAATGCCATCTCGGTATCTAGTTGGTAGTATTGATACTTTTTTTTTTTTTTTCAAAACGTCTTCTGAAGTATGGAACCTTTAATAATTAAAATCCTTCGGGGAATGTCCTAAACTAAATGTTAATGGAGCGAATGCAGTTCTAAAATACCTTAGAGTTTAATATACCCGTCTACATCGTAAATAGCTTGCATAAATAGGGAACCTAAATAGAAGGAGGTATTACTTGCTGAGCAAATGTAACGAGATGGCCGAACACCGTGTTTACTCTTCGAGTTTGCACTCCAATTACACTGCAGATAGCTGACACACTTCCCGAGGAATACATTCTTATGTCTTTACTTGTCACAAAGATCTATTTAAAATAAAATAAATTCCTCGGCAAATATTAAATGTATTTTAAAACATCAAACGTTAATTCTGTTCAAATGGTGCCATCGCTTTTCAATTTAAAATAAATTAAATGAAAATGACGTTTACTGCATGTAAATACATACACACCTAAGTAATACAACAACTCTAATTTAATATTTTACTTCAATATAATCCAATGCCTTATTTTAATTTAATGTTCTACATTATGTTTATCTTTATCTTATTATTTTTTTCAAATAATACATCCACTTATAAAAAAAAGTCAGGAACTGCAATCAATTCTGATTTCATTACTGGAATAGCTACGCGTCATATAACGGACCACATAATACTCTATCAGACCAACATATTATTCTCTGTTTGATTTCTAGTTTCTGAAGAATAAGCGGACTCAGTGGCAAACAACCTCAGGGATATATCATTTCTGCTAGCATTTATAAGATGAGCCATAAGACTCGTAAATACATAAATAAAGCGATAAAACATGTAAAACTCAAAACTCCGCCTCGCAGGAACTGCCTCATCTTAGCGTGGTTCTGTTCATATCCCCAGTACCATTAGTATTGCAAGCAGTTATTGGTTGGCTTTGATCTTCCGTTAAAAATATAAATTAAAACTCAAAAAGAAGGATTTATAAGGCGCCACAAAGGAAACTGACAGTAACCCCCGCCTTCAACATTCACTCTTGCCAACACTATAATCAATATATTTTCCATTTTCTTACCTTTTTTTACTAAAATATTCATTTTACTGTTTAAAAAAGACATGTTCCCGTAGATAGATTCTGCTAGTTAACGAACTTCAGCTTTCAAAGACGAATGATTTTTCTTCCAAATATATATATATGCAAATTTGAACAACAACAAGATCTGTAGGTTCTGAAAGAAAAAACTTTCTAGTCAGCACTTCTGGATTGCGTGACATGCGTTCAACCTCATAAGCGGGGTTCGTCCCTATGGAGGGAGGGAGGATTCGCGCTTAAGCACATATTTTTTGGGAGGGGTAACCACGACATTCTAGTTAGGTTATGGCTAGGGATGTGGGTTTTCCGGAAAATTTTGAATCGGAAAATTTTCCAAAAAAGTTTCTGGTAAATTTTCCGGAAAATTTTCCTAGCCACTAAATGTCCACGTTTTTGTAAATTAAACTTTCATTGCTAGAGACTAAAAGTTAGCAATACTGGAGTATTTGTATCAACTATATTATATTATGCATAGGACACCCTTTTGAGTTTTCCCCCTTCCAACTAAAATAATAATGAGCAAAGCATAGAAATGTGATTTATAAGTTTTTAATCAGGTATATAGCTGAAAAGTTAAAATATAATAATTCTTTAGAAACTCTTATGCATATATAATATTTCAGTAATTAATTAAAAATACCACATTGGCCAAAGTATTTTATTTGCTAAATTGATGTATGAATATATTCGAAATGAAAAAAAATATATTTGATTGTAACTGTATATTTCTCTTCTCTACAAAAACATAAAAGGACAGATTTCATAAAAAAACTGAATTACCATAAAACGTCCAACCCCCAGGCACTGGGTCATCTTAGGGCGGTTCCGTATCCCTAGAGTCATTAGTAAAGGAATAGAATCTCCAAGAGGAGGAAGTTCAAGGCACTACAACTGACACTAGCCTAAGCTGAAATGACTCCCCCGCATTCTCTACGTTTGCGCTATTAAATGCAATTAAAACATTAGGTAAACGGCGACAAAACCCCGTTGAAATGAAAAAAACTAACAATTTCGAAGATTTAAGAACTTATTTCTCTGATTGACCTCGCCCCATCGAAAATTACTTTAGAAACGTTTTTATGTAGTAACCCTTCGAATGGTTATGTTCCAGTTACCATAATTTTCCAACCGTTTCCAATATTATTAAGGATAACATAAGAAGATTCCAAAACTTTTCATGTATGTTAATAATTTTTTTTTTTGAAATACGTCATTAACTCCATACATAACGAACATTCAACATATCGCCCTAAAAATGGTTTCATTTGTTTTCCTACATTAGCGATCCTATTAAACGAATACCTGCAACCATATTACCTCTATAACGTCCGCGTTACGAATTTTCTCACGCGAATGTCGCTCCAAAAAGCATGTTTTGGTCGACGGTTAACGAACTTAAGGTTTTAAATTACACAAAAGATGTTTGTACCAAATTTGAGCAAATTCAGGCCATTTATGAGCCTGTGAGACAGTTAAAGATATCGTCGATACAAATGCAAACTAACGAATGTGCAAATCACCAATTTTCAGAGTGGAAGAGCATTTATTCATAACTTTTTTTTGGACAGCCAAATATTCAGCAGATTTGGCCTCTTGATAGTGGAATACTTTCCCTTTAATAGAGTGAAGTCAGATTGAAGAATTTGCCTTAAATAAGTCCAGCAGAAATTAGTAAAGATTGACAATGAAAGATGCATTTTTTCATATTCGTTAGTTTGCTTTTGTATCGACGATATATATACAAGTTTCAGCCAGCGTTATTTTCGAGATCAATGGCTTCTGAAAAGAGAAATTTTATAGTCGGCACTTCCGGATTGCGTCTTGAGGTCAACCACATAAGCGGGTTTCCCTATGGAGCAAGGGAGGAACCGTGCTAAAATGTGATAAAAATCAGAACAAATGATTGAAATTTATACATTCAAGAATTTATGGGAAAGAATCAAATACAATATACGCAATTTTACAAGCATCTAACTGTGGAACACTACGATTTTAATAAATTAAATGAACAATTCGAGAATGTGTGTTCCTTTAATTTAATTTGTATTATTAATTTATTTTTCTAAACATTTTTACACATATTTTCATCATTATATTTTTAGTTTTAGTTTTTTTAATTAGTTTGTTGTTTGATCGATTTGCATATTTTTAGTGCGGTTCCTCCCTCCCTCTATAGGGAGGAAACCCGCTTATGAGGTTGACTTTATGACGCTCATGCTTGCAGTAACTAGGTTCGTAGGGCGATAGGTTTCTTGACGCAGAAAAACGAATGAAACCATTTTTAAAGCGATACCTGTAACCGTCTTCGAGAAACATTGCAACACCTACTTTTCCAAACAAATTTTCAGTTTGGCTATTCAGAAACGATTAATTCAGTTGTAACTTGTTCTAGACGTTTGATATTCATCTAATCTATCATGATAAATTTTGGTTCCGTTTGGAGTTAAGGAAGTACTAGAAATAAAATATTTCATTAACAGGTATGAAAAGTTTTGGGATTTTCGTATATTTTCTAAAATATCTCGAAAACGGTTAGGAAATCGTAGTAAGTGGATGCGAGTCAGACTTTTTTTTATATAGGTATTTAACTTCAGTTCCTATGCCTACTGGTTGATAAGTCACTTTGTGTGGAAAGCAACCCAATATAGTTGGGCAACTAAATTTTTTTTCTCAAAAACATCATTTTTCTCTCTCTGCTCAGAAAAAAATGCAGAATTTGAAAGGATGACATTGTCATCGCCATCAAATGAAGATTTTGTGAAACTGATAGCAGCTTCGCCTTGAGTTAATCTGTCAATCTATTTGCATCACAATATTTGCAATTACCTATAATTTTGTTTCCTTCATGGACAAAATGTAGAACGTGAACAGGTTTTTTTTTTTTTTTTTTTTTTTTTTTTTTTTTTTTTTTTTTTTTAATGGTTAACCATTATTCCTGACAGAGAGGAGTATGATTTTTTTTAAATTCCAATCTAGTGTTGTTTACACGAGGTGACTTCTTAAACCTGTTGCATTTAGTACAGAGTGGTGGGTTCCATCTTCTGGTTTCCGCCACAAACTTGTTTATCAAATATTAAGAGAAATGGGCGATTCATTATCTGTGTGTGCTCTTTTATTATGAAATAGGGTGAATTGACTTTTTATGAGTTATTACATAAGCAATATGACAATTGTTAGGTAAAACATAATCAAATTTAATTTGATTCAAGTGGATTAAAAAGTTGAATTATAACCTGTAGTTTTTGTCTAAATTGTTCAGAAATTAGCTAATATGTAAATGGAAAATTTTCCGGAAAAACATAGCTGAAAATTTTCTGGAAAATTTTCCTCCCCACATCTCTAGTTATGGCTGATATTTTTCTTTTTTTTCGAAAGAAAAGCCACCTCATCTAGTGGGAATAAAATGGACGACCTCAGAATTGGTCATTCACTACTTACTTCCCCCAGCTAACCCTCCTGCAATCTGTACCTTCCTCAGAAATGTAGCCTCCAGGAAACAGATAACTTCTCCCTCTCCTCCGTAGCCCTGAAGAAAGCTTGCATGTCTAGCCGAAACATAGCAAAACAAAACTCATTTTAGTTATATAAAGTAGTTTTTATTCAATCACATGACAGAACCCGAATGACCTACACCTTCTTACTCACTCTGAGTTAATGACGAGACGAGAACAGGCAATATGCAGAATTTGTAACAAGCAACTATCAATAAAACACATAATGACATTACACATGACTTGTAATAACTGAAGGTAGCCCAAACTTAAACGAAATAAAAATATATCAAACAAATTATGAAACTTACATAAATAGAATTTTTGAATATATCTGTATATTGTTCTTGAGAGAGAACAATAAAGAATAACAACAATGTTCTGAAAATTTCATTTATTATGAAATTTTTGGAATCTTAATAATCAAACTTTTTGCACTTTTTGAAGGAATGTAGCTATTCAGATTGCATGTGTTAACGTTTATAGAAGAACAATATTATTTTTTAAATAAACGGAAAGAAAACTTAGTCAATATAAGTTTGTACCTGGAGTATATTACTTCTTGCACGATAGCCCCGCTTCTTGATAGCTGAAGGATAATCTCGACAATGAATAATCCTTTCGTGCAAGAAAGTTCTCGTAGCTCTTCTTTATTTTCTTTCAGTTTTATCGTTTTTAACACCATTTAATTTAACTTTGGTAAAATAAAAGAAGGAACTTTTACTATTATGCCTAACTAATGCTATTTAAGCATATTGGTTTCTCTGCTTATGTAGACAATTTTTGTTTATGAGCATCCGCATTAAGGCAAATCTCTCAATATAATTATTACATATATCAGGTCATCCCCTAACTAATGTCGGTGGACTCTAGAATGTGTCCATCCAAGTTATTCTGCTAGCTCTTCGACTGTTACAAAAATATTTTCTTCTACAGCCTGCACGAGTTCGACGTCAAGCTCTGTTGGTCGACCTGTGCCAGGCTCATCTTCGAACTTGCGGTTTCCCGCTCGAAATCGTTCAAACCACCGCTGCACTTGTCGCTCATTAATGATATTTTCGCCATATATTTCTACATATTTTTGATAAGTTGACGCAGCATTTTCTCCTTTATCGAATTCGAGTAGGTACACCCAATAGGATTCAACTTTATTTAACCACTGTAAAATCACTATTCCTTCACTGCAATCCATTGTGACCTAGAGAAGTATTAGCATTGGGTTTCACTTTCTTCGAGTGCATCAATGTTTCTTGCTCACAGATCTGTCTTGGAATCCAGCCATTGGATGAGACAGAAGGTAGCTCCTTTCAACGTCATTTCACCGTCCTTCTGACCATCGAGAATGATGTTTGGAGGACTTGAGCACAGAACCCTCATATTGTATCGTATCATATCATATTATCAGATGTATGTACATACAGAATGTAATCATCAATGAAGAAATTGATATAGCGTAAGGGTTGCTTTGAGGCCTAAATTGATACACACCGTACAGCAATGTTTATGGACATACCACCAGGCCTTGTGTATAAACTGTATAACCTCGCCATTTTTTAATTACTTTGAAAATTGAAGGCGTTTGGGGCGGGGGAAGTATTATGATTTTGGGACTGGATGTCTTGACAAAGGTATTGTCAGCATCGATTTGATAGAGATGACAGTCCAAGGATAAAACGAAACATTTTAAAAATAAAGGAAATGAATGATTGAGAGAAAGGAACTAAGAGGAAGCAGTTCCTATGATTTCCAAAGTTGCTCTATTTTTTTTTATGCAAAAAATGAAGAGTGAAGGAATGCGGTGTGATCTGTATTCTTAGGTGAGCGTATATTGGAAGGGACAGTGCGCAATTTAAGGTAGAATTTATACAGCTAAGCAGCCTAGGCTCCCTGTATCCTGTTCGCATCCCATAAATACAGGAGAATTTACTGGCCTACTTAAGATCGTCTTGTCTCGTCGGTACATCACCCTCTTTATTACCCAATCATTTATTTTAATCAGGTTAAATGGCTATAATTTATTTCTTCTCAGCCTTAGAATGCATCTAATCTTGTTTGTCCATCGCTCGAATAAGCAAGGGACACCTCATCTGAGAGTTATTCGCTCTCCTAAATAGCAACAGTCGGAGTAAGGACCAATAGTCAAGAGCAACTCTTACAAATAATCTAGTATAAATAAATACCTGCAACAAATGCCAAAAGTCGAACAAAAAATTTGAATGTGAAGAAGATCAATTTTTTTTTAAGGAAATCGTAATCAACTTTAATCAATCTGTCACATTTTTTGTCAAATTGGAAAATACATGATTTTAAAAACAATAAGAAATTATGTGTAACAGGGACATTCCAAGCTTTCTTCTATTGAAAGGACTTTCAATTTTTCTCCCAATCGAAGTAATCCTATTTAAATATTTTTATTGAATATACAGGGTGTCCCACATTGAGGTGTTTATGGGTTTATTCTGCACCTCATTTGTAGTTCAGGGACGCAGAAATGAGCGTCCTATCTCAACATGTAGCAGAGCTTTTTTTTTAGCTTTTACGATGTAAGCTGATCGCTGGCCACATTCTCATTTCAGCTTTTGTCCGGATTTTTTTTTTTTTTTTTTTTTTTTTTTTTTTTTTTTTTTTTTTTTTTTTTTTTTTTTTTTTTTACGGCGCATCTACTTCTAGGTCATTAGCGCCGACATCCAGGGTGCAGCGAGGAATTTTCCCAGCGAGCCTTGAGATGAGAAAATTCCTGCCGGAGGTGCGAATCGAACCCACCATCTCCCGCTTATGAATCCAGCGCGCTAGCCACTAGACTACGGGAGACCCCTATGTAGCAGAGCTATTCAAACTTTTGTCTATTTTCAAAACTATTGAATTTTCCGGATTTCTGGTCTATGTATCGTAAATGACGACCACATTTTTAGAATCTACATTAAATTTCTAATAAGAAACACCAGTTATTAAAATGTTATCATGTAAATTAGGAGCTACACTAAGAGCCGTATAGATGTGAACTATTGTTATTAGGGTTTTCTTAACTCCTTTAATATTTTCTTTATCAGCTATTTGTAAACTTAGCAGTTTGCCTCCACCTCCAAATTTGCCTTATTTATTAAGCTTTAACATGGTACCCTGTTGTTTTAAAAACAAAAATTATTTAAGTCTATTTTTTCTGATTTCTGAGTCAAAACCAATACATTTGCTTTATTGCGAAGAAGCCATTACGAACACATTATTTAATTTCACGCGATTATGGTGATGTCCCATCCTTCCAACATTAGGTATACACACTTTTTGCTCTGATTAAGGATTAGGTGAAACCTTGGAAAGAGTGACATATGACAGAAGAACATTTTGGAAATAATCACAATTATTGTTAACATAATAAATACATATGTTATATTTTTATGCTTTCAGGGTCTTGTTTTATGAAATTTCTATTTTCAAGAGTAGTATAATACCCTTTTCATTTAAATCTATTTTTTTCGCTTTATATTTGCAGGAGAGAGTTTTTTCAATACAATTTAAAATGAATAACCCAGTTACTATTAAGCAATAACTTATAAGCAGAAATTGTAGTGTTTAATTTTATTAAATAGAATAGAATTAAAAATAGAAATTTAATAAAACAAGACCCTCAAAATATAAAAATATAAGATCTGTATTTATTGTGTTAAAATAATAACAATAATTGTAACTATTTCAAATATGTTCTTCTGTCCTCTTTCCCCTAATCCCCTGTGCCCCCTAATCCTTAATCAGAGCAAAAAGTGTGTATACCTAATGTTGGAAGGATGGGACATCATCATATTCGCGTGAAATTAAATAATGTGTTCGTAATGGATTCTTCACACTAAAGCAAATGTATTGGTTTTGACTCAGAAATCAGAAAAAATAGACTTAAATAATTTTTGTTTTTAAAACAACAGGGTACCATTTTAAAGCTTATTAAATAAGGCAAATTTTGAGGTGGAGGCAAACCGCTAAGTTTACAAATAGCTGATTAAGAAAATATTAAAGGAGTTAAGAAAACCCTAATAACAATAGTTCACATCTATATGGCTCTTAGTGTAGCTCCTAATTTACATGATAACATTTTAATAACTGGTGTTTCTTATTAGAAATGTAATGTAGATTCTAAAAATGTGGTCGTCATTTACGATAGATAGAAATAAATAATATTTCCTTTATTAAGTATTTAATTATTGTTATTATCTAATTTTTTTGTATGTGATACTGTTTTTTGTTTTCACCGATTCTTATATTCTGCCTCTTTTTAATGTAAATGAAGTATCTATTTTATAATCTGTATTAGGGCTCATCGCTATAAATGCGAAGCTCTTAAAATAAAATATAAATACGGTATTATGTCATATTTATGTTTTTTACCAGGTTTTATATAACATTTGTTACCATCATTTGGCCAACAATGTTATATTACATATGTAATTGTATATCCCTTCATAAATAAGTTGTAATCAGGCGGATCGCCTTAGTTGCGAGGCCTAAATAAATTACGATAAGCAGTAAAATAAAATAAATAAAAAAACAAGAAATGGAACTGGCAAATAGTTTTCTTTGTTCGTTCTTTTAAAGTCGGCAATTATTGTCATCTAAAGGTTACAATTATTTTGCCACCCAAGACGAAGAGTACCTCTAGTTTTTTTTTTTAATTTAGTAGATATATTATATCGCACTAGTAATTCTAAATTGACACAACTCAAAATAAAATTCAACTGAAAATGTGTCACTCTTGCTTATGTTGGGGGAATAGCATTAAGACACAAGTGCCCTATGGAGTACAAGCTCTGAAGCTGGAGTACATACAGTTTTGACGGTGCGAATAAAACCGATTTTTGAGTTGTGTCACTTCAGAAATACTAGTACGATATATCCAACGGATATAATAATAAAATCATATAAATTGTCTACTATAGTAATCAAAAAATCTTCTTTGGCTAAGCTGGTAAAAAAATTGAACAATTCTACGAAGGCTTCATTATGGCGATGAAAAGCAGGATGAAGAGAACTTTCCCAGCATTAATTTAAAATTGCGAAGTCATAGGATATGAGTCCATTCTTTATATGAACCGAGGCTCTTGTGAAGGAGCAGACAATATCTGTAAGATGGGCTATGAATCTACAAGTGGATTCCAGTCTAGAGATATTAAACAGCAATGTTAAATCCATTAATGTACAACTCTGATTACATTCTATCTTTAGACATGTTCTACGTCAGATCTATCGTTCACATTCTTGTATTTCTAATTTTCTATCTACTACATCATCTTGAACAATGGTAGTCTAATGAACAATGTTATTTCCAGTGTTGAGAGTAATTTTATTTATAAATATGAATACAAATTTATTCGTACTTTATATATTTGTAAATACGAATATCTAAATTTGTGTGGTTATGAATTTAGTTGTATTCATGTATTTGATGTATAAAAATAAAAATTGTGTTCACAAATTTTCCTGTAAATAGAAATAGATTCACAGTAAAAACTGTAAATATTCACAAAAAATGTGAATACTTAGAAAAAAATATACAAAGAAATTACAAAATAATTCATATTAAAATATATAAATACTGATGTCTTCACGTTATGATTTGTGAATACACAAAAATGTACATAATAAATTATGTATTTTTGCGTATTAACGAAAGGTGATATTAGGAATGATATTATAGGTGGTATTAGGAAGGATATAGAAGGTGTAGAAAAACAAATATTGTAGTTGATTAATACTGTAAGCCTAAATTAAATATTCCTGTTACACAGTAGGATTAGAATTAGGAGTATTGTTTTTGCACATTTTACACTACATTTTGATGGAGTTTTTTGTCAAAGAGAACGGAATGCAAAATTCATATGCGACTAGAAAATTATTATTTTCAATTAAGTATTGAAAGATAGTGTCTGAAATTAATGTTACAATAATTCAAAACTGCACAGACGTTAATAATAACGAGATTCTAAATATAATTTTAGAATAACAAAATATACAGTATATTTCTCAGTTCAAAAGAAACAAAGAGTGACCTCATAAATATAAATGTTTTTATTGTTTGAGTCCTTCGAGAAGAAACACCATCAACTGACATTGAAAAGAGTAGACTCGAAGGTTATTCTCAAGACCTAGTTCTATTCAGTCCTATAAAAGGAAATGAGCTGCCAAGAATACTCTCATACGAAAGGTATTTCAGTGAATTTGTTCGAGCACGATTGCGAGGAATAAAAATAAATTCTGGTAGCGTGATGCTCCCTCGACCACGACTCATCCTATCAGCCTGATTGAAAATCAATCTCTCTCTCTCACTCTTTAACTCTCTCGCTCTCTCTGTTTTTCTTTCCCTCCTCTCTCATATATTTCGTTTTTAGGGGCTGCCCTCTGCAGTCCACACAATGGAAACAAGAAACACTTCTCTGCCCTGATGATTTTTAGAATAGCCCGAAACATTGAAGTTGTAAATATTATTTCAATACAGGAGACAACCTTACTTGTTTTACAGCTCCATTTTATAAATCAACTTACCAAAGAGTCTTATCATTTAAAAACATTGTCTTTCTTCAACAGCAAAGCAGAAGTCAGACGAAAATGAAATTGCAACTGGGGACGTGCAGAATGAACAGAGAGAAATTAGCGAATTACTGAACTCTGCGGAAAACATGTTCAAGAGAATGGAAATCTAGAAAAGGTGGCATTGTTATCCTTTCCCAATTCCAGCCTTCCCGTTGTAGCTGAAGCTCATCCTCAACAAGATAAAGCTGCTGCTAGTTTTGAAGAAACGATGGTGACATCCGAAGGTGCGGAAGCACAGGATAAGACAGTACAATCTGCTCGGAGAGGAGGAACACCGAAGGAAAGGAAAAATATCAAATCATCGAAGGATCGAATTCAGGAATCTTCAAGAAAAATTACTGAACCTTGAAGACGTAAAGTAAAACTAGTAAACAATAAGAAGACGTAGACAGTAAACTCTTTTGTAAATTGCGCGCTTATTTTCAAGACATTATTTTTTCATACAATGTTTTTATGTTGACGGTAGTAATCAAGCAGTTAGTAGCACAGCTGTACATTGTACATACTCCAGGATTCTTAACCTACATATGTCTTAAATTAATTTTATATATTTTTATTATTTTTTTTTTCAAGTTTTTGATTTATTTGGTTTCACCGCTTTTTACATGTTGTTATAAGTACTAAAATTTGTTATATTTTTGGTTTGTTTAAATTGTAGCTAATCGCCTGAGTTGCGTAGCTCTTAAAAAATAAATAAATATTCAGCAATCAGGGATTAGTTGGGATTTGGCTAAGAAAAACATTAATACGATTTTCGTAAAAATCTGTATTAAGGACGTTACGGCTACTCTTTCGTAGCCTTCGTCAGCAATGAAGTGCTGGGAGGCAGAGAAAGACGTGAAAATATACAAGGGAACTTCAACTTGTTCTCTTGTATATTTTCACGATGATTACTTAAGTGTTAACTTTGTTCTTTCTCTGCCGGCACTTCATTGCAGACGAAGGCTACCAAAGAGTAGCCGTAACGTCCTTAATACAGATTTTTACAAAAATCGTATTGATGTTTTCTTAGCCGAATCCCAACTAATCCCTGATTGCTTATAACCTCGACGGCTAACTATCTACAACTCATTATTTCTTAATACCGTTAAATTGTTTGTATCCCTAGCAATCCGGCCCCTACATTTCATATTTATCTGTAAAGATCGCATGGTATGCTGGTTGATGTATAAGGCATGAGGTGAGCTGGTATTTGTCGAGACCGGGAGATGCCAGCCGGCATGAGATCCTGTCAGTCAGACGACTTTTCGGCTCTTTAACTCATTTGCAGGATTGGAAAGGTGCCACGGACAGAAATAGCTGTCTCTCCCATACATCATATCTACTGCCTCGGGATTCCACGTTTTAACCCATTAGCCGACTCTCTACCCAATAAGGTTCAAAAATTCAATATTAGTCTTTCATGAAATTTACTCATAACTTGTCATATACCAAGATTACTTAAAAGCATATCAACATAAGTCCTATAGTAATCTTGAAGATTATTATGATCTATACTAGTTACAAAAGTGCCTTAAAATCAGTAATAACGTTTCTAATTAAGTCATAAGAAGAATACAGTTCCTTTTAGCGCGGTTACACCCTATCTCCATAGGGAGAACCCGCTTATGAGGTTGACCTCATGACGCAATCCGGAAGTGCCGACTAGAAACTTTCTCGTTTCAGACCCCATAGATCACGAAAATATAGGTGGTTCAAATTTGTATATATATATATATATATATATATATATATATATATATATGTGTGTATTTATATATATATATATATATATATATATATATATATATATATATATATATATGCTTTTCTGTTCGCGCTCTAGCACGCTCAAAAATGGCCCGATTTTAATGAAATTTGGTACAAAAATCAATCTTCTAATTTGAAAGGTCAAGTTCGTTAACCAGCAGAAACCACCCACGGGAAGATAGTGTTTGGGCGAAATTCGCGCAAAAAAAATCGTCACGCTTACGTTTTTGAGTTTATATGCTTGTGGGTACTTGTTTTATAGGTTTCTTAACATAGGAAAACGAATGAAACCATTTTGAGGGCGATATCTGTAGCAGTTTTTGAGAAAAGTGGAATCAATGTTTTTGTCATTATTTTGTTGTGGGTACTTAGAATCGCGGGATTCAATTGAAATATTTTCTAGATCTTGGAAATTAATCCCAACTAAGATCTTTAAATTTTGGTTATATTTGGAGGTAAGGAAGTATGCGAAAAAAAATTGTATTAATAGACATGAAAAGTTTTCGTATCTTCATACATTTTTCGTAAATATCTCGATAACGGTTGGGAAATCGTGTTAAGTGGAAAGTGACCATTCGAATGATTACTAAATTCTCTACAAAAAAGGTTCTGAAGCAATATTCGATGGAGCAACGTCAATCAGAGATATAAGCGCTTAAAACTTAAAAAGGGTTTGTTTTGTTGTTTTGAAGGGGTTTTTCTCTTTGTTTATCTCACTTTTTAATTGGTTGTTTTTTGTTTTTAATTGCATTTATCAGTAAAATTAGTATTGTAGTAAAATAAGCTAAGAAATGGTGAAAGGTAATGATAATAAGTTTGGAGTGGCTGTGGTAATCAAGATGACTGTGGCTAATCATGATGTAGTATGCATAGTTTGTTTTGAACCTTCCTCATAGCCTCCAACTGAAGTTATCGTTATTTCTTATTTAATAGAAAGATACATATAGTACATAGTTGTATTGACTTATACAGATTAAGAATTATCCGCTTCTGTGTAAGTTGGCTACTGTCAGTTTCCTGTGATTTGTGATGCTAATATATTCCATTTCTTCGAGATGTACGTAACCGCGCTAATATGACGCAGTTCCTGCGAGTCGGACTTTTTTAGCATTACATTTTAGAAAATTATTTAATTTATAAAGCTTCCTGTACCAGAGACCTACATTTGAACATAGAGCAATATAAGGATTCACTTCGCTATAAGCACTCCAGCAAAATCAATCTGAATTTTATTTAGGAAGCGTAGATCGTCGGGGTTTCGGTCAGTGTTCTTATTCAATAAAACACATTTTATTTGCTAAAATGTATATTTATTGCCGCCAACGTTTCGGCTTGCTATACAAGCCATCTTCAGGGCTGTAAAAACATATATGGTGTAACAATCGTAAGGACAGAAACAATAACAAAAAACAACAAAAAAAAAAGGCTAGAAACATTAACATAAATATGAGTACCTATATGCTTGAAAATATAAATATAAATATATATATATATATATATATATATATATATATATATATATATGTATATATATATGTATGTACATATATATATATATATATATATATATATATATATATATATATATAAAGTATAATAATAGCAATATAAATAAATATACCTGTATAGTGACATACCTATTGCTAGAAACATTAACATAAATATGAGTACCTAAGGTATGTCACTATACAGGTATATTTATTTATATTGCTATTATTATACTTTATATATATATATATATGTACATATATATATATACATATATATATATATATATACATATATATATTTATATATATATATATATATATATATTTATATTTATATTTTCAAGCATATAGGTACTCATATTTATGTTAATGTTTCTAGCCTTTTTTTTTTTGTTGTTTTTTGTTATTGTTTCTGTCCTTACGATTGTTACACCATATATGTTTTTACAGCCCTGAAGATGGCTTGTATAGCAAGCCGAAACGTTGGCGGCAATAAATATACATTTTAGCAAATAAAATGTGTTTTATTGAATAAGAACACTGACCGAAACCCCGACGATCTACGCTTCCTACTTCTGAACGGTGGACCATATCTTCTCAATGAATTTTATTTAAAATTAAAAAAAGTCAGGCACTTCAACAAGGTCTTATTTTCAATTAAATTACAACACAATAGCAAGCGTCTGTAATACAATGGCCAGCTGAAGAAATAAAATGTAGTTTCAAATTAGTGGAAAAAAAATTTCCCAGTGCATTAGATAATCAGGTCCATCGTTTTCATCAAAGTCGAAATCTTTCATTGGATTATGAGGTTTTCAATTTCAGCAAATCTGAAATTATAATACAAACTTGATTGATACGACACAACAGCACAAGATAACGTAGCTTTAACATACTTATCCCAGGCATCATTGCCCATTGATGACCTGAAGTAATATATATGAGGTACAAGTTTGGGTGAAAACCTTTTCATTTTTTATTTATTCATTAATATTTTCGCAACTTTTCGCTGTTTTGCAACTCTATAACAATAAATTATGATATTATAAAATTAGTTTCACACATTGTGTATATAAATATATTATTATGATGTAATATTATAATACATTCCTGTTCATGGCGATTTATACCTTACATTTGGTATTTATTATGTACATTCTGCGTATATTATTACATTACACACCTTTTCAACCAATCCATAAAATGCATTCGAATTCAGTCCAAAATCTAATAATATCTCTATACAATTCACATCCAGGTGTCCATTTGCAAACTATTTTAGATTTACAAGTTAGAAGGCGTTTCTTTACAACAGAGATATCATTTGGGGCATCAATGTTGGCAAGATTAAATTCCTGATCATCGTAATTGTAAATAATTGAGTAGTTGAAGAAACATAATTGCCAACGCAAGTAGAGGATTTCAAAAACGAAGGAATGTGGTATATGGAAGTTATGGGATACGAACTAATGATTCCGTTCGTCGTATGATCTTCTCAAGATATTTTACGTATTCCAAGTTGCAACAATGACACTTCTCCATTCAATAAAACCATTAATCATCATTTGATATAGATTTTTCACAGATTTGGTGAATAATTCAACCACAGTTTAGACGTTGCCCTGCCAAAACAAGGTACTCTAAGAATAAGGCTTTAATGTGTGCAAGAACAGACATCATGAGTGAAACATACTTCATAAATGAATATTAGTGTGTATTTAAATGTGTTCTGGTCTTGTACTACAATAAAATTACAATTTTACAATTTTTAATGATAAATAGCACAAAAAAGTCAACGAATAAATCATGATGCTGTTCTTTATACATTGTATTCCCCTCCCCATAAGGAAAAACACGCCAAGACTTCCATGGATTTGGAAAGGCCGACGAGAATGTCAAAGTCTCATTAACCATAGTTTAAAAAAACAAGCATTCGAATACAGTAGAACTTGGATAATTTGAACCCCTAGGGACCAATAAAAAAGTTCGAATTATCCAAAATTCGAATTACAAAAGTTTTTGAAAATAAATGACTAAAAAATCGAACTTCATATTTTCATATTTTTTAATTAAAAAAAAAATACATTTTATTTAAAGAAAAAGAAACATTACATGAATTGTTGATTACGTAAATAATTTATCAAAAAAGTAAAAATAAAAGTCTATTTTTTTTTAAAAAAGTCATTTTCATGAGCACGAATTTTTTATTATTTTTTTTAATCCTTGGCAATTTCAGATTTTTTCTTCATTCCTTTTTCAACTTCTTTAATCGCAGATATTTTCTCTGACAACTTTAATGTTTTATAACTTCTATGCTTCGTCTAAAATCAACAACTCGCTCAACTGCACTGTACACAATAAATTCAAGGCAAAAACAATACAACAAATCTAGGACTGACTTAAAACTGAGTTAGATGGGCTCATAGCAATAGTTGTGAAGCCCTTATAATAAAATAAAAAAAATAAAAAAATAATAACTGAATAAGAAATGAATATCGGAGGGACGGTGGAAGGGAATTCTAGGATAAAAGGACAGGGTGTAACTATAACAACCCCTTGGAAGGGAGGAAGCGTGACCCACCATATTGCAGAACTCCTAGAGCCCAAGAACTAGACTATGAGACCGATATTCTCACAAGATTTAGGATCGACTGTCTCTCTGTCCACTTCCCGTTGGAGGCATAGGCTCGTAAAAAATTCGAATTATCCAAAATTTTGTTCGAATTAACCACGATTTTTTTACATTGTTTATGCCCTAAATTCTAGGGACCGAGAGAAATATTTGAATTAAAGAAGATTTCGAATTATCCATGTTCCACTGTATTATAATTTTTTTACGCTAGGAGTTAAGAAAGTATATGAAAAACAAAATTATTAAAAGACATTAGGAATTTTGGGACTTCCGTATACTTTCTTAAATCCCTAAAAAAAACGATTGGAAAATTATAGTATGTGGAAGAAAGTCATTCGAAACCTTACTAAATCCTCTACAAAAAGATTATTGAAGTAATTTTCAAAGGACATTTAGAAGTGATCGATTCAGTTGGTACTTATTTCAGATGTTTGACATTCACCTAATCTAAAATATTTAATTTTGGTTACGTTTGGATGTAAGGAAGTATTAGAAGAAGGGTGGGTAACTGGAATGTAACCATTCGAAAGCTTACTAAATTCTCTACAAAAAGGTTCTGATGTAATTTTCGATGGGGCGATGCCAAACGGAGAAATAAGTGGCTAACATTTCGAAATTTTGGTCTTTGTTTACCTCACTTTGTAATTGGTTGTAGTTGTTTTTTAATTGTATTTAACCCTGGATTGACACCATGGGGTCAAAAATACCCCAGACTTTGTTCTATGGCGTTTTCCTCGATTTCTATGAATCTCAGAAACTCCCGTCTTCTTCCTAAATACTCGGAAGTGTATTACCTGGTATCTCCTCAACAAAACAAAGCCAGTTGTCTACTAATCGCTGCATGAGAAGGTCGCGAATTGTGCATGGGGTATTTTTTACCTCACGGTGTAGTTAACGTAAGTCTTTTTCGATCATCTCATAATATCTTCACGGGTCGATCACTTTTATGTTACGGCTTTCAAAGTAACAAAATTGCGTATAACAAACTGTACAGTGAAATTAGGCGTATTTTAGATGAACTGGAGAAAGAAGAACAAGAAAATCCTGTTGAAGACGACAGCTGTTCTGAAGATGAAGAGGAAGAAAGAGAGGATTCAGCTTCTGAAGAAGACGCCGAAGATTTCTCTATAGAAGAAGGTCCTGTATTAAGCAATATTTATCCAGGTACGTCAAATGCTTCACATAATAAATGTAGCCTTGATTCAAATGGAGAGTAACGTAAAGAAACTCCACAACAAGTGGACGTTTATATTGGTAAAAACGGACATACTTGGAAGAAAAATGTACCATGGCATGGTGAACTGGCAAAGAAGAGTGCCTAGAAAATATTTTCTCTTCGATTTGGGCTACCAACTGGTGAAATCTCATGTGGAAATTAGAGCCCAATTGGAGAACATACCGAAACCACTGAAGACACTGATGCTTGTTGTTTTGGGAGATGAATCAACTCCTGGTGGACCTTCAACATCTTCCGTTACTTTGGACAAAGCCATGAGATGTTTATTTCTGACAGAAAGGATGACAAGAAGACGAAAACACTATGTTCTGTGTGTAGAAGGCCGATGTGCCGCGATCACCGATCACTAAATGTGTTGATTGTTAACGAGCCTCAGTTGGACAGAACACTGCATTTTCTATTGTTCCTTTTTGTTATTGCTTTTTAACATTCCATTTTATTGTTTTTTAAAAAAATATTATCAGTCAAGTAATATTATGTATTATTTCTTTTAGGATAATTATTTGGTTTATGGAGAACATTAAATTCTAGGATTTCCGAGCTTTTTTTTTTGTATTTTAATAAATATGTTGCAATTTTATTACTGTTTGAATTTATTTCTTGATGTTACTGGTCTATAGATTGTTGTAGTATAAATAACCAAAAGAAAAAATTGAAATTTGTTCCTGTTTTTAATTTTTTAAAGTATGAGGTAAAATTTACCCCACGGTGTCATTAACGTAGATGTAAATGGCGGTGTCAATCCAGGGTTAACAGTAAAATGATGACTTTAGTAAAAGAAGGTAAGAAAATGAGAAAAATGTTTATAATGTTTCCAAGAGCGAACGGTGAGAAAGAGGATGGAGTAATTTCCGCTAACGATACAATCACTTTTCCCTTGTGGCGTTTAAAATCTTATATTAATTCTCTTCGAGATTTTATTTTGTATTTTTGGCGAAAATTCAAATTAAATCAATAACTGCTTCTATTCCTTTTACTAATGAAACTAGGGATATGAACGGAACCGGGCCAAGATGACGCAGTTCCTGCTACTCGAACTTTTTTTCCTGCTTGGCGGAAGTACATACAAGCAGCTTTAGAGTAACTGCCGTGTCGTTTTCGGTGCCCTAAAACTGGATTTAAACCACAGATAATCCGATAATTAACAGTTAATCCTGTAACATAGTTCTTCTTCAAATGACTACTTTTGTTATCCGTTATGTCTAAAACTCAATTAACTAAATTAAAGTAGAAAATGAGAGAACAATAAAGTTTCTTTCCCACGAAGCCTGTTAGGTAAGTTAACCTTGATGTAAATTTGAAGATCTTGGTCAATACATATATTTAGCTTCTGGAAACAAGCTAAATGTGTAGTGACACATGATGGGAGCTATATTGGTTTCTGGCAATCGGCATAGAAAAAGTGTTCAATTACATGGAAGCCAAATTGTTTTTGTAAAGAACCTTGTCTCTTTGCCCACTCCTCTTCCTGCAGGTTGGCAAGTTTGGCAAGAACGCATTTCCTTTCTTTCTGCGTAGGTTTCCTTAGGTAATAGTTGTTAGTATTTATTAAATATCAGTTATCAATATTTATTAAAAGTCAGTTATCAATATTTCCTCAAAATGAATCTAGACACTGATAACCTAGACATTAAAAAAAAAGGAAAAAAAAAAATATTTCCTCAATATCTAGCCGCAGTACTATTAGACTGTCCTATCGACATATTACATTAGTACTATAATCAAAAAACGCATTACTAAGATATTCAGTTACTTCTTATGACCAAAGCCATATTCTTCATATTATAGAAAGGGACACATTTAAATATATTAAGCCTGAGCTATAAAAATACTGTAAGGTTTATAAAGACTTTTATGAAATATTAATATACCTTTTTTCATAGGACATTTGATTGAAATCTGACCTTTATACAAGTCAATACATATTTTGATCAATTTATCAATTACATGAAAAAAAGGACCTATGTATTATACTATTACATTCGAATGACGCCTTCCAGTACACATTATTAAAAAAACACGATGAAATCAATAGAGTCTTTTTTACTTCGTTAACGCGAAGATAGATTAATTTAAATTGCATTATTAACATGTGATTCTATTGTCACACAGTGATTACATGTTCTTATTATTACTATTCAACAACGTACGTGTAAACATACTCATGCGCAGGGATGTAAAATTGGGAAATAAAGAGCTCTCATTTGAAATGTTGAATAGTTATTTTCATCACTAGTACCAAAAGCGGTTGTTTTCGGTGCGCAGTCGAGCTTAACGCGCGAGGCGTAGCCGAGCGCGGAAATTAGACCAAGCACCGAAAACACACTTTTGGTACGTTTTATGAACAATACTTTTCATTATACTGCTCATACTTGAATACATTAAAACCCTTTTATATTTCATTAATAACTTAAAAGATACAGTAAAAGAAATTAAATTGACGCCTTTTTTTATTTGAAAAAAAATCTGTTTATTAACCTATAATAGAATAAAAGTACTTATACAAACACATGTTTATTAGTAGCAGGTAAGGTTAGCGCACCAAAAAGATTTTTCGGGCCTAGGACCGAAAAGTACTATTTTACGGGCTCAAACACATTGAAAACACATGTTTTTTGATGTAGTATAATGAAAAACTATTTATTCAAAAATAATTTTAAATTTTAAGGGCCTCGTCACCAATACAATTCTATTAATTTTAGCGAGTTGGATTGACTAGAGTTTTGATATCTTCTTGAGCGAGCGTAGGAGCGGAAACGCATAGCCTAGAATGCAAATAAATATAAAATATAAATTAAAAAGTCGGTCTCAAATAAATAACCTAACTACTACGTTAACTGTTAAAAATATTGTAATTGAGAACATATGTTTTTATTGAAATATGAATTTGCGTTAATGAAGTAAAGAAGACCCAATCAATATAAGAGAAGTCAAACAATAATACGAGAAATATAATACTAGAAAATACCTAGGTCATTTGTAACCAATATCATACTAATTATTCAGACTTTTTAAATTAAATTTAATATCGATAAAATACATTTATGCATAGTGAAGTTGTATGTTCCATACATTTTAACTTATTTTATTTTTCTGTGTTCTTATATAATTTGACATGTTTCTACTCCTTTAGTAATAAAACCTATTTTTCAATATCAGTAAAAATGCCCATGATATTGTAAAAATAAATCAGTACCGTAACAGGCCAAGAGGGCCTTTGTGGCAGATACTATAGAATTATCTGATTCATGACCATACGGCACACTATGCTTCGACTGCTAGAAACATTAGCACCAAGGTACCCATTAATAAATTAATTAAAGGATGGGTTGGCCTGGGGAGGCTGAATCCAACTCATGAACGAAGACGCTAGAAGATAAAAATCTTTAGTGCTTGCTCGGGATTTGAACACACCGCCCCAACGGACCCAGCGACACCAAGTGGGCGACTGTCCACCACTCTACTGCCAAAAGGAAAAGGCAAGACCATTCTGATGTTTAAAATGAATTTAGGATAGAGTTGAAGATAAATCTAAAAATGTAAAACGATATTGCCCTTGATTATAATTTATATTTTATTATAGTAATTTATTTCAATGATTTTTTTGTTTTTTTTTACGGCGCATCAACAAATCTTGGCTATTACCGCCGACATCCAGGGTGCAGCCAGGAATTTTCTCAGCGAGCCCTGAGATGAGAAAATTTCTGGCGCCGGCGGGGATCGAACCCACCATCTCCCGCTTATGAATCTAGCGCGCTAGCCACTAGACCACGGGAGACCCCTTATTTCAATGTTATATTGAAAAATTTAATGAATATGTTTTGAAATTCTGTCCTTGACTGATAATTATCCAGACATATCTAAGGATTTAGTAATAGCCTAATATTTTAAATATCTCATATTACATTAGTCCAAAATTTACAACTATACTACGCTTTTTATCATTTAAGTTTTTCATAATGCGCTGCACTCACGAGGGATTGCATGTCTAGATAATTTTTCTAGATAATTAATGATGGAATTTTCATTAATAATGGAAGTGTTTTAAATGGAACAGATCACGCGACGGCTTTTATGAACCGTTTGTTCGATTCGAAGCTAAAAATCATCGATCTGGTCATTTTTGTTTGAATTTACATACTATTCTAAAACCGAATCTTCTAAAATCGGATTTTAATGATTGTTATGAATGCCAAACATTGGTGGTAGTCCTTCCTGCCCTGGGAGCAAATGAATAGTAAAGCGCTTTCTCCCGTACCTGATACCATTTTTTTACCAACACATTTTTGTAATTTAAAAAATTCTAATTGCTGTTTCTCAAAGGAAATTTAGTGAAAAATCCAAATTTGCAATTATATTTTTCGTACCAATTTTATATTTAAAAAAAAAATCATTTATAGTTGTGAACAATTGGCATTTTACTGCATTTTTCGCTAAAAGTACATTTTTTACAAAAACGAACCAACTTATCAGGAATCCAACTTTATATTCGTACTAATCAACCCAAAAAGCATTAACCAGAACGCCAAAAAAATTTCTGTAGACAGAGCAAATTTTAAGATTCAGTATTATAAAAAACAACTTAAAAGCCCCATATTTTAAAAACTTGATGTATAGGGAAGAAAACTAATGTCAGAGTCAGATTCAGCACACCCGAAAACCCCCAAAATAGTGGTTCGCCGTGTTACCAAATCAGTGTCGACTTGTGTTATTCTTACGACCTTGAACTGTATGATGTAGTGTTTGTATAATAATGCTTTTAAACCGAAATAAAATGTCCTCCTAAGTCTAAGGATATTGGAAAAAGATAGAAAAGATAAGGCTGTAATCCCCTTGAGATTGAGCTGACACACGGGCCAGGAATGAATGGTCCTAGAGGTCCACTACATACAGGAATAGCAGCCGATCCTGAGACCACCCCCCCCCCCTCGACAATAGGAATTCCATAGCCTAGAAGCGGAAACTCCCCCGCACATAAACACACTTGTTCTCTTCTAAACAACCGTCCAGCTTACTGAAGGCTATTTTGAACAAACATCTCTATGTTTATTTTTTAGATAACACTATTTGTTTCCTTTTCTGTCCACCCTCCCGACTCCGATGGTATGCAGGGCTTTTGGCGCGTTTCTGCCTCCTTCCATGAGGAGGAAACCCGCAAACGACCTGAACATTATTACGCAATCCGCAGGTGTCGGAGAGAAATGTCAACTTGTCAGAAAATAACCGTGGTTCAAATTTCCTTAAACATACACACACACACATATATGTGTGTGTGTGTGTGTGTGTGTGTGTGTGCATACTCATACAGTATAATTTGCAAGTACGTATTTGACAGAGAGGGTTTCCGTGAATTTTTCTACAATCCCATCGGGCACCACGGGGTTGTTGGGGTGGGGATTTCGCGAAATCAATGCATAAGAACTGAAGAGGCGCCCTTTTCATATTTGGCCTTGACACCCCTGCCGTGCCGGATAATCAAGCGTGCCGGACCATAGGATGCCGGATAAGAGGAAGTTTACTATATTTGTGTGTGTGTGTATATATATATATATATATATATATATATATATATATATATATATATATATAGGACAAGGGCTTACCACAGTTTGGCTAATAGAAAATGAGTAATTCCTAATTTCTTCACACAAGGTATTTAAAAGTAACAAATGTCCATTTTATATTTATTGATAAAATGATGACGATCGTTCAACCTATCCCTCAATAAACATCTACTTCATTTGCATAGATTTAATGCTTACTAAATGCAGAAGTTTTCCTGTAAGTAGTGAATCTGTAGTCCATTAGGGGTACAGACCCCGGGTACAGACCCCGAATGTTTTCCCCCTAGGTCTGTAGTCTAGGGGGAAAACATTCGGTGGAAACCTATGATTCATCAAGAAAAACCGAAATGCGTTATTGGACGTCGAGAAAGTATCTTCTATCAATAGGTTTAGTGAACTAAATCATTTTCTTACAGGAACATTAGTCCATTTTATGATGTAATAATTAGAATTAATTATCTTAAACAATTTTTGAGCAAAAAAAAAAAAAAAAAAAAAAAAAAAAAAAAAAAAAAAAAAAAAAAAAAACCCGGAAAATTGACACGTAACACCTTCTCCTTTGGAATTGAACCATATTTATAGCTGGAAATTATTTTCAGAATCGCCTCCTAGACTTTCGTTACTTAGTCCTCAATCGCCCTGTGCGTTGTTGATAAAATTCAGTCTAAAAATATGTTGTCTAATTAGAACGATCAAGTTCGGTAACAGCAAAATCCTTTTACCGAAACATTGCTTATTGGGTGAAATTCACGCAAAATAATCGTAATGCTTACGTATTTACGTTGACAGGGGCGTGGAGAATCTATATATATATATATATATATATATATATATATATATATATATATATATATATATATATATATATATATATAACCGTTTTCGAGAAAGGTGGTGAAAACTATGAAATTCTTGGAAATTTTCGATTTATTCTTATGTATCTCGAAACCGGATTTTGTCAAAATATTAAGACAAAATTTTAACTGTTTCTATTCTAAACTTTCCAAATGACAGTAGGGATTAGAATGGGAATCCGCTAAGATGACGCTGTCAGACCTTCTTTTTATAGCGGACACAAACTATTGGAGACCTCGGCCTCAAGGTTTATTATAAATGGGAGCTGACAACGAAAGTTTTGGCCCCATAGCCATGTTCTTGTCCTTGGGAATTCTTATTGTCAAATGTAATTACATTAATATCCTCTATGATCAGAAAATGCTGCTGTCAAACAGCAATTTCTGTTTAATGTTGGCTCCGTACTGCTGAAACTCTACAGTCCACTCGGTTGCCAATTAATTTTGCTCGTGATTTCGGCTTTATAGTCCATCTTATTTCAAGACTATTGAGAAAGAAAATATAAAATGGGCGACACTTCTCAAATAATAATTAAAGTGCAGTAGAAATCTATTCAAACAAATACTGGCAAACAGGAGGCGACGAGAATATTCGTATACCTAAGGACCCCAATGAACCTATTACAGATCGCACCCCATCGCTTAATACTGGCAAACAGGAGGCGACGAGAATATTCGTATACCTAAGGACCCCAATGAACCTATTACAGATCGCACCCTATCGCTTAATACTGGCAAACAGAAGGCGACGAGAATATTCGTATACCTAAGGACCCCAATGAACCTATTACAGATCGCACCCTATCGCTTAATACTGGCAAACAGAAGGCGACGAGAATATTCGTATACCTAAGGACCCCAATGAACCTATTACAGATCGCACCCCATCGCTTAATACTGGCAAAACAGAAGGCGACGAGAATATTCGTATACCTAAGGACCCCAATGAACCCATTACAGATCGCACCCCATCGCTTAATACTGGCAAACAGGAGGCGACGAGAATATTCGTATACCTAAGGACCTCAACGAACCTATTACAGATCGCACCCCATCGCTTAATACTGGCAAACAGGAGGCGACGAGAATATTCGTATACCTAAGGACCTCAATGAACCTATTACAGATCGCACCCCATCGCTTAATACTGGCAAACAGGAGGCGACGAGAATATTCGTATACCTAAGGACCCCAATGAACCTATTACAGATCGCACCCCATCGCTTAATACTGGCAAACAGGAGGCGACGAGAATATTCGTATACCTAAGGACCCCAATGAACCTATTACAGGAGGCGACGAGAATATTCGTATACCTAAGGACCCCAATGAACCTATTACAGATCGCACCCTATCGCTTAATACTGGCAAACAGGAGGCGACGAGAATATTCGTATACCTAAGGACCCCAATGAACCTATTACAGATCGCACCCCATCGCTTAATACTGGCAAACAGGAGGCGACGAGAATATTCGTATACCTAAGGACCCCAATGAACCTATTACAGATCGCACCCCATCGCTTAATACTGGCAAACAGGAGGCGACGAGAATATTCGTATACCTAAGGACCCCAATGAACCTATTACAGATCGCACCCCATCGCTTAATACTGGCAAACAGGAGGCGACGAGAATATTCGTATACCTAAGGACCCCAATGAACCTATTACAGATCGCACCCCATCGCTTAATACTGGCAAACAGGAGGCGACGAGAATATTCGTATACCTAAGGACCCCAATGAACCTATTACAGATCGCACCCTATCGCTTAATACTGGCAAACAGAAGGCGACGAGAATATTCGTATACCTAAGGACCCCAATGAACCTATTACAGATCGCACCCTATCGCTTAATACTGGCAAACAGAAGGCGACGAGAATATTCGTATACCTAAGGACCCCAATGAACCTATTACAGATCGCACCCCATCGCTTAATACTGGCAAAACAGAAGGCGACGAGAATATTCGTATACCTAAGGACCCCAATGAACCTATTACAGATCGCACCCCATCGCTTAATACTGGCAAACAGAAGGCGACGAGAATATTCGTATACCTAAGGACCCCAATGAACCTATTACAGATCGCACCCCATCGCTTAATACTGGCAAACAGAAGGCGACGAGAATATTCGTATACCTAAGGACCCCAATGAACCTATTACAGATCGCACCCCATCGCTTAATACTGGCAAACAGAAGGCGACGAGAATATTCGTATACCTAAGGACCCCAATGAACCTATTACAGATCGCACCCCATCGCTTAATGTCATTTTATTATTTCTTTAAATGACTAACTTTTTTATTCACTGATTATTTGTTTCCTTTTTTTTTATTAGCGCGTTTCCTCCCTCCCTCCACAGGGAGAAACCCCGCTCATGAGGTTGACCTCATGACGGTTTGAAAATCGTGGATGGTGACCATTCGGAAACTTACTAAATTCTCTACAAAAAGGGTTCATAAGCAGTTTTCGATGGGAAGATGTCAATCGAAGAAATGCTTAAAAATTCGAAAGTGTTAGTTTTGTTCTTTTGAACGGGGTTGCACATCACTTTATTATTGATTGTTTTAAAGCATTTAACAGTGAAATGAGAATTTTAATAAAACAAGGTAAGAAAATGAGAAAAAAGTCCGACTCGCAGGAACTGCGTCATCTTAGCGCGGTTCCAGTTTTTTTTTTTTTGTTTTTTTTACGGCACATCTACATCTAGGTCATTAGCGCCGACATCCAGGGTGTAGCGAGGAATTTCACCAGCGAGCCGTGGGATGATAAAATTCCTGCCGGAGGTTGGGAATCGAACCCACCATCTCCCGCTTATGAATCCAAGGCGCTAGCCATTAGACCACGGGAGACCCCGGTTCCTGTTCATATCCCTATTCTCATTTGAAAAGCATAGAATAGAAACAGATAATATTTTCCTCGGCCTTTGTTCGAAGGGTTTTATGGCTATACCTGGGGTCAGGTCCGCAAGACCCTAGAATCCTCTTCTACCGATACTTCATTTCATACGTTTCAATGAATTGGAAAATATCAAATATTTTCACACATTCCTGTGTTCTTTTACTATAGTAATAATTCTACAGATAAAATCAATTAAAAAATAAAATAAAAAAACCAACAGGATAAAGGCAATTGAAAATATTCAAAAGACGTCAACGAATCTTTTTCTCTTGGCAAGCTATATTTCTAACAATGAATTGTTTTTCTTATTTTGCCTAATCTGTTTTATTGTAAAATACATTATCCAACTATAAGCAATTAAAAAATAACAAGGAATAAAAACAGACAAAAAGAACAGTTCGAATAAGCAAAATCAATTACTTTAATGATTTAAGCACTTATTTCTCCGATTGACATCGCCTAATCAAAACTTTCATCAGAACCTTTTTTGTAGAGCATTTAGTAAGCTTTCTAATGGTATTCTTTCGTTTACCAAATTCTTAACCTTTTTCGAGATATTAAGGAAAATATACAAAGTTACCAAAACTTTTTATGTCTGTTAATAAAATATTTTATTCTAACCCTTCCTTAACTCCAAACGTAACCAAAATTTCAACATATTAGTTTTAATGAAAGTACAACATGCAGAAAATGTTTCAACTGAATCCCATGATTCTAAGTACCCAAACCAAAAACGGTATTCAAAAACTATTTTTTCAGTTTTCTCGAAAACGGTTAAAGCTATCGCCTTGAAAATGGTTTCATTCGTTTTCCTAGCCCAAGAAGCCTATAAAAAGAGTACTTACAAGCTTATGAACTCAAAAACGTAAGCGTTACGATTTTTTCTGCGCGAATTTCGCCCCAAACTCCATCTTCCAGTAGGCGGATTTTGCTGGTTAACGAACTTGACCTTTCATATTGGACGACTGATTTTTGTACAAAATTTCATTAAAATCGGACCATTCGTCTTCGACCTAGAGAGCGAACAGACAAATATATATATATATATATATATATATATATATATATATATATATATATACAAATATATACATATATTGTAATGATATATTACATTCACGAAAATATTTTTAAATTCAAATAACCATCGATATTTTGAAAAGCCCGCGCAAATCACAAACCATATATACAAATAACATCGTATTATATACGATCAAAATTAATAATATTTTTGGACAATACTGGTATCCAATATATCCATATTAAATGTACATCCAGATAACAATAAATTAATTATTTGGTATTGCAAAAAACATAATTATTATCTTTACATATAATCCGGCAAACTGCGGAAGTTGGAAAAAGGGAAGCCAAAGTTTCCCTCTCGAATGGCGTCAGTCGATTCCCAGCATTCATGGAAAGAGGAGCTGGGGTCTGTCCTCAGTAAATTACAGAATTCAGTTGATCCCCAGCAGCCCTGAATTGAGGATCGTGAGTTGATTCTCAGCAACGACATAGATAAGAAGTCAGTTGATTCTCAGTAGTGGTCGAATGCAGAGCTCTCCTCCAAGGAATACGGAGTGTATTGAGGTTTTGTTGGAAGCGGATTGATTGAGAGGTAAAAATTGTTTTTTTTTGTAGTTATTGATTCTTTTATTATTATTTGTATGTATTTTAATATTGTTTTATATTTCGGAATTGTCTAAGAATCAATATTATATCGTTCATTCACTCGGAACTTTTATCCCTGAGATTAATTTAAATTCATATAATAAAAGTAATTACAATTGTTTCATTCTTTTTATTAAAATAATTAATCTTATCAGTTATTGGCGACCCAACATGGCGCAATCATTTTTTATAATAATTAATCATTACAATATATATACAAATTTGTACCACCGTTATTTTCGGTCTCTAGGGGTTCTGAAACGCGAAATTTTCTTGTCGGCACTTCCGGATTGTTTCATTGTATCAACCTTATAAGCGGGGTTCCTCCCTATGGGGGAGGGGGGAACCGCGCTAAAAAACATACGGAGGAAGTTTAATACATCGGTTTAAACATAGTTATTAATCCTTTTTAGCGCGGTTCCTCCCTCCCCCATAGGGAGGAACCCCGCTTATAAGGTTGATACAATGAAACAATCCGGAAGTGCCGACAAGAAAATTTCGCGTTTCAGAACCCCTAGAGACCGAAAATAACGGTGGTTCAAATTTGTATATATATATATATATATATATATATATATATGTGTGTGTATATATTTATATATATATATATATATATATATATATATATATATATATATATTTGTCTGTTCGCTCATTTCTGGCTTCCCTGATGGTCCGATTTTGATGAAATTTGGTACAAAAATCTGTCGTCCAATTTGAAAGGTCAAGTTCGTTAACCAGCAAAATCCGCCCACTGGAAGATGGCGTTTGGGGCGAAATTCGCGCAAAAAAAAATCGTAACGCTTACGTTTTTAAGTTCATAAGCTTGTAAGTACTCGTTTTATAGGCTTCTTGGGCTAGGAAAACGAATGAAACCATTTTCAAGGCGATAGCTTTAACCGTTTTCGAGAAAACTGAAAAAATAATTTTTGAATGCCGTTTTTGGTTTGGGTACTTAGAATCATGGGATTCAGTTGAAACATTTACTGCATCTTCTACTTTCATTAAAACTAATATGTTGAAATTTTGGTTGCGTTTGGAGTTAAGGAAAGGTTAGAATAAAATATTTTATTAACAGACATAAAAAAGTATTGGTAACTTTGTATACTTTCCTTAATATCTCGAAAAAGGTTAAAAATCTAGGGAAACGGAAGAATACCATTGGAAAGCTTACTGAATGCTCTACAAAAAAGGTTCTAATGAAAGTTTTGATTAGGCGATGTCAATCGGAGAAATAAGTGCTTAAAACTTTAAAGTAATTGATTTCGCTTATTCGAACTGTTCTTTTTGTCTTTGATTTTGGTACATAAAATTATGGGATTCAGTTGAAACATTTTCTGCATGTTTGAATTTCATCAACACTAATATGTTAAAATTTCGGTTACGTTTGGAGCTAAGGAAGGATTAGAATAAAATATTTTATTAACAGACATGAAATGTTTTGGGAACTTCGTATACATTCCCTGATATCTCGAAGACGGTTAGGAATATTGGTAAACGGAGGGTTACCATGCGAAAGCTTACTAAATGTTCTACAAAAAAGATTCTGAAACAATTTTTGATTAGGCTATGTCAATCGGAGAAATAAGTGCTTAAACTTTGAAGTAATTGATTTCGTTTATTCGAACGGTTCTTCTTGTTTGTTTTTATTCCTTGTTGTTTTTTCATTGGTTATAGTAGGATAATGTATTTGACAATAAAACAGATTAATTAAAATAAGAAAAGCAATTCACTGTTAAAAATATATCAGGCTGTACCGTATGAAATGTCAGTTTTGGATTTGTCGATTTCCTTCAAATGTCTTGAAACTGTCGAGGCTCCTATTCCGAGTTCTTTGGCATATTCCCTAGTGTTTTTAATTGCTTATAGTAGTCAAATGTATTTGTCAATAAAACAGGATACGTATAATTAGAATCAATATTTTGTTTGTTAGAATTCGAAGATGCCGTATGAATATCTAGATTACAGTACAGGTAATCTAGATACGAAATGTGTATTGATTTCGTTCTTTAGAATTATTCTTGGTATTCCCTATTTTCATCTGTTACCCATAGTTTTTTATTGTTAGTAGGTTTTTCTTATTGATTATAGAATATAAATCTATTTGGCTATAAAACAGGATACGTAAAATTAGTGACAATATTTCGGAGATTTCTGAGCGAAATACTTTTAAGATTTTCTACCACCACGAACGGATTTTTTTCCTCTATTTTTATCCACTAGATAGGCTTTATTTTGCATATTATTCTATATAAGTTTTATTCAGCAGGGGATTCTGATGAAATGTCGTGTTTTTGCTGTGGATTTTAAATACGATGTATCTAAGATTGGATAACATTAGCGAGTCTACATAGTTAAGAACCGACGACGGAGGATTACTTCTTGCTATGATTTAGTCTACATATGTATATTAAGTCCTAATTCCAAAAAATAAACTTCACAACGGTTAGATACTATGAGCGAATATGGCGGTTCAATGCCCGTAGAAGCAGAAGGTCCGCAGGAAATTTACCTGCTAAGAGTTAATCCTCAAGAGCTGTAAATATACCCCAGGTATCTGCCGACACAAATACAAAGCCTAGGCGGAGAGCACCCCAAAAACACAGATCCAAACATAGGTTATATACTAAATATTCATAAAGACTACTTAGTTGTAAACCGATTCATCAATTAGCAATCAATAGTTTTCAACAAAGGTTATATACTAAATATTGATAAAAAGTATTTAATTAGGAAAAAAACAATATTCCACAAGACTTGTTTTTGGTCCATTTGTATCTACTCCATAGACTTAATTAGGTATATTATTCTATTGTAGTTGGGCAACTAAACTTTGTTTTATTTTGTTAAATAAAGTTTTTTTTCTTGACTTGTTATTCGTCAAGACTTTTATTTGTCCTTGTGTATTAACTAGATAAGTTTTATTCGGCATATTATTCTATATAGGCTATATTAGGCAGGGTATTCTACTCAATCTTGTGTACTTCTTCTTGATCCTTCTGTACATGGGCGTATATAAAAACAATTTCGGGGGGGGGGGGGGGGGGGCTGAGACCATTTCCAGGGTATGGAATACTAAATATTTAGAGCTTGGAATAGTTTTAGGCAACTAAAACGCTATTACACGTAAAATAAAATATGTTTTATGAACTAAGTGATCTTATTTAATTTATTTTTAAGGGTTTTATGAAATTTTTACCGATGTTATTTTGTAATTTATTAGTCTCAATTATTTATCATAATTTTTTATTGTAAAATGCCTGAATAAATTACAACATTGTAACCAAAATATACATATATACCCTTATTTGTTTTTCTGAAGATGAAGTAAATGGGGCATTAGGAATAGCAGAATTGTTTAAAAATAGTTTTCTCAAAGTTTTCATTGCAGCGAGGGCCTTTTGATGAATCTGTCATCCCCTAGACATGGAGCCTTTGGCAAACCATCAAACAGAACCTTCAGTTTCTCATGATCAATTAACTCATGATTGCCCTATTTTCTTGCAATTAAAACACTATAATGGCAGTACAAACTTCCTCTGAATGGATGCTCAATGGAGGATTATAATTGTCCACTATTAGGACTATTGAACTCTTAGTTTATATACGAACTGATATATACTCATATAAACATATGTATATATATATATATATATATATATATATATATATATATATATATATCAGGATGACTGGATAAGATGTCAGAAGTGGCTGTATTTAGGATAACGTTTATCTATAGTGTAACGGACTGTTCTGAGTCATCAATAGTTAAATCTTGGTAATTTGCAATTTTTTGAAAACAACTTTTATTCCAGAGAAAAAAGAAAAGAATGCAATTACAATTTGTACAGTGACTGTAAAATGGATGAAAAATACGAGTCCCTCATGCAAGGGACGTTTGGAACTTAAGTGTTGTGCTGTATTTGTTTTCCTAACCCAATCAAAATTAGGAAGAAAACCAAAAAAGAAAGTAAAATAAGAGTAATAGAAAACTGCGCGAGTGCTACTATATATGTTAAACACCGCGGGGTTAGAAATATAGAAACTTCTTTAAACTGTGTTTTTGAAGGATTGAAATTTAAATAAGAATTGTGGATAAATTCCCGGCCACAGCACGTTATGTCCGGGGAGTAAACAGGATGCTCCAAAACTCTCAAATAAATTCACTGAATTGTTGTAGTGTTGTACGAACGTGCTTATTATCTAGCGGTATCATTATAAAACAACACTTTGTTGAAATTCATCATTCGCGAGAGCTTTATAATCCATGATATGAATCCATCATTTCTGCCATCTGATCCAGTGCTGATTTTGGTCCATAACATCTTTATGAAAACATATTAAATACCAAAATATAAGCAAAAACGCGATTTTTTTCCCCGCCCTATCAAAACATTTATTTTGTGCCTTAAGAACTCCAGGCCCAACGGAATAGAACCTCGAGCTGGACTACACCTTAAAAACGAAAATTTTTTTAGAAAAGTCATATATTTATAGGGCTGTAACTTCACTCCGAAAAGACCAATCGAGTTCGATGAGGTCTCAAAAAATTAGTATTTCTAAGCACTAAAGTAGAAAGACTGTATACAGGAAATAGTCGTTTATTTTGTTTAACGACTTTAATAAAAATATTATTGTGTAAAATATCCTAAATTATGTGTTTTGGAGGTGGGTCATAAAAAAAAGTCCGTCACGCAGGAGCTGCATAACTAAGCACTTTCCTCAGAATTTTTGTAGTGTAGACTACATTACTGAATAATTTGCTGTAATTAACCTATATAAATAAAATAAAAACGTGAATAGTTCTGCTCATTTACCTTTCTTATGAGAACTGTTCAATTATTAATTTTGTAAATTGCTTCCAGAGCTATGTTAATACACGATACTGTACTACTTAATAAATACACAAAAACTTCATTTTCCGTCTTTTGATCTGACGCAGGAACAGGATACAGTACCCCTAGCGAGAGGGGAGATAGCGCTCCTAGCGGCGGCTTTGGGAACCTACGTCTCGCGGGCTAATTCTAATGAAACAGAGTTTAATGTAAACCCTCCTTTCCAATAGACCAATTTACTTCATTTTTACAACACTTCTTTCTCGTGAGATACCCACGACTATACCGCGTTTCGTTACAATAAAGCAGAAATTACGACCGGTATGACTATATTAGTACTTTAGGTCCGGAGTAACCCCTCCCCCTCGAAATAACCCGATTTAGTATATTTTTACTACCCATTTTTCTCTGTTTACCCCCACGAATACCGAGTTTCGTTGAAATGTAACAAAAATTACGGCTGGTAGTGGCAAATTGGTAATGTGGGTCCGGAGTAAACCCCCCTCCTAATGAACCGATTTTGTTTATTTTTACAACGTACTTCTCTCTTTAGATCAACATAACGAATACCGAGTTTCGTTGAAATATAACAAAACCTACGGCTGGCATGCTCAAATTAGTGTTTTGGATCCAGGGTAACTCCCCCCCCCCCCTCCCGGTGGACCGATTTTGGTGGTTAACGAACTCGTTCAATCGTTTGCTAATTGAACGCTATATACCACGTTTCGTAAAGAAAAAAACAAAAACTCTGGCCGCTATCGTGTTAACAGACATATATATATATATATATATATATATATATATATATATATATATATATGTCTGTTAACACGATAGCGGCCAGAGTTTTTGTTTTTTTCTTTACGAAACGTGGTATATAGCGTTCAATTAGCAAACGATTGAACGAGTTCGTTAACCACCAAAATCGGTCCACCGGGAGGGGGGGGAGTTACCCTGGATCCAAAACACTAATTTGAGCATGCCAGCCGTAGGTTTTGTTATATTTCAACGAAACTCGGTATTCGTTATGTTGATCTAAAGAGAGAAGTACGTTGTAAAAATTTATATATATATATATATATATATATATATATATATATATATATAGATATATATATATATAGATATATATATATAGATATATATATATATAGATATATATATATATATATATATATAGATATAGATATATATATATAGATATATATATATATATATAGATATATATATATATAAATTTTAACGGCGGTCATTTTCGGTGTCTACTACGTAGGATCGATAAAGATTTGAAGAAATTTTTCAAAAATTCATGAGTGCAACCTCAATAGCTACTTTCCTTCGGAGGAAAGTGCTAAAAGTGCAGGGTTTTTTTCTGACCCCGGATTCAGATTCAGCGACTCCAAAAACATATAGTAAGCATGGTCTGCTCTCTGGGTTTTTTAAAAACTGCGTTATCGATAATCATTTCCATTGGGTACTAATGTGCGTCCGATGTTTACAAAATTGGTCAGAGACTGACTAATACATTAGTCAAGCGAAGGTAAGTGTCGAAGGGCTCGAAATCTTATTGGTCTAGTAGCGAATCCCATGGTTTAATGCGCTCAAACTTATTGATTGACCTAATACTTGTAAGAAAGAAAGTGAGCCAAAAAATGTTAGGATGAATACCCCCTTACCCATTACTAAATCGTATAAGACAACATGATAACAGACTTGAGCTATTTGGAATATATTAAAGTTAAATGATAACAAAAAAAACCCGAAGCATGGGCTATAAAGCAAAAAAATTATATTATACAAAATGTATACATAAACAGATTCTGAGTTATGATATTTGGAAATAGTATACTACTAGCGAGGCCAAGGCTCCATCAAAGCTTCTATCTAAAGGGGTCTAAACTTAGACGAATTTCAACTGAGTTTGGCTTGACCAGCGAATACCAAAGGATTACGAAATGACCGAAGGCGTATAAACAAACCAGACGCCAGCACACCCTCTTTTCACCTCATTTCTAGATATCAAGTCGGAATTTGTAAATAGATCTATTGTACTCAGTCGATGATTGAATAGGAACGGTTTATTTGTGATTTAACGCTACTTTAGTATAGGGAAAGATATTGTACTCAGGTGTAAATTTACTGTGCTGTACATAAAGAAAGGATCAGTCGCTAATTAGTCTTAAAGAAGAACGATTTCCCGGATTAAATTATGGAAACCGAAAGCAAAGTTTAGTTTTTAATGGTCACTTTGTTTGGTCCATCGGCCAAAGGCCACATAGTATGCATCGGTTCCCGTAGAAGTAACGTAACGTAGGGCGAGAACAGTACCTGAATGACAGACCAGGTCCTGTTGGCGTTATAAAAGGGTGGCAACCTGTAGATAGCCCGGTGCTAATAGTCTACTTGTTGATACGCCATGAAAAAAAAGGATGCTGATTAAGGCCGAACCTACATTGGACCCATATTTCCCCATCCGATCCGATTTCGTTTGACCGACGGAACGGCCGACGTGATTGCCTGCACTGGTCCTGACCCGATCCGATCCGATTTAGTCTCAGCTTGTCAGCAATGACCTCATGGTGAAGTGAAAATGAGGCATTAATAAAGGAACCTTAAAATTAAAATTACTCCTGTTAGTTGTATGGTTGCTAAAGGCAACAAAGACCCTGATACTGCTCTCAAAGCAAACAATCAAGCTGAACATTTTTTACGTATTTCAACCATCAAGCTCAAACCCTGACTGCTTACTAAATATAAAGCACAGACTAACTTAAATAAAAAAATAAGTAATCATTCTGAATACCATGACAATACAATGTCTATTTATATAAAGTGGGTCAAAGGGTCTCTAAAAAAAGAAAAGTGAACATGAAATTATTTTAAATTGAACATATAAAAATGTTTGATGCCGTTATAAATAAGGAGGAGGAGTCCTAAAAAGAGACAGGTACAAGGCGCCGACATACCACGACTACGATATAAAAAAAATTGTAGAGGAAATGCCACATTCACCACGGCGGAGGACTCCCCAACGCTAGGCTATTTCAGCCACAAAGAAGGGTTCAGAGAATAAATATATACATATGGCCCTCCTTAATAAATTAATTCATGGGCAAAATATTAGGTAATAACAATAATAAAGCTGTTTTTGTTAAAACAATAATTTGATTCATAAATGATGCTTATTAACTATAACAAAAATTAACGGCTGTCCAAGCTTATATAAATAACAGACAAAAAAAAATGGTCCCTATCAAAGACCAATTTTTCACTTATAGTGTAGATGGAGATAGTTAGCCGCTGTAGAGATACGAAGACAGGTCTAGTTGGGATTCGGCTAGGAGAAAAACGTCAGACTTTCAAAAAGAAATCTGTATTTTGGACGTTTCGACTGCAACAATGGCAGCCTTCTTCAGCTAAAAAATATATACAACTTATAAGTAAAGAAAATGTACAACTAGTAAGTAAGTAAGTGTTTTCTGCCTGTCTTTTACTTACTAGTTGTACATTTTCTTTACTTATAAGTTGTATATATTTTTTAGCTGAAGAAGGCTGCCATTGTTGCAGTCGAAACGTCCAAAATACAGATTTCTTTTTGAAAGTCTGACGTTTTTCTCCTAGCCGAATCCCAACTATACCTGTCTTCGTTTTTCACTTATATTTACGCTGACTTTTTTTAAATGGCCAAAAAACACTTTAACAATGGACTATATCGGGAAAAAAGGCTGACTAAAATTTTGATCAGTAACTATATTATACTTTTTATAAGATTTTCAATGTAGTGAATACGAATCTAGCATCAAAATAACTTTATTCTGCCAGTTTTTGAAAAATCCTTTGAAATTATGTATTTTATTATATGAAAAATTATAAAAAAAAACACCTTCTGGTGGTATATTAAATGCAAAATATAATAATGTCAAGAGCTAGTCTCTTTATAATGACGAGAGTTTAATTTACATGAGCATCGTTTTTCTGAAAAAATCTTTGATTGAAATGTATTAGTTTTGAGTATTCAACGCAAGATACGTGACTATAAACCTAACAATAAATTGATGCAAACATTTTTCTACGCAGTGGTTTTACTTGAAAATTTGTCCTGGCGAGTTTTTTTGGGTCGCTGTTTACACATTAAAGTTTTTGGGGAGCAGCGTGGTCTACGTTCCCACCTCATAAAAAAGGTTAGCGAAAGTGATCGAATAGATACATACTAAGAACTTAGGTATACTAGCAATCTAGCTTCGTCTGCCTGTCTTCTGTGTCGGAAATAATGATCTCACAGTTTCTAGGTTTAGTTTAAAGCGTGCACAAAGTTGCGCATCGCGTTATCTGGGCATAGGATCTTGATTTTTGGCCGTGTAGGGAACGTGGACCTCGCTTTTCTCAAAAACTTGCAACATCTTAGATCAGTTAGGTGGTAAGAGGATGCATTGGTGCAACTTAGAAAAGGATATTCAAGGATCACGCTTCTAAAACTTATAATAAGACATGATAATTTAATAAGCTTCATGTAAAATTTGTAATGTTGACTAGACAGCAAAACATATGCTCAAAGGCTGTATTTGAATATCACACACATTTCTGAACGTCTTGCTCGACGTAGCCATCCAGCACATAATATAAAACACAAATTATCATAAAACATCTATGAAGAACTAGATTATATGATTATATTTGATCGACAATTGAATAAAAAATCTATGTACATTCATTCTATGAGTAGCAGGAAATAATACACTTAGGCTTAAAGTTAAATTATATTTTAATTAATATAATATATCAAAAATGATTTAAAAGCTTCTTAGATTTTATAATTAAAATAAATAATGTTTAGATAAAAGTGGACCTCTTGGAAAAATATATAAGTATCTCTGAAGAAACAGTTTAAAATTTCGCATTTTTTGTTCCTTTCATTCGATTGCACATGTATAAATATCAAGAAATCGGTTCTCTCCAAAAATCTTGTTCTGGTGGGCAGTCAGCCAGTTACAGGACTTGACCTTTTATTTTAAAAAATTATTTTTGTCGCTGATTTCATTAATATCTGGCCATTTTTTCTTTTTTACAGAAGAACGCGAACTTTAAAAAAAATGTATATATATATATATATATATATATATATATATATATATATATAAACCGAATCGACCGTTTAATTGAAGTAGGGGTTATGAAAGGTCGATATTTGTCGTCACTACTGGATTGCATGATAAGGTACTTAAGTGGTTTTCATTATCAATAGAACAAGAGAAAATGTACTTTATACAATGAAATGAATTGATGCTAAATTAAATAAATTGTATTTGAATTCAATTCTCCTTGCCGAGAATAAGGCGCACTAAACACGAACCTGCAATGCTTATGTGTATCGCTCAAGTGGTCTAGCTTATTGCACATGAATCTTTTCAATGGATTATCTTTTCAATCCCATTACATTTCATAACGTCATATAATTTGATCGTTAAAGCATAATTTCAAATTAGCTCTGCATTTTTTTTCTTTTGAACATTAGCTTCCAGCTCGCCACATGTGTTTTGTGGCCTCCTTCACCCTCTTAGGTGTGTAAATTGCCAAAATAGCGGTTAGTAAATCAAAAAAATAATCAAGCAGTGCACTTACCATACATTTTTTTTATTTTTTAGAGGCAAAAAGCCTCTAAAAAATAAAAGGTTTGAGTCATTATCCTTAATCACAAATAATGTTTGACTCTCCACCTTATAATAAATAATATGAACACCCACCTTCTTACACTTGTTAGATTTATATCCGCACTTTCTTATGTAAAGACTCAAATATGCTAAATTATTGCTGTTAATGCTGTTAAATGGTTCTGTAATTCACGAATCACTATAATACAGCAAATCGATCCACTGCTGGCTCTTAAAATATATTATAAGAAAATAAATCTAAAAAATGTAAATTTTGGAGGTTCGTTTCTAATCTACCTCGAGACAGGTATTGAGTAAAACCGATTTTGTTTGGTGTTAGGCCCACAAATTTGGCAATGGTCTCTTTTAACAGTTTTATGATATCAAAAATCAGTCCCAGTCATAATAAAATACATAAATAAATATATTAAAAAGAAATATGAGAAAAAATAATAAGATGTAAGAAAATATTTAAAAAAAAATAAGTAATTAATAAGCATGCGTTTTTTACTTCTGTTGTGGTCAAATGTCAATTTAAAGCTTGATTGTTTGTATAAGACTCAATTATATTTGAAGTTTAGAGGTTTTATTAAATTTTAAACGGATTAACCCATTAAATCCCAAGCCTATTTCTACTGGATTTTTTTGAAATTTTTCGCTCTTTGTTCCTCTTAGGCACTTAAAAGAATGTATAAACACCAAAATCAAAAAGTCAGAAATTATAGTTTAGGAGAAAAAAAAATGTTTCGTTTACATCAAGAACGCAACATTCGTTGCAATAAAACGCAACATTATGTTCGCAAGGCCACAGAATTGCCATAAAAATTTATGATCGCAATTACTTTTATTGGTAACTTTTCATATATGTTCATGTAATGATTAGTGCAAAAGAAATGATTTTGTTTAAAAAATGCATAGATATTTTGGAAAAATTTCTAACACACTTCACAGTACAATATTTCTAGCAAAATTAAAAAAAAATAGCAAAGCATTTTATTTGGGCTTAAGATTTTTCCCCTTTTCTTTAAGGAGTTGCCTTGTTTGAAAAAACTATTCAAACTAAACTAAAATATTTATTTGCATGAGAAAAAAAATCTTGAAAATAATGTTGCGTTTACGCAACTTTGGGACGAAATGGGTTAAATATTTAACAAACCCAAAGATAGAGAAAGTGGTTATTTAGAATGAAATAAAGTGGAAGAGATAAATATAATGACTTGACAGTCATGAATCAATTGACAGTCTTAAGTAGTATTGACAATGAAACGTCATTGCTTGACGCGTAAAGGTTCATTAACAGTTAAATATGAATGGTGTTAGGCTAATGGTGAGAGATATGTGGATACTATTAAAAATATCCGTGTCAGTATATGTGGACTAGAAGGAGGGGTGGCGGATTCCAAGCATACCAGGGACCGTAGCTTCTTGGACAAGGTCCAACAGCTACCTACACCGATCCCAGCCAACTGTTTACCTTCTGCATACTTCTAGGGGGGTTCTTCTCAGACAACTCTTAGCAGTTAGTTTCCAGAGAAAATATTGGGTCTTAGGTAATCTCTTTCTCAAGGAGTCAATTATAGATCAAAAAGGAGAGCTTTAACTGTGGAACAACAAAACTAAGGTTAACGAATTATAGCAATATTTTGTAAAAAGTCAAAGTTTTAAACAAAATTTGAAGAATTGTATGTTCCATTTTTGGTAGGGGAAGGGGATTTCATTATCTATAAAAAAATAAGTTTACACGTCAGACTTAAACAAAGAAAAATAATCGAAATGTAATTTTTATTTCGGCCCAATCGCACGTTTGAGGGGTGAAAATGCCCTTTCAAATGACACTTCAAATATTCTAACAAAGTGAGTATACAGTGATGGGGTCACCCATTTGGTGCATTTTTTTTTTTTTTTTTTTTTTTTTTTTTGCGATTCTACGTGTTGCGAGTCAATACGTGAACGAGCGTTCCGTTCAATATGCATTAGGAGCTGAGAAATAAAATTAAAAAAAGTTGAAAATGCTTTACTTTATATATCGAGTTTAGAAAATGATATCGACATGATTCTTTCACCAATTCATTTGTTTTATAGATTGGATTAAAGGAAAAATACAATCGTTCAACAATAATTTATATTTCGCCAAATAAAGTCAAAAATATGCTTCCGTTTGAAGTAAACCAGCGTTATACATTTTTTTATACCAATAATAATAGCAGATTTAAAATCAACGGCCCAAAAAACTGTAATGAGGTAAATATCATCGAAAACCAAAAATAATACTTTTTCCCTCCAATACCGAGAGATACCGGAGACTACTTGTCTATTCCGGAAAGGAAAAATGTATTAGTTTTTGTTTTCGATAATATTTACCTCGATAGGGTTTCTTGGGGGGCTAATTTTAAATCTGCTATTATTTTGGGTGTAGAAAAATGTACAATTCTAGTTTACCTGAAACGTAAGCATATCTTTGAATTTATTTGACGAAATATAAATTACTGACGTAAAATACTCTGGTTTTGATGAAAACAAATTTGAATGTTCATTTAGTACATCCCGTTTGAAATTTAACTTTTTTCATTGAAAAAAATATTTTAAGGCACGAAATAAGTGAAAATCTCGACGAGTGCGGCAGAAGCTTCAAATAAATTCAATAATGTTATTTAAAAAATAAAACTTTATTGGCATTCACCTTTAAAAATTGGGTTTTAATCCAAGAGAGGAATCCAGCCTTTCTGCCATCTGATCCACTGTTAATTGTCGTTCTGACTCCACAAAATTTTTAATAACGTCTTTATTAAAATTAACTGAAGTTCCTGAACGGGGTTCATCATAAATGCTCCTTTCTCCAACTTCCAATTACTTAAACCATTTTCGGGAAGTCCTTAGACTCATAGTATGTTCACCATAATAATAGTATACTATTATACTACTAGTATGTTCACCGTAATAGCATACTATTATACTACTAGTATGTTCACCATAATAATAGTATACTATTATACTACTAGTATGTTCACCATAATAATAGTATACTATTATACTACTAGTATGTTCACCGTAATAGCATACTATTATACTACTAGTATGTTCACCATAATAATAGTATACTATTATACTACTAGTATGTTCACCATAATAATAGTATACTATTATACTACTAGTATGTTCACCGTAATAGTATACTATTATACTACTAGTATGTTCACCATAATAATAGTATAATATTATACTACTAGTATGTTCACCATAATAATAGTATACTATTATACTACTAGTATGTTCACCATAATAATAGTATACTATTATACTACTAGTATGTTCACCGTAATAGCATACTATTATACTACTAGTATGTTCACCATAATAATAGTATACTATTATACAACTAGTATGTTCACCGTAATAGTATACTATTATACTGCTAGTATTTCACCATAATAATAGTGTACTATTATACTACTAGTATGTTCACCATAATAATAGTATACTATTATACTAGTAGTATGTTCACCGTAATAGTATACTATTAATTTTTATCGCAGCAGATCTGACAGATTCACAGAAAATAATAATTGTTTTGATTATCGATATGACAGACTGACTAACATATTTGTCAAGCGAAGGTAAGTGTCGAAAGGTTCGAAATGTTATTGGTCTAGTAGTGAGTCATAGCGATTCTCATGCATGCTTTCAATGCTCCTGAACTAATTGACTGACCTAATATGTTTTTTTCACCCCCTACCCTTCCATCCTCTCTCAATAAGATCCAATAAATAATTACTCCTACCTACACCAATTCCAGACAACTGTTTATGCAAAAGATAAATCCTTCCATCTCCGACAACTCTTTGCTGTTCGTTGCTAGAGAAAATATTGGGTCTTAGGCAGTCTCTTTCTCAGAACGGAAATTTCAGATCAACCGGGAGGGCTTTAACTGTAGAACAGTAAATAATAAATGAAAAGTGAATAGTCTGCTGATGACGTTGAATAATTAAATTTTTACTCCAGAAGGAATATACTTTTCAATTATGTGATTATGAATATTTTTACCATAGGCTAAGAATAGTGATACCGTAGAAGATATCAGATCCGACATTGGGAGGTCATCAGGCTTCTATTTGTAGCAAGAAGGGCCTTGCCTTCTTTACTCGAAATATGTTTACAACATAGAACATAAAATGCGATCTCCACTTTCATGTTTAATCCTTAAGGACCCAGGAGGATCGTCAACAATTTATTCGGTTGAAGAAAGGGAAAAATTTGAAGCAAGAAGGGCCTAGCCTTCTTTACTCGAAATATGTTTACAATATAGAACATAAAATCCTTAAAGGACCTATTAGGATCGTCAACAATTTATTCGGTCGAAGAAAGAGAAAAATTTGAATTTAAAAATTCACACAGAATTTTACGACGTCTTATCAACAGGCTTCCGTTTTCAGCCAGGATAGGGCTGATGCTTTTAGTTTTTCCAAACAAAACACCCTTTCGATTTATAGGAATCATGGAAACCACGGCCTTAGACACGCAGTGCTCACGCCTTAACACTCACGGTCACCTCCGGACAAATTATTAGAAAAATATATATTACGACGGAAAAAAAAAATCACATTAAACTAACCGATGGCTTATACAAAAGGTCGAAGAATATTATCATTCCAAAGAGAATAAATTGTCTAACAAAAAAAAAACATTATCCTTAGAATGATAAGAAAGCTATCACTGAGCATAGTCAGCGATAATTTGAGCATTACTATTTATTATTGTCAATGTTCTAATGAGGCACATGGTAGGACATTAAACATGTAGAAGTTCAATAAACATTTTGGAACCGATTTCATTCTGTTTTATTTTCGATTGCCCCTTGTTAAGTGATTTAATGCACAATTAATTTTATCTTATAATTTTCAGCTGTTTTTGAAGTCTTATATTTTAGGAGTTCAAATTCGAGTTACATATATTTATTAATTGAGAGGAGATCGTTGACCGTAGATGATGCAAGGTAGGGATTGTCGGGGTTCGGTCACTGCTATTTAATAAAACTACATTTTATCATAAAAATGGTTTTATTGTGCCGACGTTTCGGCTTGAACTTCAAGCCTTCATCAGGGCTGTAAAAAACAAGTAGGACGGATGTAATACTGAAATATATATATATATATATATATATATATATATATATATATATGCCTACATACACAAATACACATACATATATACATACATATATGGAAAAAGACAAAACATAAAATACTAGAACATAATATATAGAAGAACAATGTGCTCTAGAAGTGTTTGGATTATTAGGAAAACAGATATAAGAATAACAGATTACATATTAGATTAGATAAAAGAATAACAATATGGGCTTACCGATGGGAAGATAGAGTGTATGTGTATTTGTGTATGTAGGCATATATATATATATATATATATATATATATATATATATATATATATATATCAGTATTACATCCGTCCTACTTGTTTTTTACAGCCCTGATGAAGGCTTGAAGTTCAAGCCGAAACGTCGGCACAATAAAACCATTTTTATGATAAAATGTAGTTTTATTAAGTAGCAGTGACCGAACCCCGACAATCCCTACCTTGTATATATTTATTAAGTTTCGTAAGAATATCATCGCTTAAGTCGAACTCCTCTGTTTGATCTTGTTTGATACTCGAGGCCTAAGGAACGTCCTAAGATCTATTTTCGAGCCTTTTATAAAGCTTGGCTACTCCAAGATATAGCCTGGACATTCTGTGATGAACCTACGAAGAATATTGAAAAAGTAAGTGCCATATTCTGTTTCAAATGCTATACCTCTGCTTAAACAGTTAGAGGGAGATGCATTATTTTCTTTACAAATGTTAGATGTTATGGTTTTCGATTCAACAATTCTGTTCAAAGAGCATAATGTAGATTTATGATCTATTTACTAGCTGAATACCCGCGCTTCGTCACGGCAGATAAGTAGTTATTTTATTACGTTATATAATGTAACGTCAAATTAGCGTTACTATGTATATAATTTTGTGCAGTTTATTATAGAATGGTTCTCGTCATACTATATGTTATTCATCAATTGATAAGTAATCAAATTATAATGTTTCATTGGGGTGCTCCGGAACAGTGCCAAGAAATAGATAACCTTGAGATTACCCGTTATCTATAGGTTACCAGTAACAGAAGTTTAAAAGTTCGGGATATTATTAGCAAGGATAGACCATCACCAGGTACAGGGTAAACTATATGTGGGTCAAAATCACAGTTTATTTCTAGTATTTCAAGGTCTGCCATCAAAGTTGAACTGATGCTCAAATAGAAATAATATTATGAAATAAATACAGTACGCTGACCTGTTGTCCTAGCTACGCTTGCTGTCTTGGCTTGCCTACTCTCTAACCAAATAAAAATTCAAACCCCTCAAAAAATACTTGAAAATTCGATATCAAAAAATCCTTTCTTGGTGAGTGTTTACGCTCTAAAGGGAGGGTCCATGCAAAATTTCAAATTTTTCTGTCAATTGGTTTGGGCTGGGCGATGATAGGTCAGTGAGTGAGTGAGTGGTATTTGACAAATATATAGTAGATTTTAACGTCCATTAGAATTAACTCAAAATTTTAGGACGTGTTTTCTATAGGTTACCACCCTTTTCTAGCGATGATAGGTCTGATGCATTTTCTCTTTTCCAAAGAAAAGCCAACACCCCTTGTAGGATCGTATCGACGACCCTTGGGACGGATTGCTCCTCTCGCCATAACAATCACCTGATTTTATGATTTAAAATGCCTTATTTTAGTGACTCAATCTTATGATTATAATCGTCAGATGCTGCATATCTATGACGTATATGTAACGATTGGGCAGCATCCTCTGGCTTATTTATTTTTTATTCAAGAGGCTTTAAGCCACGAGCCTATTATATTTTTCGTTCTATATCAGGACATGATAATGGTCGAGATTACATTCCCGAAATAAATCAAGTCTAATTTCCCCTAGGATTAACTTCTAGATTGATATTCTCACTGAAAATATTTATTAAACCAATAGGAGTTAATCTAACAAGAATCACTGATAAATAATGATTTGTGTTTTGCATAATTTTTTTTTTGTTTCTAGAAAATTGTTATGTTTTTAAGAAGAACAATTTTTTATCACTTCAAGATGCCTAAGACAAGGACGCTGAAAAAAGAATAGATGATCATGATATTAAGGAATATCGCGTGGAATTATTAACATGCTGTGTAGCAGACAACCCAATTAATGTGGGCAGCCCACTTTTTTTAGAAGATTTAAATAAAGTTTTCTTCTTCTTCTGGTGTTTCTTGTTTTTCTGGTGTTATTTGGAAAGTTCGTAATAGGAACTCTTAGCCATCGTCTCCAATGTTTCCGGAGCTTCAAACATTCTCACGAACTGAAGTGTCCTGTCAAAATTTGGAACCTGCACGGGCGTATATAAGGGGGGCTGAGGGGGCTGCAGCCCCCGCCGAAATTTTGATTTGATCGGTAACAATTTTATAAAACCCTTAAAAATAAATTAAATAAGATCATTTAGTTCATAAAACATATTATATTTTGGGTGTAATAGCGTTTTAGTTGGCTAAAACTCTTCCAAGATCTAAATTGTAAGTATTCCATACACCGGAAATGGTCTCAGCCCCCCCCCCCGAAATTTTCCCAGCCCCCTCCGAAATTATTTTCTATATACGCCCATGGGAACCTGTATTAATCGGTAACTTATTAGGCTTTCGAATTTATTTATTTACAGGTGAGGTGTACTACAATTTACATATTGCAATCAATGCAAAAGAATTTATTTATAACATAAAACCATTTATTTAGTTCTTAAAATTTATCGAAAAATACACGGTGGCTATACGATCTATGCTGAAATGCTCTAAAAAAGAAAAATACCGTATTTTATTTTAGAAAACACAAAATATTTACTCATTAAAATATTTTTTAAAATACTAATGTTCTTGATGGTTTTAAAACAAACTTTAAGCCTTCACACGTCCGAAATTAATCAATGTTTTCCTAATTAAAATAAACAAGATGTGCCTGCCAGCGCTGCGCCCCAAAAAGCTCCTATTATAACGTCAAATTTGACAAGTAACTATATCATTCTAGCCAAATGTAATTTGTTAATGTGACATTGATTGAAGGCTTCTGTTTTCTTTATATTTTCTCTTAATTACTGCGGCATTCAGCCTTGTCAATCTGGTTTTATTAGACGTCTAGCCTGGATTAGATTCTTGAGCCTCGTGGAACGTTGAGGGGTGTCAACGTGGTGTTCCGCCAAGAAAAATCTAGATGAGCATTCTTTACATTTACATTTTATTAAATCATTCATTAATGTATTAAATAGAGAATTGCCCATTGTCGAGTTATAATATAACTACTTAACGACGTAACAGGAGCCACCAGAATGCGAAATATGTAATAAACCTCTCGCTATAAAACATTTTCTTACAATTAGTGAAGCTAGCCTGTACGTAGAATCAATACTACGTTATCTATACCCTAATCATAGGATGAAGTGATTTGGGCCCGATTTAGGATTGGTCATTCTCGATTAACAAATAATTACTTACAGTCCAAGAGCTGGTAGCCGCACGTTTCATGAAGTGTTTCATGCACCTTGAAATTTTGCTACAATGTACCTCTTGGGTAGATAAGAAGGTAACTATGTGTTCGCTAGACTTACCGTGGAACACCAGGCACTGCGCATAATGAAAAGAAGAAAATATATTTCCCCAAAATAGAGTTTTATTCAGAAGCCAACTATCTTTAATGTAAAATTAAGACAATTTTACAATGAATAATAAATAAGGAAGATACTTTTAAGGGGGATAACATGTAAAAAAAAAAAAAAAAAAAAAAAAAAAAAAAAAAAAAAAAAAAAAAAAAAACTAAATTGTTTTTATTCTAATATTAAATGAGAGTTTTATTCACGCTACCATTTAAACCGCGACAGCTGTACAAGACCATGTGAGCAAGAACCAATGAGAGCGCAGGGAACAACCACAACTCGTGCGGTGCTCTCACTCACTCGTACGGTTTTACGCAGTGTATAGCAGTCTATCATATGCAACATTTATTTTCATGTTTTATTTTTTATTTTTATGTTTAAACCTCACAAAACGAGTCTGCCTTTTTGTACTTATTTTTAATTATGTTTATTCAAGATCGCAGCGTGAATAAAAGCACTCCATTTAATATTTAAAAATAAAACTAGGTACTTTGTTTCTGTTTTTTTTAATTTACATTTTAATCCCCTTAAAAGTGTCTGCTTTATTTATTATTCATTGTGAAATTGCCTTAATTTTTTTACATTTATGATATTCTTTATAGATTTTTTATCAGCTGAATCCAAATCTGGTCTTATTTGTTTCGTATAACTCACATTTTTAGAGCGATTTGCTTTTCATTAAATAGTATAAACCCCCAATACACTACTCGGCAGAACTTTAGCTGTTTCCGAGGGGTACTAATCCATGAAAGGTAACAAATTGCTTTTACTCCATATTAAGGCTGAACAACAACCACTACGATGTTTTCTCGCATCATTTTGTGAACCAGAAAAAAAGGGTTCTGGTGGCCGCATTGAGATGTTTATGGACTTGATATTTTTTTAGACAGCGTATTTTTGTCCCAAATATTATTAAAAAGATACATACACCCTCATATTTCAACCACGACCTGTTCTTTTGGGTCGACTTCATAAAGGGGTTTCCTTCCCACTGTCAGGGAGTGAACGCGGTAAAATGTTGCTCTTGCTATAATTTATGATAAGTTCCTGTAAAAAATAAATAACCTCAATCAACGAAAATCATAAATATTTATAAAACATACGTCCGACACGACCAATATACCGGCAACAAAGGACTCACTAAAAACTAATTAAAATATGCTCGAACATGACAAATCACACCTGAATCTACCCTAATAATCAGAGAGACTACACCTTAAATAAATTGCCTGTTCGTCCACCAATAGTTACTCCTTTATAGTTTTTTTATTTGTTCCTTCGACCAAAGAGGCCAAGATTGATTCTAGTGACCCTCCGCCTAGTATATCAGCCTAAACGGCCGCCGGCCATTAATCCAAAGACAACTATAATTAGAGTACAATTAATGGCTGACCTTATCTCCGGCCTTTTGTAAAGGGTGATTAATATCTCCAAGTGATTATGGGCGAGGGAAATATTAAGGTGCAATTTCTATCTAACAGTTACCATCGAGTAGCACAGCTACCATTCGATAGTTTTTATGTATATCATTTGTAGTATATATCTTACGGTTTATTTTGGATTATAAACGCCGTCGTTTTGATATTTTAAAAAAATGTACTTTACAGTAATGCTTCTCTATACATGATATTAGACGTATAGCTATCGGGGATCAAGCATATACGTTGCTACGATTGCTAACACGTGATAGACACGTAATGCTGACCCCTTAGGATTGTTAACCCCTGGTGTTTATAGAGTGCCTGACAGATACAAGAGAAATTTCATTGAAGTATGTTGGCAGCAGCGAGCATCTAGAATCTAGATGCTCACTACTGCCAACATACTTCACTGAAATTTCCCTCTCGAAACATAATTTATTTTTCATCGCGATACATAATTGTTTGGAATGAGAGGAACCCGAGGAATAAAGAAATTGGGGCCCGGAGTACCCCCCCCCCTTCTAATGAACCGATATAGTTTATTTTTACAATATATTTTTCTCTGTAGATGATCACAACGAATACAAAATTTTCGTTGAAATATAACAAAAATTACGGATGGTAGTGGCAAATTAGTAAGTTCAGTCCGGAGTAACCCCTCCCCCCCCCTACTAATGAACCTATTTGGTTTATTTTTACAACACATTTTTCTATTAAGATGACCACAACGATTACCGAGTTTCTTTGGGATACAACAGAAATTGCGGCCGGTAACCTCCAGCCCCTCCAGATGGACCGATTTTGCTGGTTAACGAGCTCGTTCAATCGTTTGCTAGAAGAATACAGCAAGTTTCGCGACGAAAAAACAAAAACTGTTCTATGTATCGTGCTAACGATAGTTCATCAAATGTTTGACGTGATTCTTTACATTGGCATAAGGTTTGACGTTTGAACCGATTGACCGGAAACAATCACTAAATGTTAATTGAAGCTTACCACAATACAATAGTGAAAACTAAAGCTAAATCTGAAATTACCCTGCACAAACGCACAGACAAAAATTCTAACAATCATAGTTTTGGGTACTATGGCGTTGATAAGGCCCCCAATAGTATGTGTTCCCATGTCGTCCTTGTGCAGACAGCGATCCATTAGAATTTTATTATATGTATTTAGGTTTAAGAGCTTCACATCTACGGCGAGGAGCGCTAATGCAGATTATAAAATAGCTACTTCATTTATGTTTAATGTATAAAACATGATGCATTCGGAAATCAATAAAAATAAAAAAAATATATAAAACAGAATTCATTTACAGTAAAAAATGTTAAACACAAATCTTACTTAAATTGGCAAAAATGAAGTACGTTAGCGATATATAATCATATTCTTAGACTATTAAAACAAACAATTAAAATTGAATACACAAGGAGCAGAAGGAAGATTGGTTAGATTTTTATTATAAATTACTGCTAGTTTTCTTTAAGTAATATCATTAAGTGTAGATGTGAGGGCACCTTTTGTGAGTAATATGTGTTAGTCATGTGGCATGTGTAAATTGTCTCAACTTTTACAGCAAGTCAGTATGTGTTTTATGTGTATGTGTTAAATATGGATCTTATAACAGGAATATCTAAATGAGTTAAAATAATTAATGAACATCGGAATGTATTTATTTTTCCACAATCCGTCTTCCAAAGAAGGTAGTTTTCGAATTAGATTCCCCACCCAATCTTACATCCCTCAGCTAAGGAGTAAAATTTAATTTTCTGTTTAATTTTTGCTCTTTCTAAAACTATGAAGGACTTATTTAAATGATCCTAAAGCTAGAGGAAGTAAACCAGCTCGAGACTGGATTCAATCTGGTATTCCTACAATTGTGGTTGGTTGGTGAAGGTTCATCATAGTAAATAGGATGCAAAACAGGTCAAAACACCTCCACTTTTTTATTCATTTTATTGAACAGAACGTTTTCGAGGTCAGAACCTCATTCTCAGTGTCCTCCTATAGCTCAGCGAGGTTCACTCGGGCCTTCTTCCGACTGTACTCTTGCTGGAGTACCGCTGAGCTATAGGAGGACACTGAGGATGAGGTTGTAGTCTCCAAAACGTTCTGTTGAATAAAAGGAATAAAAAAAGTGGAGGTGTTTGACCTGTTTTGCATCCTATTTACTCAATTTGGTATCTATATGATCCCAAGTAGCTTATCTACTAAGGTTCTAAAAATGTTTCATTGAAAAGGTTGATTCTTACATTTTGGTATACAAAACCATTCAATGGATGTCATATTTTAAATACTAAAATATTGCATATATGCCAGTGAAATGACCAAGTTCTTTGGCATCTTGTGGTTTCCTTAAATGTTTTGGGAAGTAAATGTTGCATAAATAGTGCATGGACTGAGTGCTTCCGTCACTCAACAGCTCAAGTTTTCTTCTACGTCTGTCATTCAGTTTGCAGACCTAGACATTCCCGTCAATCTGCAGCAGTAACATGTTCTTTTTGTATACTTCCTGTATCATCTATTTTCCCCTTTTGCTTTAGCTCCATCCTTGGTTTCTGGGCTTCGGTAATCCACATTCTCTCATAAGCCTCCCTTTATTTTCAATCACTTCATATCAACAGATATTATCAGATTTCAGGCTTTCTTATCTCATTGCTGTTCTCGTAATCCTCTCTAAGACTTATTCGTTCTGACTGAATTAAATTCCTTCAGAAGGAGTGTCTTATCTGCTGATACCAAAGAAACTGCTGCAACTTGTAGAATTTCAAGGAACTTTAAATGTGTACTTCCTGCTTCCAGCAAAAGTAAGGCGTACTTGAGTACACAAAGAAGCAACACCATTTTATCGATAATTAACCTCATTAGATTAGATAAATTAGATTAATTTACCTCCTTGAATACAATATGGCGGGAACGCACATAAATAAGCTGTTGTGGTAGTCATATCTCAAGACCACTAGGTCCATCCGATTTCCTGTAGCATTTTGAAATTCCAAATATGGTATTTAAAACTGGTATTTTGGATCACTTTTTGACAGCAACAAAAAAAATTATCATTAAATCCTTTCTTAGTAAACATAATATGTGTAAATGATCCAGACCCCAGACACCCATTAAAACTGTCATATTCTTTCGATAAATTCATGACTACTTGAATAATCATATGTCGCGGACGTGTAAATTATACCTACCCACGGAGAACAAAAAAGTGCATCTTAAAATATTTTGCCACCTAACCTTATGAACGTTCTAACAACATGTTTAGGAAGGGATGTAACCTACAGATCGCCCGGTGGCAATCACTTAGTTGATACACCCCTAAAAATAAAAAATCATAAAATGTTCTTATTTTTATATCACATTGGTTATATAAATTTTCTAGCAGCTTATTCTTAAGCAAGGTAGAATGATTACTATAACCACGAGTGTACATTAATTCTTACAACATGTTTATATTATTAAATAAGTAACTCATCAAGTTTTTTGAGTTTGCACAACATCAAAGTCATAAATTGTAAACCGATAAATAATTTCTTTGAATCTATTAATCAATGTTTGTAAACCTTTCTAAAGGTACTAAGCGATGAAGCATATTTTACACATTTTTGGAATACAAACATCCGAGAGAATAATCAGACAAAAAATGATACAACTAGCTATCCGAATAGAAACAGAAATATGGAAACAGATTCCGCCGGAAGGAAGTGGCCAATAAATATTTGAATAGTTTCCAGGAATGAAGCCTCGCTCCAACCGATACTAACTAACCATCTCAGTTAAGGAATTCTTATTCAAAACTACTAATAGTTCAGGGAAGGAGTTTATTCATTCTTTATTAAAAATATTCTTACAAATACTCCATTAATAAAAATATAATGAAATAAATATTTTATGTTGTTAAGAAATTCCCAGTATTGAAATTATAGAAAATAATCTCCCTTCTTCGAAACTACTCAAAGGCAATTATATTAAAATAAATAGTAAAGCATGAGTTTTTTTATAATTTCTTTTTTTTTTTTTTTTTAATTTTTAACGTCCATTATTATTAACTGAGAATTTTGGGACGGGTTGTCTTTAGGTTACCACACTTTTCTAGCCAGGATAGGGCTGATGCCTTTTCTTTTTTTCTAAGCCCCCTAGTTTCCCCTGCTAAAGCATTTTTAGAAATAGAGAAGTGCGGCGGTGTCGCGGTGGTTCTGGGCTCGGCTGGTGCCCGTTCCACGGAGTGGGGTGGGAGGCTTTTAGATTTAATTTTTAAATTAATGCTTTCAATTAAATTCTCAATTTTCCATTTAATGAAATTAAAACAATATATTTTTAATTTATTTAGGAAGTACCTTCCTTTCGTTGGGTGCCCATGACCTCCCGCGGTTGAATGCACACTTAATTCCAATTAAAAAAAAAATAAGCCCCCTATCGGGAATCGAACCCACGACCACAATTTAATAATGCACATTTGTATTGATAATATGAATACCATCTTTTTTTTTTTTATTTATTTATTTATCGCACCGCATCTATGGCGAAGTGCATTTTTTCGGTCTTTTCAGTAGAGGGCGATGTAAAGTAGGTTTAGCCGAGCATATTCCTAAAGCATTTTCTTATATAATAATTTTAAAATATTTTAACCAGATATTTTGACTTGGTATTTACTTAGATGTTGTTGTAAATGTTTGTCCTTTAAATGTTTGAGTATTGTATCAATGTGGTGGCTGTCATCTCCGAGGAGTTCTGTCAAGTCAATAGGTAAATCAAGGTTCTGTCTTAAATAGCAGACAGTCATTATATGCTTGATTGTCAGTTCTGAGTTACATGTTCGGCACGTCGGTTTGTCCTTGTTAGTCATTAGGTACTCGTGAGCTACACGACTGTGGCCGATACGTAGTCTGGCTAATATGACTTCTTCGCGTCGTGATTTTCTGTGTGAGGAAGGCCATTTTTTTACCGTGAACTTCACCGTCCTCAGTTTGTTCTCTGTTGTGTTAGTCCAATCCAGTTGCCAGTAGTGTAATATTGTTAGGTCAGTGTAACGTATTACGCCTTCATTCTTTGTTCTTCTGTTGCAAGTTTGGCTTCTCGGTCAGCAATTGTGTTTAGTCCTAAGTTTTCATGTCCCGGTAGCCACCACAGAGTTACATGTTTACCAGAAGCATGTAGGTTGTGTATTTCGTCCTTTATTTCTATACATGTGGGATGTGTCGTGTATATATTTTGTAAACATTGCAGTGAACTCAAAGAGTCACTGCAAATGATGATGTGTGTTTGTTGTGTGGATGGCAGACTCTTCAACGCGAGGAGAATGGCTTGCAGTTCTGTTCCAAGGATGCTTACATTTGGTGGAAGTTTTTTGCTGTACACATCATCTTGCAAGATTGCAGCTGCTCCTACACCGTGTTTTGTTATTGAGCCATCCGTGTAAAGAATTAGGGAGTTTTTGTATTCTGAAGTGAATTTTGTGAAGTACTGTTTGTATAGTAAATTTGAAGCTGGGTTTGTCTTTTTGAATTTGGCGAATGTCATGTCTATGTTGAAGTTACGTATTGTCCAAGGAGGTGTTCTTGAATGCATGTGTGTTTTTATATAAGGAATTACCAAGCCAAAAGTATCTTCGATTTCCTTACATCTTATAATAAATGGTCGGATATGATTTCTTTTTTGTTCATAATCCTCGTATTATGCCACTTACACATGAAGCTGGAGGAAAAGCCTTCATTTTACAAAGATATCGCTCCATTAGCATATTTCTCCTTATATGTAAAGGAGGTTCTCCTGCTTCTGCAAGCATACTTATAACAGGACTAGACCTGAATGCACCTAGCGATAATCGAATACCGGTGTTGTGAATTATGTTGAGCATGTTAAGAGTAGTGGGTTTAGCAGACGAGTACGCAACGCATCCATAATCCAGGAGAGATCTGGTGAAACTACGATAGACGGTTAGCATTACTTTCCTGCTTGCTCCCCATTTTGTGTTACCAAGAGCTCAGAATATGTAATGATTTTTTACATCTAATGACAAGTTCTTTGAGATGGGGGGACCCATGTAAGGTGAGTGTCAAAGTGTAAACCAAGAAATTTAATTACGTTTGTTTGAGGGACTAAAGTGTTGTACGTGTGTAATTGAAAATTTATGTCTCGCCGTTTTCTAGTAAATAGGATTGACTTTGTCTTGTCCGTAGAGAATTTAAGTCCAAGTTTTGTCGTCCATTGTTCAAGTGAATCGATCGTGTGTTGTATTCTATTCTGTAATTCTTCAACTGACTTTGCCGAATAGAATATAAATAGGTCGTCGACATATAGACAGTACTGTACATCGGGAGGAATAAATTCTCTGACAGAATCCATTGCTATGAGGAACAGTGTTGTGCTTAATACTCTCCCCTGTGGAACGCCTATTTCCTGTTTAAAGACATCTGAGATGCAAGCTCCATTTCTAACTCGAAATGTTCTGTTCGAGAGAACCCCATTTATGAATTTAAGCGCATTTCCTCGAACACCCCATTCATAGAGCTTTGAAATAATTATTCTCTGCCATACTGTGTCAAATGCCTTTTGTATGTCAAATGAGATCGCCATCGTTGATTTCTTGTTCAAGAAAGAGTCCACAATAGAAGATTCTAGTCGGACTAGATGGTCTGTGGTTGAGTGAGATTTTCTAAAACCACACTGATATGGGGACCAAAGCAACACTTTCCAGTATCCAAAGCAATCTTTTATTTAACATTTTTTCAAATACTTTGCAGACACAGCTGGCTAGAGAAATTGGTCTGAAGCTTGTAACAGGAGATTTGTCTTTATTTGGTTTGAGTATCGGAATAACGATGCTATTAGTCCAGCTTTCAGGGACTTTTCCTGAGGCATATATTGAGTTCATAACATGTAATAATTGAGAGAGACAGTTATTGGGTAGGTCTTGAGCATTGAGTATGTTATATTATCGAGTCCTGGTGAGCTGTCTATAGTGTGTTTTAGTGTTTGCTGGAATACCATCTACAATTCTATCTGAAACCAATTTAATCAATATAATATTTTTTTTATGTAATTTATTTAAGAGATTCCGCAACAAAGGCGTTAGCAAAATTTCACAATTGAAATTATAGATATATATCTAGTCATACAATTAATTATGCATCCGATTATATAATATTATAGGTATATTGAATTATACAGTCAATCAAATTTTGGGGGAAAAAATATGAAATTAAGAGAATATTGTATTTACTTTTCTCAAGAACAATGTATTCATGTATTAAAAAGTTCTGTTTATGTAAGTATATCTATTTTTATTCCGTAAATATTGTAATATCTTGTCCAAGTTTGGGCATCCTTCAGTCAGTAAGTCATGCATATCTTGTGGATTGTCTAAGTATTATTGTCTGCCCTCGCAGTCTGTCAGGATCTGTTCATCATACAGCCTAAATCCATATATTAACGATCTCGAAGGTCGTAGGTAGAACACTTTTGGAATGCAGAATTCATAACCCTCCAAAACTAAGTAGTAAAGCACACGATGAATTTTGGAAACCGGTTGCAAGTTAACACTCCACCGTGGCTAGGATTGTGTGTACGATTCTGGCGCATCAGCTGTTTTAAATCGTTATTTTTAGGGTAAATGTCGATTTTCCAAAAGAAGTCGTTGCCATTTAATAAATTAATCCATTATAAGTTGTCTTGCTTATTAAATAAAAACATATTTTATCTAGGTATTTAATTTATATTTTTTTATTAACTGTCTTTTTCCTGTCTTCAATTATATGTATATTTTCATGTATTTTCGTTTGATAGGGTTTTTCTTAATCTAATATTTTAACTGTGTCAAAATTAAAAGCGTGGCTATTTTGTTTAGCACGATCCACCAACGCAGTTTTGTTGTCCGTCAAGGTTTTTGGCAAGCAGTTTAACTCTCTTTCTTAAAAACCTTGACGACAACAAAACTGCGTTGGTGGAATTTTGACACTGTTAAAATATTAGATAATGAAAGAATTCCAGCAAACGAAAAATAAAAGAAAATATACACATAATTAAAAACAGGAAAAAGACAGTTAATAAAAAAACAAATCAAATACCTAGATAAAATATATTTTTAATTTAATGAACAAGACTACTTAAAATGGATTAATTTATTAAATGACAATGACATATTTTCGAAAATCGAAACTTACCCTAAAACTGTCGATTTTAAACAGCTGATGCGCAGTGGACATGATTGATCTTAGCAGTCTAGACGTGGTCCTACCTGTGGAAGGTTCTCGGTGGTGTAGGCTGTAATATTACATTAGTTTAAGAGCTCCAGAAGAGGCGTCATAGGAACGCGAAACATGTAGTGCATAATAAAAGAGTAGTGCAGAACGTGAGAGTTTTTGTTGGAATTTGACCTTCTGCCACATATAAATATTTTAGAAAAATAGGGTCATCATCTTATAATAAAGATATGTATTAAATATTGATAATTTAGAATCAGTTTTGCAAATAATTTCCGTCTTCGTCCGTCATTTTCATTTTTTAAATCGGATACAGGAGTTGTAATCAGTGACCTAGAAAACCCCCGAGTAACAAATTTTGATCGTTTATGAGAAGTAATTTTGACCTCGTTTTCGGGATTTCGTCCCAGAGTGCGTCCTGGTTATTTCTCAACGTATAAACGTTCCTTTAGAAACCAAACAATAGAAATGAAAGAACAAGTGATTCCGCCAGCGCCAAATATATCCTCTATGTATAGTCAAATGAGCTCTTCTTTTTTCGGTAAATAGACAACAAAAAAAAAACAATAGTCTTAAAATAATTGTTGGGGATTGCGTGTCTTTCGCCGCGTTCGAGACGGGTTGACCCTCGCCTGTTGGCCTGAGCAGAACCCATCGGAATGTTGGCAGGTTTACCAACTCCCCCCCCCCCCACCACCACACGGCGAGGCACTGTTTACTCCTTGCTCTGTCAGATGTGCGCCTGCTATCGAACAGGAAGGCTGTGTCCTGTCCTCTCAGTAGCTCAGCTTCGATCTGCAGGAACAGACGTTTGACGAGGAATCCATTCATAACAGAGGAAGGAATTCAGTGTCAATATTTAGAAAGATGGCTCCGAACAGTGGCGACGATTTTGGAAACCTTAATCAACCCGCTTCGAAACTGTAAGCATCATTTAATGACAACTCAATAATATTAACCTTCCTTAAAATAATTTCTAACAAAATCTAAAACCTCAACTGCTCACAGAATGTTTGATTGTTTTTGCAAGTATTTTAGTATTTCTATCTAATATTGTTTTCTAAAAAACATTGTCCCTCAAACTAGAGGTTAACGAGTTCCTTTCAAACAGAAGAAAAGCATGGAAAAGGGTGACTACCCATCCCAAATATCTGTATTATGTATAAGTGGAGGTTAAATTTAAAATTAATTAACAAAAGCTTCGACATTAACTGAAACAGTAATTCCTGAACAGGATTAAATAGTTTTGTACCCGGACTCTATAGGCTCGATGAGCTGGTTTATAAACATACACAACTCACATCCCTTGGTATCAAAAATCTCTCACAACATCATTTGACTCAAAGTTATAAATAAAAAAAAAACATCAATATGACATGATGTAATATTACCAAGTACTATTCTGGACAAAATTGGAAAAACAGTGAGTACACTTCAATAGGTAACAGAGGAACACTTGACTTATCAAGACATGAGTAAACAACAGTGTTCCAACATAGCATTCATTCATTGGCAAGATCCTTAGAGCGAGAATACGAAAAACTTTAAGACAGATTATAGTGACAGTAACGGAATGTCCATCTGGCGGGGAGAGAGTTTTGCGGGGAGTAGAAGTCAATCGGGGGATTGGTCATTTCATGATTACTCATGTTGGTCATAATGACAAGAGATATCAGACAAGTTTTCTAACAGTGCAACGAAACACTCACTATGAAACATATCCTGACAAACTGCAGAACATGGTAACCTTTAGACATACTTGTGGACTTGGTCGAAACTCAAACAGATATTAGATATCATAACGAATCAATAATTATTTTATTTAAAACAAGCTGTTACTCAGCGTGCCATGCTACACTTACTTTATATTATATAAAGCAATTTGGCTTCTATGAGCAGTCTTGCTAAACTCCACTCAGTGTTTCCCCTTCTTCTTGAACAGAAATTAAGAAACATTATCTTAACCAGCATGCAGTTTTTATATATGTATAGATATAGATAACATATATTCACAGAATACTAAACCTCTTTCATTAAACAGTTAAATAATAAATGTGTTCATAGTTAGTGCGAAAAAAGCAAGAATAATTTAGAAAGCAAATAATTAATATTAAAATCTAATAACGTAAAAAAAAGTTGAGAAATAAAAAAAAAAAAAAAAAATCTTCTTAGAGGGCGACTCGAACTTGGACCCTTGCAGTTGTCGGCAACCAGACATGAGGAAGCAGTATTGAAGGGGATAGCATATTTTGTTTTGGACTTTACTTGTCAAACAATTGACAATTCACTCTTCCTTAACTGTTCGGGTTCACAGTTTCGAACCCGTGACCTCCGAACTGTTAGTCCTAGACGATTTTGACTTAGCATACGCCACTCCCCGGATCAAGACCTACATGTGTGCCAAGTTTGGTCGAAATCGGTCAAACGGTGCGGAATTGTATCAGGAACAAACGGACGGACTGATAGACAGAGGGACAGAAAGAAAGGCAGACAAGCAGCTGAATTATATATATATATATATATATATATATATATATATATATATATATACTTATATGGTTCAAAAATTTAATTTGCAAGGATTGAATGTTTTTCAAGTTAGCTACCTAGTTTTTTTTTTTTAATTTCATTAATTTGTTTTCTATAATAATTTATTTTTCAATACTCTCCATTTCATAGGTACCCTGCTCGCATTCTTTCTTTTCTTTGCCACCTATAAAAGTATTTAATTAATTGAATTATTTCGGATACGCTGACAATGTGTCAATTTCGAAAGTTGTTAGACAATATGAATTAAATAAGAACAAATATACCTGCATTTTTGGCCAAACTGTAGAGCGATTATTTAAACTTTTAATTTTATTGCTTCATTAAATACAAAATTAATCTGTGTGGATATTAAAACCTTTTTAAGTGTCCCATAGAGAATGCCTTTAGTTTTTCACAAGGCTTATCTTAATGCATGGTGCAGCTTGTGAACTCTTCTCTTCTAGTGAAATATAACTCCTTAGCATTCTAATTTATATATTTCAGACTTTGATATTAAATATGAACCACTTTCTTTATTGAAAATACAAATTCATTGAATTGATTTAAAATTCAGTAAATGATGTTAAGGATCTCATGAATTTCTGTAGATTGATCTTTTGTGTAAAGAGTATTTCTTATTGTAAGTGTACTCTATATGTAATGTACTGCATTAGTGTAGGAGCATTAATGCTACTTCCAAAACAGTGAACTTTACTGCTACCAAAAATGACTGACACTATCACAATATTCCCAATAAATGGATATACTTTTAACGTTTTCGTGTGCCTTTTCGCATTGGCATATATAAGGGGGAGCTGAGGGGGGCTGCAGCCCCCCCCCCCGAAATTTTGGTTTGATCGGTAAAAATTTCATAAAACCCTTAAAAATAAATTAAATAAGATCATTTAGTTCATAAAACATATTCTATTTTGGGTGTAATATCGTTTAAGTTGGCTAAAACTCTTCCAAGATCTAAATTTTTAGTATTCCATACACTGGAAATGCACTCGAAAATGGGGAAAAAGCCCCCCTCCCCCGACATTTTCCCAGCCCCCTCCGAAATTATTTTCTATATACGTCCATGCCTTTTCGACTCGCAGGAACTGCCTTGTCGACTTTTTATATAATGCTTAATCCTGGTGAGAATTAGAAAATCAAGTATAGAAATATTTCCTTTTAAAACTTCAATTTAACGGTTATATAATTCAAATACCCTCTATAAAAAAAAATCTCATGGAGAAACAGATTTTGGCGCTATAATGATCCTAAAGCAAGCTCCACTAGTTACTTTATAACGGAGTATTGCAGACACAAAAAAAGTTAACCTCTTTCTCATTTTTGTTGCCCAACTAGATTTTGACAAAAGCATTTTATACCTAAAAGAGTTCTAAAATCATGTAGGAAATTGGTCACAACTTGTCAGTTTACCGAAATCAATAGTAGTTTTTTTTTTTTTTTTTTTTTTTTTTTTTTTTTTTTTTTTTTTTTTTTTTTTTTTTTTTTTTTTTTTTTTTTTTTTGGTTAGCGGCGTATCAACCATTAGGCTATTAACGACGGACTATCTACAGGTTGTTAGCACTTTCCTCCGAAGGAAAGTAGCTATTGAGGTTGGACTCATGACGGAATTTTTGAAAAATTTCTTCAAATCTTTATCGATCCTACCTAGTAGACACCGAAAATGACCCCCGTTAAAATTTATATATATCTATATATATATATATATATATATATATATATGCATATATATATATGCATATATATATATGTGTCTGTTAACACGATAGCGGCCAGAGTTTTTGTTTTTTCGTCACGAAACTTGGTATATAGCATTTAATTAGCAAACGATTGAACGAGTTCGTTAACCACCAAAATCGGTCCACCGGAAGGGGGGGTTTACCCCGAACCCAAAACACTAATTTGACCATTTCAGCCGTAATATTTGTTATATTTCAACGAAACTTGGTATTCGTACTGGTAATATAGAGAGAAAAGTGAGATATAAAAATAAACTAAATCCGTTCATAAGGAGGGGGGGTTTACTCCGGTCCGACAATACCAATTCGCCACTACCAGCCGCGATTTTAGGTATATTTCGACGATACTCGGTATTCATAGTGGTAATCTACACGTAAATATGTGTTGTAAAAATAAACTAAATCGGTTCATTAGGAGGGGGGGTTTACTCCAGACCCACAATACCAATTCGCCACTACCAACCGTGATTTTTGGTATATTTCGACGAAACTCGGTATTCGTAGTGGTAATCTACAGGTAAATATGTGTTGTAAAAATAAACTAAATCGGTTCATTAGGAGGGGGGGTTTACTCCGGACCCAAATTACTAATATACTCATACTGGTCGTAATTTCTGCTGCATTGTAACGAAACGCGGTATACGTCGTGGGTAAGTCATGAGAAAGATGTGTTGTAAAAATGAGCTGAATCGGTCAATCAGAAAGGGGGGGTTTACTTTGTAATATATTTCAATAGAAAAGCCAGCCAGACATAGGTTCACAAAGGCGCCGCAAGGAGCGCTAGAGGGACTGTATCCGGTTCCTGCGTTAGATCAAAATACGATAATATGAGGATTTTGTATTTATTACGTAGTGTAATAGGTACCATGTGTAAACATAACTCTGGAAGCAAATTAATAATTTATCAGTTACACATTACAAAATTAAAAGAGAACTATTCATGTTTTTATTTTATTTATGTAGGATATTTTAAGCAAATTGTTCTGGAAAGCAGTCTACACTACCCAAATTCTGAGGAAAGTGCTTAGTTATGCAGCTCCTGCGTGACGGACTTTTTTTTTTAGCAGTGAAATGAGTTTTCCAATTTATCTTTCCATCAAAAATGAGAAAGAGGTTAGATTTTTGTTTGTTTGTTTTACCTCGTTCCTTAAGGGCTAGTAGAATTCTATAAATAAATAAAAAATGCATATAAATACTAGCACACATTTAATACTTTATCTTGCTCAAAATATACTTAATTCAAAAAAATGGATGGTAGTTTTTGACTTTAAAACTGAAATATTTTCATTAAGTTTCCTGCAATCAGTATCCAAAAAAACTACAGAAAACGCCGGTAATTCAATCGTCACAATCCTGTGTATATTCTTAAGTAAAGAGGAATATTTATATCATACAAAACAGCCTTTTGGTCCCGACGATTTTGCTATATATTCTTTATCTGAAGTTCCATAAAGAAGATAGTTCTGAAATAAATCCTTTACTTCTGATAAGAATTGACGTCGGATTTATTCGTTTTCCCCTCATTTCCTTATTCTTCTTCTTATAGTAATTCTAACAAACATAACTTTCACACTTATACTGTTTATGATTAATGGTGACTTTCTAAGACGAGTAAATTATTGCAAGTCCACAGTTTTGTTGATATTCGCATAGTAGGATTTCATCTAAATTTAAGGGCTCCTAGAGACAAACTATTTATTTAGAGACAGGCGATTTATGATAATAATATTAACCGAAATAGGTTATTTGTTTTTCTACGTTTGTATTGAATTGTTGTATTTTTTGGTATATTTTCTTGTTGCCCATTGAGAGGAAATATTTCTACGCCATCGACCGGATGACTTACTACGGGAGTGAAAACGCAAAATGTCGTTGATTTCAGACATGTTAAAAAAATCGCACTTCCACCACGAGTTGAATTGGCTATTCCCTGTTTGTCGTCGCCAGTTCTTCCTCGGCTCAGTCCTTTACCAAGTCATTCAATCCCGAAGACCTTGTTATATCTTTCTACTCCTTAAATTTAAATCCTCTGTTCACACCCATAACTCCCGATCTCGTCCTTCTTTATATTCCTTCTCTCTTTTATTCCAAAAATCATTTGTCACCCTTGCCTCCTCACTATGAGATTCCTTACCTCACTCAGTCCACCATGCTACCAACCTGGAAAACATTAAATCCGAACTGTTCCATCTTATTTCAAATTGTAGTAATTTTTTATTTGCAATGGGTTTAACCTGATTATGTCAAACATAAAAAAACCTTTAACTGAAGCAGACTACTATCGGTCCATCGGTCCATGTACGGGCTGGGCTCAGGAAAACGCGAATAAAAGGAGAGCCTTTAACATTGGCAGTTGAAGCATCGTAATATCACTCACTCTGAAACTAGGAAAATCATTTTTTTGTACGATAAAAAAGCAGTATAAGGCGCTATTCCGTCTATCTTAAGCATTGATTCCAATAAATATATTAATTTGCTAATGATCGGTAGCCTAATATCTTGCCCAAATATAAAACGGGAGATCCTGGGTTCAAATCACGGCCTGTTTAGTCAATGTTTCTAAAATATAAAAATTTGAAAATTGGCTTCTGGCAGTTTATATCTTCCTTGGTGATAAAACAGTAGTTTAATAAATAAAACTTTTTGTATTCTTACAAATAAAAAATTTCAAAATATGTATGTATCAAAAGAAGGCCAAAGGGCACATGTATATATAAATGTAATTAAAACCTGTACTCTTTAAGAAAACCAATCAATAATGAGTTTAAAAAAAGAAGAGCCAGTAGTTCAATGGCCTTCGATTGGAGAATGTGAGTGCAAAATTAAATTGTGAATAAACTTCTTGAACAAGAAACTAGGTTCGTTTTCTAAAAATGGTAAGGAATTTATCCCCTTAAACGTCCAAATAAATTTTGTGAAATTATCGACGGTAAAAAAAAGACTTATAAATATAGAATCTAAAGAGTGTCTAGTCGTTCCGCAAATACCAGTTAAGAGCCTAAAATATCCTGGCAAAATAAGAATGACTATCCTTTCCTTCCTGACTCATGACCTGTAACTATCCGACCGTTTAATCCTAGATATAACTTTTTACGTTTTTGTTCTTGCGTCGGCTCCATCTCGAGGCTTTATAAGGAGTTTTTTTTAAATATATATTGAGGTTGCACTAATAAGAGAATTTTAGAAAAATTCTTCATCTGTCCTGCGTACTCGAAAGAAAATTGCCTCCAAGAAACCCAGAACATGGCATTTCAACAACAAAAGTCCGAGTTCGTTAACCAAAAAAATTGGCCCACCTGGAGGTAGTTTGCTCAATTCGGACACCAATTAATTAATATTCTCTTAACGGTCAAAATGTTTGTTATATTGTAACTAAACGCGCTCTAGTTCTACTCATAACTTCAATCAGACATCATAGTATTGAAATAATATGCCTATTTGAATAAATCAGGACCTTGGAAGAGAAAGGGTTAATCACGAATTTCCCCGATGTTGGGAAATTGAAGTCAAAGCTCTAGAAGTGCTTCAGGATAGCAAGGACAAATGTTTACTCTATGGAATGCTGATTCATAAACCTGATTGTCAGTTTTATATAGAAATCCCAGGATTTAATTGTGATTTATGGGTAACAAAATGCTAGGGGAGTTTCAGGCCCGAGACTCGCCCTGGAAATCTTGCATTAAATTCTTCATAGATGATGGTGCTATTCACTTTAATTTGAAACTGTGATAAAACTAAAGACGTACCAGAGAAACAAGCCAAAGCGTCTTGTTACTTACATCTTACTGACTCAGAAAAAAAAATCGATTTTTTCTAGACCTTCACAAATTTCTTCACAGACAAATTTCTAATCTGCTTAGTCCATTATAGTACTATCTTTAACTATTACGACACTTTTAAGGAAGTAAAACGCCCAATTAAATTTCTGCTTAGGTTCTGCGTGGCTGAGATCGAACCTTGGCTCTACCTCTCCGGTGCTTCCGTCCTCGGTGCGAGACTCCTAGAAGATCTGGGCATCACATGCGTGGTTTCCGTCTGCCCTGAACTACCTCCGCTCCCGATGCCCAGCTGTGTCAAGTACCACCATAGGTTGGACGTGAGGGATGTGCCGACTGCAGACATAAAGACTTATCTATCCACGGTAGCTGATCTCATTACCAAGGTAAGCACACTTAAAATCTCATTTATTGAAGTTACGTTTAATTTTTTTGCTTATTTGGAAGATATGTAGCTATTGAGTTATCAACTTGATTGTCAACATAATCGACATGACACTTACCTACCTATAGGTACAAAACATTACCGTCACAAAAATTAAGTTAAAACTCTATACTAACAGCCACACAAAATTCGGTATTCAGAGGTCCCTCCTAATATTTATATATTGTTAATTACAAGGCAGTAATAATACAACCTCGTCTTAGAATTACTTAAATATTGCGGCAGGTCAATAATAAAAATAGACAATTATTCCAGCTACAAATATTTTATTTATCAATAAAACCACAAATTTGACTTTAACAGTTTTAAAAAAATTGAAAAGGCCCGGCGGCCGTGAGCGTTAACAATCCGTGCCAAAGGGTCGTGGATTCTATTCCCACTAGGAATAGTGGCTTTTCTTTAGAAAAAAGAAACGTCATCAGCCCTATCCTGGCTAGAAAATGATGGTAACCTTAGATAACGCTTAATAAAATTCGTAGCTAATAATAAATGGACGTTAAAATTTAATAATAAATAAATTTGACAAAGAATACAACATGATCAAACGGAAATAAGAGAAAATATTTATATTATTAAACATTAAAAATAGAAAATAGTAGTTAAAAATATAGACATAAAACCTTTACGTGACATATTTGTTGATTTATTCGTGGGGGGAATAAAATTTTTAAAAATATGAAAAATAGGTTGCACCAATCTATTTTACATTTATGGACTATACATGCTCTGAAAAGACACATTGGCGGATTTCAGACTCGATAATTATATTACCTGATTAATTAATCAGGTAACACCTGCCCAGCATATTGAACCCTTTATTATTGACTGAGCCGAGGACCTTGGAAAGTTTTAGCCCCACGGGCTGTTTAAAAAAATAATTTTTAGTGATGTGACCAGACATAATTTTAAGTTCAGTTCCTAAAGAGGCATAAAAATGGCGTAGTGCAGAAAATAAAAGCTTTGGAGTTGGATTAATTTTGTATTTTTATCATTCCGCCACATTTAAGTAATTTTAGTAATATTAATGGTCACAATAAACATAAACTATTGTTATTAATTACAGCGCTGCTATCATTTATTTATTTCCGGAGCACAGCAAGGTCCGTAAATAAATACTCCTCACCAGCAAGGTCCTTTAAAAAATAATTCAAAGTACCTTTTATTATGCGATTTGTTTATCTTAATACCTCTTTTATTGAAACATCCTATTTAAAAAATCATTTAATAAATTAAACAGATGATATTTTGTTTTTTATAGAGCTTTTAAGTAGAAAATAAAATAATTTAGGAATGAGTTTAACCGTGAAAGCGACTGTAGTAAATATACAGCTCAAAGAGAACATGCTGTCCACAATAATATTTTAATTAGTTTTATCTAAGGCAAAGTTGTCAATTAATTAGCTAATGTGTCTTATTTACGAGCAGTGCAGAAAATATCGTGCCAAGAGATGCAGTAAAATATCTAGTTATTTAGCGGCGCTCTTTGCTTACAATAGAAATAAATGTAAATATATATATTTTTTTTAAATATGTTCCCATTAAAGTGATAATAGTTTTATATTATTTTATTAAAAAAGCGACCAGCGGTAAAATAAATTAATTAAAAAATAAAAAAGTTCGACTCTCAGGAACTGCGTCATCATTTCGCGTTTCCGTTCTTATCCCTAGACTCATTCTAAAGCATAGGATAGGAACAGGTTTTCTTGTGTTCCGATCTCTCGTGAAAAAAGTAAAAATTTTTAAAAATGTGAAGTAAAATCTCAAGGAAACTAACAGTATCCTAAGCGTAAATTACTCCTTCGCCATTTCAAGTTTTCCTGTAGGAAGATAGGCTTTCCAAATGGCACTGGGGATAAGATCCTTATTGAAAGGAGCAAAAAAAAAAACAAACAAAATCGTAACGCTTACGTTTTTGAGTTCATATGCTTGCAGATACTCGTTTTCTGCGTCCTTAACGTAGCCAAACGATTGAGCTAATTTTAAAAGAAATATATGTAACCATTTAGGAGAAATATTGATACAGTTACTTTTCCAAACTAATTTTCAGTTCTGGTATTCAGAAACAATTGATTCAGTTGAAACTTGTTCCAGTCGTTTGCCATTCATCCAATCTAAAATATTTAAATTTTGGTTGCTTTTGGACTTGAGGATGTAATATTAATAGGCATGGTAAGTTTTCCGATCATGGTATATTTTCTATAATATCTCGAAAACAGTTGGGAAATCGTAGTATGTGGTGACAATTCGAAAGTTCACTAAATTCTTTACAGAAAAGGTGCTGGTGTAATTTTCGATGGTGCGATCTCACTCGGAGATATAAGTGCTTAAAACTTCGAAATCGTTAGTTTTGTTCTTTTGAACGGGGTTTGTCTCTCTTTGCCTAACTTTTTAATTGGTTTTTGTTGTTTTTTAATTTAATTTAACAGTAAAATGAGTATTTTAGTAAAGCAAGGTAAGGAAAATGAGAAACAGTGCTATAGTGTTTTCAAGAGCGAACGTTGTGGGACGGACTAATTTCTGCTTAGGGTACTCTTAGTCTTCTAGTGGCGCTTAAAATCTTCCTCCTCTTTGAGATATTATTTTATATTTTTTACGAAAGATCAAAACCAACCAAAAACTGCTTCAATTCCTTTTCTAATGGCACTAGTCTATATTAACGGAAACGCGCTAAGATGACGCAGTTCCTGCGATACGGATTTTTTTTTTCATTAATGAAATGAATTGAGGTTGTCATATCCAAATTATTATAATTATACACGGTCAGCGATGTTTCCCCCAGAGACATGCATACCCTGCATTATATATGGTGAACAGTAACGAAGGTAGATAAACGAATGTTCATAATTAATCCTTGAGACGAGTGACCAATATTAATATGCATATCTAACAATTCCGGACGCGACCCGACAAGCCGTTGGCCCGGGTCCCAGAGGTAGGGCTGATATAATCAGCAAAGCTGCACTATGCAATTCCTAGGGAAGTGTCGCCCAGTCGGTCAGATTCTCAGGTAAACATAGCTACACTCCCCTCGGAGGGACCAACAGATGGAGATAACAAACCCGTATAACAAACATCCTCGTTTGGCCTCTCTTAATTTAGTTGGAATGCAGTAAGACTAATAAATGCGCTCAGGCCGCGATTTTTGGTACATGGCCAAAACTTACTTAGCAATGAATTGGCTTCTTTATTTGTGAATGGATCAAAGATTGGTTTTATTCTGTTTGTTACATACATTGTTTCAAAATGACAAGTAATCCGTTACTTGTTTAAAAGTTGACAAAATATTCTAGAAAAACGTTTAAGGCTATGGGTAGAATGGGGTTGGCTAGGATGGAATGTAAAACGGTGTCCTGTGCCAATGGAATCCAGCCATCACTCTGATGCACCTGCCTTAGATCAACCCAGAGAATTTATTGCACTACATGTATCAAACAAGTGATGTCTAATTATTTCCTTCTTGTCCCGTTGCAGAATGCGTTGCATCTTTTGATCGTTAGCTAAAGACTAATTTGTAACCTTTCAAGAATGCAGACTGATCCATTAATAATAAAATCAGCATACAATGTTGAACAAACAATCTGCATTCATGAGATAAAGAGAAATTAACTTGTTGTCCTTGCCATTTGCCACAAATCTAATGCCGCATGAAGGATGTTAATATTAAAAGGAAACACTTTCATAGCCTTATTAATACTTTTCTGGTTAAATTTAGTTAATATACAGATTCTACAGCAAAAGATTCAGCGGCACCATTTTTAGGAAGTCCACAACTACAGTCCTTCAACCGACGGTATAGCAGTTGATTTGTGGAATACCTGTAAATGGTGCAACTGTATTCGGTTTGAATTAGACTTGGACCAACCTAAAGCAGTCGATAAAGAAAGAAAAAGTGATCTATGAGGACAGTATCCCTTATTTACAAGAAAAATATAAGATTCAATAATGGGAAGTAACAGGACTTCTGTTTGAAGCTCGAGGAACCATAACGCAGCACATCTGGGAGTTTGTGATGAGATTCAAACTCAAAGAAGAGATCCTATTTCGGATCAGCAAAACAACCCACAAAGATACTATTAGTATGGTAAATTACCACCTATAAGGCTGAAGGAAACATTAGAAAATGAACCTACATATACATTAGTTAGAATACCATATATTAATTATATAAAATAAATAGACCACTGAAGCGGTAAGCAAGGTTTCTCCTAAGGCCACCAATGATGCCACATCAACAAAAAAAGTCCGTCACGCAGGAGCTGCATAACTAAGCACTTTCCTCAGAATTTGGGTAGTGTAGACTGCTTTCCAGAACAATTTGCTTAAAATATCCTACACAAATAAAATAAAAACATGAATAGATCTCTTTTAATTTTGTAATGAGTATCTGATCAATTATTAATTTGCTTCAAGAGTTTACACATGGTACCTACTACACTACGTAATAAATACAAAAAACCTCATATTATCGTATTTTGATCTAACGCAGGAACAGGATATAGTCCCTCTAGTGGTAGAAAGCGCTCCTTGCGGCGGCTTTGTGAACCTACGTCTGGCGGGCTTTTCTATTGAAATATATTACAAAGTGAAACCCCCTTTCCGATTGACCGATTCAGCTCTTTTGTACAACACTTCTTTCTCACGAGTTACCCACGACGTATACCGCGTTTCGTTACAATACAGCAGAAATTACGACCGGTATGAGTATATTAGTAATTTGGGTCCGGAGTAAAACCCCCTCCTAATGAACCGATTTTGTTTAATTTTACAACACATATTTGCCTGTAGATTACCACTACGAATACCGAGTTTCGTCGAAATATACCAAAAATCACGGCTGGTGGTGGCGAATTAGTATTGTGGGTCCAGAGTAAACCCCCCTCCTAATGAACCGATTTAGTTTATTTTTACAACACATATTTATCTGTGGATTACCACTACAAATAAAGAGTTTCGTCGAAATATACCAAAAATCACGGCTGGTAGTGGCGAATTGGTATTGTGGGTCCGGAGTAAACCCCCCCTTCTAATGAACCGATTTAGTTCATTTTTATATCTCACTTTTCTCTCTATATTACCACTACGAATGCCAAGTTTCGTTGAAATATAACAAATATTACGGCTGAAATGGTCAAATTAGTGTTTTGGGTTGGGGGTAAACCCCCCCTTCCGGTAGACCGACTTAGGTGGTTAACGAACTCGTTCAATCGTTTGCTAATTGAATGCTATATACCAAGTTTCGTGACGAAAAAAAACAAAAACTCTGGCCGCTATTGCGTTAACAGACATATATATATATATATATATATGTATAAATTTTAACGGGGGTCATTTTCGGTGTCTACTAGGTAGGATCGATAAAGATTTGAAGAAATGTTTCAAAAATTCCGTCATGAGTCCAACCTCAATAGCTACTTTCCTTCGGAGGAAAGTGCTAAAAGCAAATATTTTTTTTAAAATAGCCTATTATTGTTTTTTTGAGAATTCTGTCGCCCAATGTGGGCACTCAGATTGGTCTACTTCTACTGTATAATTCTATAAAGATTTTAATGTGCGTATAGTTTATGTGTCTCTGAGGGAAACGTACTTCATATAATAATGTACTTAATGCACACATAATGTAAGGTGAACATCGCCAATAACAACATCAACAAATAAATAATAATACTTGTGAAACGGAGTCAATGGCCGTCCAGTCGTTTTAGGCGACTGGAGGACAGCATATGGAAATTGTAGATTTTAAATTAATTCATCCGATTTACTCTCTCTCTTTTAGATCTTGATGAAAAGTAAAATAAGGATTATTCGAACGCCATTTTGGTAGATGTATACCTTATATGCGTGTTACAGCTACATAAATTCCTTGTTGGGTTTCGCCTGATGGATCTTGTCGTGTAACTCACGCACTATTGTTCTAGTAATCGATAGGACTACCCAGGCTTGTCATGAGATATAACTTCTATCGGTGTTAAGAGGTCAACCAATTCCACTAAAAGGGTTGAAAATGCCACGAGGTTTTGAATATATTTACATACGTTTATGTATGCATTTTGCATATTACCGTTAAATGGGGTCACATTAGTACAGTGTGATCAAATTGGTACAAACCTGTACTGCAAATATATTTGTCTAAGAGCAAACAGACCAATATATAGGTATATATATTTGATTATTCGCACTCTTTGGATAAAGTTAGATCCTTTGGTGTTAGTTAAATGAAAATATCGGGATCTGGGTACTTTCAGAGACACAACAATGTTGGTAAGATATATCTTCAAGCAGATGTTTCGGCATTATAAAAAATAAGGTACCTTATTATCGCTACGTTCCACAAAGACTTCTTGATAGAATTACATTTACTGAAACGAAGCTAAGATTACGGATCGAACGGTTTACCATATCTCATTTTTAACAGCGGCGTAACAGCCGGGCACGCAGGGCCTGCGGTGCGGGGGACCCAACGAACAGGGGCCCCGACGGCCCCCCAACCCTAAACTTTTATGAATTTTGTTTAATTATCTCTCCATATCAAATTAACCTAACGCACCTTTTAGAACTACGCGATAAGATCGGATACTTCCTAGTACTATGATCAACCTGGTGAACACCACCATCACCACATACATAGTTAGCTGCTGGTGGTGGAGTTGACGATTGCACAGCAGTCTACATTGCACTGCGTAGTTATTTTAAAAATGTTGTATTTTTTATTACTTTAGAAGTTCTAATCTGTCAAATTACGTTTAGATTTGAAGGGTTTTTTAATATTATCATTTTCTGAAAAAAGTTAATGCCCTATACAGAGTTAATTAACGTGGCTAATAATAATTAATTTAAAAAAACAAAAAGCTACACATAATCTAAATGTTAGTATAATGTCTCGTATGTGCAAAATGAAAAGATTAAAAAGGTTCAAAAAAAGGGCAAGCGTGTTGGGTAATGAGGACGAAAAGAGCTGAAATTGAACTAAAATATGTGACGCTCATGCATGGTTATGAATTCAGTATACAACCAAATATTACTACACAGAAGCACTTTACAGCACATAACTATAAACGTTATATCTTCCAAATTCACATAAATACTTTACAACATTACTAAAACTATAATAGAGCCATCAATATGACGCCTGTTGGCTTCTGGCCATCCGACAAAATATGCCCTGGTTATTATTTTTATAATTCGAAATCTTGAAGCTAGCTAATATCCTAAATACTAAATGAAGAGAAATGTTTATCTTGAGCATTTGTCGCATTCCGTTCTGCCATTTCCTAGCGTCAGCTACACCTGTTACGGCGCTAGTTTCTATTATTATTAATTTATTTTAAATTGTCGTAGCCCTAGATCAGATCACAAGTTAAATAATTTTATTTATTCAAGAATTATTTAATTAAAAAAAAAGATAGGAGCCCATATATGTATTGCTACCATACTGACTTACCTAAAGATATTACAAACAACACAGGCTTTTAATTTCAACCAAAATTTCTGACCTTACAATAATATCCAACCGATTTAATTATTTATATTATTTTTCTTTTGTCTTTTATTTATTATCCTTTTCTTATTATTATTTATTTTATCATACTTATTTTGTTATTTTATTTTATTATTTTTTTTACGGTGGAACATTATGTTATTATAGCTATTATTATTATAATTAGAGGTAAATTTTATCGCTGATTTTCTTATATTTATTTCGGTTTCTATTTAATTTTCTGATCATGAACAATTAATTTATAAACTAGTACTTTATTTTTTTTTTATTTTTTTTTTTTTTTTGTTTTGAGCATATTATCCACGCTGTGGAACTCTTTAAGTTCCACAGCATAAAAAAAAAATAAATCTTTTTACTTATTTTACATTATGTTTAATGATAAAAAAACATGTTTATATTCATATTTTGTTAAATGTATTTATTTACTTGTACCGTAGTGTAACAGTAAACATAATGTATTGAAAGGATAATAACAGGCAATCTATAATTTAATAAGAGCAATATTTGAGCCAAAACTTTGGAATACACCACATTTCTTATACAAATTCTATAATGTAACAAATTAAAAAAATGTTTATAGTATCATAAACAATGGGAGACAAATAAAACGAAACAATGCAAATTTCATTCGAGTTCCTGTCAGGCGAAATGCAGGAAAATATAACAAAAATATTTATTTCTTCAAATATATTAACGGCAGATAATGCCATTATTCATGATCACTTAAAAACGGGTTAGAAAATCGTGGGAAATGAAAAGCATCAATTCGAAAGATTAATAAACTTCCTAAAAAAAATGGTTCTTATGCAATTTTTGACAGAGCGATCTCATTTGGATAAATCGGTGCATAAAATTAAGCAGTTTTTAATCAGTCCTACAGAGTTGTTTTACGTCATCTCCACCACACCACTCCTCCAGATGATATTAAATCGGAACTCGAAGAGCTCGGATACAAGGTCAAAAATGTACATAATGCAAAACACCCAGCCACAAAACAACCTATGCCACTATTCTTTGTTGATCTGACTAAAGAACCGAAGAGTAAAGAAATCTTCAAAGATAAATATCTCCTACATACGAGAATCTCAGTTGAAGAGCCAAGGCAGAGAAGAGATATCCCGCAGTGCCGCAAATGCCTTGAATTTAAACACACAGCGAACTACTGTGAGCACACATCTAAATGCGTGAAATGCGCAGGAGAGCATGACGCTAAGGACTGCACCCATCCCAAGGAACTTCCACCCAAATGTTCCAACTGCGGCGGTAATCACCCTGCAAACTACCGCGGCTGTGAAGTTTACAAGGCCGTGAAGACTCTCCAAAACCGATTCGCAGCTCACCGGCAGGCAGCCCAACCTGATACTCTACCTCAGCCCTCCACTAGCGGCGAACCCACCACAAGCGGACAGTACTCTGCAAGACATCTACCTCCAACCAGGTTCATCTCGTCAGGAGTCACCTTCTCTGACCTTCTTCAACCGTCCACATCTCAACAAAATTGTCCACAACTCCACAACCTACAATCCTCTCCTCAGCCCACAGTTCCTATCCCCAACCCTCAACCCCTCATGCAGCGTCAGCGTCCCTCTAGTCAAAGCCCACTTACTTTTCAAGTTCCTCAGCATCGACTTCCTGCCCAACCTAAAGAACCTCCTCTACAATCTACCCCGTGCGACATCCCGTATAACTCACCTGAACCAAACAAAACCTTCGATCCCACCAATCTATTCAACTCCTTCTTCACAAGACTAGAAAACTTAATCAATCCTCTTATTAAGCTCCTATCCTCCTTTATTGAGCAATGCATCCCAGTACTTCTTAAAAAATGATCCCACCCAGTACATCTCCTATCCTTATCCTCCTCTGGAATTCCAACGGGCTGTTACCCCGAAGACAAGAACTAGAACTGCTACTTACAGACCGTGACATAGATATTGCACTTATAACAGAGACACACCTACGAACTCAACATTACTTTAACATAGCAGGATACAAAACTTACCGTACAGATCACCCTGACGACAGAGGCCGTGGTGGTACACTGGTCTTGGTTAAAAACAACATATCCCATCATTCCCATTCCTTTCAGTCTACTGCTTCTTCTCAATTAACCTCCATCTCCATTCCTTTACCAAGATTTCCGCTCGTCATCGCCTCCATCTATTGCTCTCCGAACCAACGGATGTATCACCCTGATTTTACCAATTTATTCCAGTCCCTTGGCACTCACTTTATCGCTGGGGGAGATTTTAATGCCAAGCATCTCCTCTGGGGAAGTCGCCTTACTAACTCGAGAGGCCGAGTGCTAAACGACGTACTGTACAATGGTGAGTATTCCTACATTTCCCAACCTCATCCAACCCATTGGCCTTCCGATCCCCACAAAAATCCGGACATCCTAGATTTTTTCGTTACTTCTGGCTTGAACGGTATCTTCACGTCGGTATCTCCCCTTTTAGACCTCTCTTCTGACCATTCCCCTCTCCTTTTGTCACTCAGTGCATCTCCTATCCCTATTCAAACTAAACCATCTCTAACCACCGGACCTGTAGACTGGGCTATGTTCCAGTCTAGCCTAAACAGTATTCTGGACCTCAATGTAAAGTTGAAGACAGCGCAAGATGTTGACGAGGCTGTGGACCTCTTCACCAAGTCCAGGACTGCGCTAGACTCGCCAGCAAACCAACTCACAAACGTCAACCAACAGCAACTCGAATCCCTCATCATATACAACTGCTCCTCTCAGCCAAGCGACGTGCCCGGACACAATGGCAACGATCCCATCTCCCTGCAGACAAAACCATATTCAATAGACTAACAAGAAAGCTAAAAAACGAACTGACTAAACTAGACAATCACCGACTGGAAGAATATCTTTCTTCTTTAACGCCCCGTAACCACTCACTGTGGGAAGCCACAAAAAGAATTCTTAAATTTCAACCTACCTCCTCCCCACTCCGACGTGAAGATGGAACTTGGGCCAGAAGTGACGAAGAAAAAGCTTCCCACTTTGCCAATCATCTAGAAGCAACCTTTTCTCCGAACCCAGAGTTAAACCCTTCCCATACTGAAGAGGTAATCACTTATCTTTCCGAACCCTTACCGATGTCCTTACCTCCACCTTCCTTTCACCCATCGGAAGTCAAATACACCATTAATCACCTACCCCTCAATAAGTCCCCTGGTCCTGACCTTATCACCGCTAAAATCCTTCGGCACCTCCCCCATAAAGCCATCATGTTCCTCATCCTTATATACAACAGTGTACTGCGAACCACTCACTTCCCTTCCTCCTGGAAACACTCCTCTGTAATCCTTATTCCTAAACCAAACAAACCATCTATCGAAACATCATCCTACCGCCCAATCAGTTTGTTACCCATCCTCTCTAAAATCCTTGAAAAACTGCTGTACAAACGTATCCTTCCAATAGTTGAATCCTCTGGTATCATTCCAACTCATCAGTTTGGCTTCCGATCACTCCACTCTACCACTCAACAAGCTTTCCGAGTTGTAGACACAATTTCCTCAACGCTTGAGCGTAAGGACTTCTGTTCTGGAGTCTTTCTAGATGTAGCCCAGGCCTTTGACCGGGTCTGGCATCCGGGCCTCCTTTATAAGCTCAAGCGTTTTCTCCCCATCACCTACTACTTAATCCTATAATCCTTTCTTTCATCCCGCAAGTTTCATGTCCAATACAATGCATCGAATTCCTCATCCCGCCACGTATCTGCTGAAGTCCCCCAAGGCAGCATCCTAGCCCCTCTCCTCTACTCCATCTTCACCGCTGATATCCCCACTAATCCCAGTACCATTATCACAACTTTTGCAGATGATACTGCAGTGCTTTCATGTTCCGCCAACCCGCAGGAAGCCTCAGAAGCGCTCCAGAATCATCTCTTAGAAATCGAGCAATGGCTAAAGAAGTGGCGAATCAAAGTCAACGCCGAAAAATGTAAGCACGTCACATTCACACTGCGGCGTAGTGAGTGCCCATCTGTTACCCTTAACGAATCCCTCATTCCCAAATCCGATGTTGTTCGATACCTAGGCTTCCACCTCGACAAGAGACTTACTTGGAACACACACACAAAAACAAAACGACAAGAACTAAACAGACGCTACGGCCTACTTAAACGACTAATAGGTCCCAAATCAAAACTCAGTACTGAAAACAAACTAACAACCTACAAAACTATTATTAAACCGATTTGGACATACGGCATTGAACTATGGGGTACAGCAAAACCTTCTAACATAAACCGAATCCAAACCTTCCAGTCCAAAGTCCTTCGCCGGATCCTTAATGCTCCCTTCTACGTCAACAATAGTATCATCCACCGAGACCTCGAAATTCCCTTTGTCGCTGAATTAGCTAAAATCCGCTTCTCCACTTTTCATTCCAAGCTATCCTTTCATCCCAATCCCCTTGCCCAATCCCTTTCCACAGATGCGATCCCTTCCAATCCTCCGAGACGCTTGAAAAGAAAGTGGCCTAGAGACCAGCTGTAATACTTAAATAAAATATTTATAATTCCTCAGGGAGTGTCAGCAATGGCTGCCTTCTCCCTCTATTCTTCCTTGTGCTAGTTTATGAGACACATATTTACTTATTGTATTACATGTAAACTTATGTATACAGATTGTAAATATTCAATAAAAAAAAAAAAAAAAAAAAAAAAAAAAAAAAAGTTTTTAATCGCTGGTTTCTTTTTTAATTGCATTTAAGAGGAAAATGAATATTTTAATAAAACAATATAAGTAAGTGAGAAACATATTTGCAATAGTTTTTTCCTAGAGCGAAAGTTGAAAAGGCAGAGTGAATAATTTCCGCTAATGAAACTCTCAGTTTCCTATGCATTCTGGCGCCTAGAATCTTGCTTTTTTCGGAGTAAGTGTTTACATTAACCTTTTTCTAATCCGAGCTTTCCAAATGACACTAGGGATAAGTTCGGAAACGCGCTAATGTGGCCCAGATCCTGCGAGTTGGACTTTTAATATATTGCAATCAATCGTCATATCGTCCTTATATATATATATATATATATATATATATATATATATATATATATATATATATATATATATATATATATATATATATTCGTCATCTCCGAGTTACGAAAGGACGACTTTCTGGATGATATCATGATCGAGTTTTCGTCTTAAGTGGATTTACCACTCTAAAAGATGGTAGGAAACTTCCTTAAATATTGCCTCATAAAATAGTAAAAACTTTTTTTGTTTTAAATACAATGCTCAGCCAAAATATCAGAAAAGCAGCCAAATAATTATTTCTTTAGCCAAATAATATTCTTAAATAAATGTAACTGCCTCTATATTTAGCCAGAAAGACATACCTTGAGCTTCAAAAGTAAAGCCGTAAAAAATAACACGCACAGCCACGTCGCTCCAACTCGCCAATCATTCCTCTTTGCTGAGTCAGGCTCCTTTATTATCTTCACTTAAAAATAGTTGCAGCCTGTTTGAAGTTCAATGGCTCTCGTGGAAGTGAAGACTGATCGTTTTTCTCTCGTCAGCACTCATTCATGTCCAAGCTAGGAAAATATAATATGAAAATGAAGTGTCTATTTGCGGCCACAGTGTAAAGGAATTTATAAATGAACTTCTTTAAACCTCTCCTTTTTTGTAGCGTGTTTTTGTTCCCTTCCTTAAAGGAGGAAAAATCGCATATTACGTTAAGGCAATCCGGAAGAACTGACGAGAGATGTTTCATAATTCTTAGGTCAGATGAAATCAGTCATTCAAGTTTATATATATTTTTGCCTGGTGGCAGTTTCTTTGGGCCGGGTGAATAAAAACTATAGTTTTTAGTAAGTAAATACTCGTCCTACTATAGTAGGACGAGTATTTACTTACTAGTAAAGTGTAACAAGTATTTATAGGGCAAGTAAACCGACATGAATAAAGTGAAGAGTTTACTCGTGACCGTTTACTTGCTATTTCGAGAGTATACTTGCAAGTATTTACACGTGAGTCAACAGAGTTCTTTGCGTGAGAAACGCAAGTAAATACTAGTAGCGGCTCATGGCTACACATCTTTCCTGGTGTGCCTAGCCGTGCGTTTTATCCTCTTGAGGATAAAGAGGATAATTTTTTAATCCTCTTATCCTTTAAGTTCTGTTTTATCCTCTTGCCAATTCGACTCCTTTTTTATATCCTTTTTTAGCACTTTCCTCCGAAGGAAAGTAGGTATTGAGGTTGCACTCATGACGGAATTTTTGAACAATTTCTTCAAATGTCCATCGATCCTACCTAGTAGACACCGAAAATGACCCCCGTTAAAATTTATATATATATATATATGTGTGTGTGTGTGTGTGTGTGTGTGTGTGTGTGTGTGTGTGTGTGTGTGTGCCTGTTAACACGATAGCGGCCAGAGTTTTTGTTTTTTCTTCACGAAACGTGGTATATAGCGTTCAATTACCAAACGATTGAACGAGTTCGTTAACCACCAAAGTCGGTCCACCGGGAGGCGGGGTTTACCCCGGACCCAAAACACTAATTTGACCATGTCAGCCGTAGTTTTTGTTATATTTCAACGAAACTCGGTATTCGTTATGTTGATCTAAAGAGAGACGTACGTTGTAAAAATAAACTAAATCGGTTTATTAGGAGGGACCCACATTACCAATTTGCCACTACCAGCCGTAATTTTTGTTACATTTCAACGAAACTCGGTATTCGTGGTGGTAATCAACAGAGAAAATTGGGTTGTAAAAATAAACTAAATCGGGTTATTTGGAGGGGAGGGGTTACTCCGGACCTAAAGTACTAATATATTCATACCGGTCGTAATTTGTGCTGTATTGTAACGAAACGCGGTATAAGTGGTGGGTATCTCATGAGAAAGAAGTGTTCTAAAAATGAAGTAAATCGGTCTATTGGAAAGGAGGGTTTACTTTAGACTCTGTTTCATTAGAATTAGCCGGCCAGACGTAGGTTCCCAAAGCCGCCGTCAGGAGCGCTATCTCCCACAAGGGGGACTGTATCCTGTTCCTGCGTCAGATCAAAAGACGGAAAATGAAGTTTTTGTGTATATATTAAGTAGTACAGTATCATGTATTAACATAACTCCGGAAGCAAATTATTTACAAAATTAATAATTGAACAGTTCTCATACGAAATGCAAATGAGCAGAACTATTCACGTTTTTATTTTATTTATATAGGTTATTTACAGCCAATTATTCAGTAATGTAGTCTACACTACAAAAATTCTGAGGAAAGTGCTTAATTATGCATTTTCTGGACTTTTTTTTCTGAGTTGTCCCTGATAGGGTTTATCATTTTGCAGCTATGAATGAAAGCGATACGATTGCTGGTTGTGACAGTAGGGCTATTTTTGTAGCTTTATTGAAAGAGTACATCGATGTATTAAATAAATCAATGTTGCCGAAAAGTACATCGGATATAGAAAAGCCCTGGGTATGTTTAGCTGATCAGTTTTTGAAAAACGTTGGGAAGCAAATCAGTGTTTCTTTTCACCCCGATATCTTTGGCAACACCCCACTTTGATATCCTGGATCACTGACATATCTGAGAAAAATTTCAATTTTCTTTTCTTGCCGTTAACACTCCACCTCGAGCATCGGCGTTTTCATCGAGAAAGTAGGATCTAATAACATATACACTTTCGCTCCCGAACAGTAATAGTCTCTTAGATAGATCAGGACTTATATTTCGCCGGTTACTGTAAAGTTTGACGTCACGCAGCTCAGTGGGACGGAATGCCTATAATACGGCCAAAAATTTCTAGTTAGGGTTTTTTCATCATTGGGTTGGCATTTTTGATCAATTTGTAATCAGGCACCCTAATAATCACAAAACAGTAAATTTAAGATCAATGACTAATTTTTATTTCTTTTTTTACCAAGTTGTTTTCGTATAACACGACGCCATATTGCATTCCGCAATTTTTTCATTTTTGATAAATTTGTAATCACAGATCCTAATAATCACAAAACCATAAGTTTTAGACCAATTGCTAAATTTTTTACACGTTTTTCGTATAAAAAGACGCCATATTTGATCCGCCATTTTGATTTTTTTAAATTCTGATAACGGATTCGTAATCAGCGACCCCAAAAACCTCTGAGTACGTAATTGTACATCGTTCCCTTAACTATGCAGCCATATCGATACGCAAGTACGACTGGCAAGTCTGGGGTCAGGTGAACTTGCAAATCTACAAGTATTTACTTGACACAGAAGTATTTACTTTCGCTTATTCACACCAATATAGGCGTTTACTTGGGATATACTTGCCGTACAAGTATTTACTTGCAAGTAATAGTAAATACTTGTTTTATTCACTTAAATTTTTGTGTTTACTTGTTTTTTGAGGCTGCACGAGTATTTATTCGTCCTACTTGTTTTTACTCACTCGGCCCTTTATATTTATTTATTTATTTTATGATGAGCTTCGTAACGTTAGCGATGAGCTCATGATAAAGTTTGTAAACACGTTCTTTGTCCAATCAAGAGAGGAAAAAACAAAAACAAAACAAAGTTTCTTTATATAAAATTGGAACTATTTTTATGAAATTAGGCGCAAAAGTATTTTGTCTGATAGGAAAGGACTAGTTACTACGGTAAATAAAAAGACACAAATTTCCGCTGTTTTTTTTTCTTTTTTCTTTTTTTTTTCTTTTTTTATTGGCAAACGTTTTCAGGGCACTTAGTCCCATTTTCAAGTCCTGGGACAAAACATTTGTTATTTTGTTAAGGCCATAAGCGCGGGGCTATCTATAGGTTGCCACCCTTCCTAAATATCCATGATGGAGCAGGGAGACTTTTCAACAGGCCCTGGAATGAAAAGACTCAATCAGCTGCAGGGGGGAATCGAACCTGCATCTACTGCATCAATTGTTATTGTTTCACACAATAATCATTGTTTTGTCACGGGGCTTCCGAGAATACGTTTGCCAAAAATAAGAACAGTGGACATTTGTGGCCTCTTATCATCGTGAACTTCATTTTTCCACCATCCAACAATTCCTACATTGAAAGGATAAATCGACTGACCAGGTCCATCCATCTGAATAAAGTTTATTTAGCGGAATTCACGCGATACAAAATCATAGCCCTTGCGATTTTACGTTTTAATAGGCTTCCACTTCACAATTTTTGTTGATATTTTTACATAGAGAAAAAATGTAACTACATTCAGGGAGATAATTTTAGCCGAAAAGTGTGAAAAGCTAAACTTTTGGTTTCTCATACTCCAAAAAGACAGATTTAGTTGGATAATTTTGCCGCACGTTTGACATTCATCCAAACTAAGATATATCACTTTTTGTTGTGTTTATGGTAGAAGAGGTATAACAATATAATTTCTTAGCAATTGGCAGGAGAAGTTTTGGAGTTTTCTTTTAATTCGTTAGATATCTTGAAATCTTCGTATGTCAAAGGTGGTCATTTCAAAGCCTAATAAATGTCCAACAAAAAAATTTCAGGAGTAAATTTTGATAGGACTACCTCAGTTATTTATTTAAATTTTAACGTTCATTATTATTAACTAAGAATTTTAGGATGAGTTATCTATAGGTTACCATTCTCAGTTAGAGAACATAGTATTTAAACTTTTGGGAGTGTTAGTTAATATAAGTGCCCTGGGAAGGAGAAATATAAATAATTTCTATTTTAAGCTTTCCAATTCACTGCACAGATTAGCATTATATGGAAACACACTTAGTAGATGCAAGTCCTATCAGTTGGACTTATTTGACCAAAGTAGATTTGGTCAATAATATCAACTCCTAGTCTCTTAAATGGTTGGTAAAAGCACATGACAATCAAGAATGAAAAGTAAAGATGGAATGGTTGGGATTCGGCTAAAAAAACCTCAATATGATTTTTGTTAAAAAAATCTATATTTTGGACGTTTCGGCTACTCATTGGTAGCCTTTGTCTGCTAAAATGACAAAAAAAACAATAAATTAATACAGAAACAAAAAAAAAATGTTTATAATTGTGATAAGTAACAGAACTATAAATAAAATTAACTTATTATAAAAGAACAATTTCGTCTTAAATTCTAAGAATGAGTAGAATGAAAATCAATAAAAACATAACAGAAAAAAAAGGGGGCTATTTTACTGAAGTTTAAGTTTATGTACATAAACTTAAACAAAAACAATATAAACTACAAAACTGACAAACAAGGCATTTCTCCTATTTACGCAAATATTTTTCAAAAACTCTCCCGACCTCCCACCTAGTATTTTCCCATGCCCCTTGTGTATCCTTCCATTAACACCTTTTTCTTTTTTCCTGTCATAAAATGTCATAAACAGGCCTTTGATCCCTTACCGACCACCTTCTCCCACCACCTGCTTTGTTTTCAGTTTCATATACCCCAGTAGATTCCTTTTTTCTTAGACACTTTCACAATGGTCACTTAACTGTCAACCTTGGTCTTCCTCTGCCTCCCGACATTTCCATTGGTATGTAGTATCTTATTTCTTTGTAAAATTAATTAACGTTACTATTAGCTACTATAGTTTTCATTGGTATGTATGTTTCTTATTTCTTTGTAAAATCAATTAATGTTACTAATTACTATTAAAATCAATTATTGTACCTATTTACTTATATAAACTTCAGTAAAATAGCCCCCCTTTTTTCTGTTGTTTTTATTGATTTTCATTCTACTCATTCTAAGAATTTAAGACGAAATTGTTCTTTTATAATAAGTTAATTTTATTTATAGTTCTGTTACTTATCACAATTATAAACATTTTTTTTTTTTGTTTCTGTATTAATTTCTTGTTTTTTTTTTTTTTTTTTGTCATTTTAGTTGACGAAGGCTACCAATGAGTAGCCGAAACGTCCAAAATATAGATTTTTTTTAACAAAAATCATATTGAGGTTTTTTTAGCCGAATCCCAACCATTCCATCTTTACTTATCCCCTCGACGGCTAACTATCTAATCGTCATGAAGAATGAAAAGGTTGACTGCACTCATGAAAAGCATTTTCCAATTCTTTTTATTCACTTTCAGACACTCATCAGCTGGGTGGGAGTGGACATAGCATTGCCTCCATTGTCCACTTCATAATGTAAAACAAAAGTAAATTGGTTCAGAATGACTTATGAATAAAATGAAATCAGACTGAATATAAAATGTCTGACTTCCAGGAACTGCTTCTATATTAATATTTTTCCATATAACGCTTATTTTTTATGTGATTTGGAAAGCTTTGAACAGAAATTCATAATATTTTGCCTCTGAAATGAAACCAGCACTTCAATCACTGTATACTCTGATGTATATTTATAAGGCTTTTGAATTAAAACAATTCAATCAAATGCTTCAGATAAGGAACTCAACTAATTAAATGCTTTCTTGATGTCTATCCAATTCATTGCTTTTTTTTTTTTTTTTTCTTAGTATATTATTAGTATAAGGGCGAATTACTCTTTACTTTTTTTTGTTATCCTTTAAAGCCATAGAGACATTCAAGCTCTTCTAGAGTTACTACCTCATTTTGAATCAAACGACCATGAATTTTTACACAATAATTGATAGCCACAATTTATAAATATTATTTAGATATGCTATAGGTTTTAAATATTTCATTTCACGTTTTTTTATTGCAATATCTAAAGGAATAATTCTACTCTTCTATTTCAGGTTCAAGAAGAAGGTGGTAGAACTTTAGTCCATTGTGTCGCTGGTGTAAGCAGGTCAGCATCATTGTGTATAGGGTATTTAATAAAAGCCAAAGGTATTTCCTTGGAAGATGCTTATAACCATGTACTGTCATGTAGACCCTGTATAAGACCGAATAATGGATTCTTTGAGCAACTAATTCAATTTGAAAAAGAACTAACAGGTTCAAATACCGTAGAGATGGTTTATAATGAAGGGGCAAAGTCATTAATACCGAATGTCTATGAATCAGATTATATTAACACAATAAGATATATAAATCGTGCAGTTGGAATAAAATAAACAGTTTTTTGTGTATATATTGAGCAACTTAGAATGATCTCTTGTAAATAGCCTGTAATGATTGGCAATATTATTGTACTAAGATTATGTATAATATGATAGCAAAAATTGTAGTTGTATTGTCCATTACATTTACACAAATCTAGATATCTACTAAGTAAATGGTTGAAATAAATCATTTTAATTATAAGTATTAAGAAAACGAGTGATGCAAAGAAAATGTGAAGTTGTTCTTCATGACATGATTAGAAGAAATGTTTTATTAGTAATCCTTATGTATTAATATTTTTTTATTACAAAAGGCTTAGAATTCTTGGAATTTTCAAACTCCAAGGATAAGAAGTTGCGTTGAATCCCATAAGCAGTGGCTAGTCAATTCATTAAACAAGACTACGCACCACTATTTTCCTTGTTATAAAAGGTTTTATCATTTATACAAAGAAAACCCAAATAATATTATTAATCACTAAGTACATTTGTACTCTAAGTAACCACTAGGTTAATTACTTACTTACCTTGGGCATCAAATCGTTACCGAGTGAAAAGCGTTCACCAGTAAACTCTATCGTGAACGGCATCTCATTAGCTTCTAACATTAAAAAGAATACCCTTTGTGTACCATCGTCTGTGAGAATCTTGTAGGATATCTGATAATCTTCCATCCTTTCTTCATGACCTACTCCATGAAGCCCAAGCTTGTACTAATTTTAGAAAAAATAAGCAATCATATATTTCTAATTTATGCTCTTTCGTGTTGTAACTTATTCATTTTAATGGGATATTCTTTGTTCAAGAAAGCACATTTAATATTTTATTGTTGTTGTTATTGCACTTAACTAAAAATATTTATTAGTTTCATTCCTTTTAACAGATTCATGTAGACTCTTATTGGAATGACAATGAAAGTATTTTAATGAGATGATTATAAATAATATTTAAAAAAAAAAAAAAAAAAAAAAAACATTCCAGATTTACAATAAGCAAGTAGATTGTTACTGATTTTACTGGGTTTACTTTAAGCTACTAAGTGTATGAATTATTAAAATGTGTATATAATCTATTAAATCTGTTAGATTATGAGTTGGCTGTTAAATTTAGTTATTAATGATATTTTTATTTAATTTATTTTTTTATATTTAGATTTATTTCTTATAATATTTAGCTATTAATAAATCATTTTTCAGAGATAATTCGAATATGTATTTTATTTTTATCACAATAAAATGAAATTCAAATTTTATATTATCCAAGAGCATTACTAACTGTAATTTCCTTCATAAGAAATCATAACTATATGGTATCATTTCCTTTGTTTCCTCAAGATAATTGCGTAGCTATCCAATAAAAGCTAATCAAAAAGGTAATGTAAAATAAAATTATTATTAATAGTAATGAATTGGGTATATTACTCATTAAGTGTAAAGTATTTAAATAAAATATGTATAATAAATTGTATACAAAGCAGTAAATTTGTTTCTAATACCCTTCAATTATTCATGCCTTGATTTCAATCATTATTATGAGGCTGTACTAAGTCCACGCACATGCTAAATTAGAACATAAACAGCACATATTGAGAATTGAGAAAAAAATGACAATCAAGAGTATAAATTAAAAAAAACTTAAACGGTTAAGCACCATCCTCATATTGGCACAATAGACTATCCAATAATCACTGCTAATTTCTTTAACACGTTAACTGCATTACAGGATATCAATAACCCTGTACGTATCGAAGTGTTAACCTCATCTCTGTTCCCCACTTATACATCCACTTATGCCTTTCACATATTTCCTTTAATTATCAATATTTTTGAATTTGACTAAGATGTTTAGGCTCATTTAGACTAAAATATTGAGCATTGATGTTAACATTACGACAAAACGAAATCGATGTGATCAAAACAGTTTATTTAGTTCTTTTACTAAAAAATTCTTAAAAAACAACATTAAAAAAATACAGAACAATGTAAGCATGTATGGCATCAGAAAAGAATCCTGTCCGGCATTAGGGTTATCCCGTAACACACTAATCGATAGTTTAGCGTATGGTTTCAATGCAGTCAACGTGTTAATGACAATAAAAAAAGATGGATGATATCTTCAGAAAATAGTAAACCAAGATCCCTACTGAAGGAAGCAGAGGATAATAATAATAATGGTAGAAGGAAAATAAATTATTTGCTCTAGTTGTCAAAAGTAATTCATAACTACAATAATCACAACATGCAAACAAGTATGAGGACCCTCCTTCATTCAATGGCTCTGGTGTGCCTGGTTGTACACTCAGCTGATGCAGATCCTCTTCAATCTCATCCGACCGCTTTCATCTCTTTCTTGAATCTCCTGATTGACCATCCAACAACTGCCGAGGAAATCGAGCCATCGACATTCTTTCAACATGTCCGAGTCAGCCTAATTTTTTTTTTCTTCATAAGTGAGCCTTTCAATTGACAGAATAATTAACTCCAATTTCAACATTTTTCAGAAAAGCACTTTTAATAATATTTCTCTTTAGAAAATTCTTAACTTCTTTTTTTATTTTGCAAAACTAAAATCGAAAAGTTTACTAAAATATCCAATCTGCTCCACCACTTGAGTTACCTCACCTCTAAAATAAAAATCTCATAATTTCGCTAAAATAAAAGTTCCCAGTACTAAAAGATAGATATAAGTAAAGGGAAGACAACAAAATAACTGCTATTTAAAAATTATATATTTATTGAAACAGAAAAACAAAATAAAATAAATACATTTTCATAGAAATGCCACATTTCACAATATGAGAATTTTAACAGAGAGAATAAGAAAAAAAAATCTAGGACAAAAATAAGTCTTTTGCATCATTTTTTCCCCAAAAACAATAACGCCTAACACTTTGATGACCGGTGACACCAACAACAATGACAACACGAGACCTGACATCAAAGTGTTAATAACAGAATTGTAAAATTTATTTGAATCACAGTTATTAGACTTGTGGAATGTAAAACATGTATTTACACATAATTTTCATTAATCATTGTGGTAAAGCTTAGGGCTAAGGGGGGACAATGCAGGATAGGCCCTTCTTTTGTCAGAGCTAAGAGGGCTCATTGGATCATGTCGATGGTAACGCATTTCGATTACCTTGTCAAAAAACCTGCTCAGCTTCACAGATGCACTACTTCCAGGAGACAGTGATCGGCCATCTCTGCAGTCCTTTAACAAACATAAGCATTATATTACTTTGAATGAATATATATTTTAATGGCTTTTATACCTTTAGAAAAAGTTTCTCCTCAGGCTGGTACTTTAGACCATAATCTACCGTTTTAAGCTCAGGTGCACTGCTATTTACACTACCAGACTTCACATCACAGCACGACGAGTCCAAGGGTCCTCATCCACTGGAAGTGTACATGGCTCGTTGACTGCAAGTGCCTTCAGGCTAAAAGCTTCAGGATAGTGGGGAACTGTTCCTTATTATTCATCAGGGGTCCAGAGAATGTTTATTTCTTTGAAAGCAGCAACTATTTGCAAAGACCAATGTTAAATCAAAGATCATGTTGGGTGGACACGATCCTCTCCAAAAGGGATTTTTTTTTTTTTCATTTAATTATTAAGAATTGTAACTAAAACCCTGTTCTAGATATCAGATACAAATCGTGTAAAATTATTATTGTCTAGTTAATTTGTTAGAACCAATTATGATATATAGGCAAGTAAGGTAAAAATAAAAACGTGCGCATACTTGAGAGAGAGAGAACAGCAACATAAATTTTTATAACTACCCTAGCTCGAACAAGCTTCCAGTGGATGATGCCCCATAGGATTCAATGTAGCTGGATCTGAAGCGCATAGCTGCTTGTCGTGCATCACTGCTGGTATACGCTTCCAGTGGACGAACCCCACTAATGGAACTAAAGCTTCATACAGACAACATTGTCATATTTATCTGAAGACAGACAATATTACTGTCTTATAAGAAAGGTCAGAGTAGGAGCCTCTAAGAGATTTTAAATTTAATAAACCACTGTATAATACAAAATGCATTATACAGTGTCTGACTAAATTTGCACTCATACAGTTTACTTTATTATAGCCCGTTCCGTAAGATGGAATAACACGCTCTGTGGAACTCCATAAAAACTGATCTTGCTTAGGAACAGGGAAGGCTTTGAGAGGTCAGCCAATGGAGATAGCATTTAATGTTTATCAATACTTAGCCAAAATTAATGATGAAAATAATTTAAACTTTAGCCTGATCAATAAGATGGAGTAGTTGGAAGGGAAACTGGAGAGAATGGGCGGGGCCTATATTCCTTGGAAATAGCGGGAAGAACTCCCTGTTATAACCTTTACCTCAGTCGCCTTGCTTGTGGAATCGGCAACGTTATAGTTTAAATTGCTTTCAACCTTATCTTGGGCCTAAGTATTGATAAACATTAAACACTATCTCCCCTTGCCTGGCCCCTAAAAGCCTTCCCTGCTCCTAAACGAGACATAATCAGTTTTTATAGTGATTCACGTTAAGTGTTTGATCATTAAAAAGCTTTGCAAATAGCGGAACAGAAGGGAGAATTCCCGCCCAGACGTTTGTGCATGTACAATTGAACTCCAGGGTATATCTGAACAGGCTATAAATTCATTAGTCATGCTGTGATCAGAAGCCAAGAAGGTCAATTGGAATGCACTCAAGCATAAAACAAGAGATTATGAGTTCAAATCCATGCCGGGGGGGGGGGGGGGGTCATTTTAGCATAAATATGCTTTAGCGATGACTAAACTGAAAAAAAAGTTACAAAAAAGTGTCCGCTGGCGATTGAGCATGCACAGTAGCCATGTACGAAAAAGAAGACTATATGTTATACAGTACATTACATAGGTTTGTCCGGTGGACCTAAAGCATATTTATGTTCCTGAATTTGAGCAGAAGGCTCTAAACAATTTAATTTTTCATAATAGTTTTAATAATTTTAATGTTTTTTTTTTTAACCTAACAACTCAATAATTACATCAACATGGAATGAAAGTACGAAATCAGTAAATAAATTTAAAATTACAAGGTAAAGTTTGTCAGCTCCCCAATCTTGGGCTAAGTCACCAGATCTATCATTTCCGTTAAGCCTTTTTTCACCAGCCAAGTCTAATTTGGTACCAATAAATATCATTGGGATCTGAAAATAAAGGATTAAATTTAATATCTTAAGAAATTATCCTCCTAAAGAAAACTGTTTAGTAAAAAATACAATTAAAATCTTCATAGAGAGGCCATTTTTATAAGAACAGTAATTAAGATATATACAAACTTATTATTATAAGTTTGTAATAATATTAATTCTGCTCTTAGAGGAAGAAATATTGGTGGACTCCCTGGGAATGATCCACTAGCATATTTATGGTTGAAACATTGAAATGAAAACTTATATAGAACATCAGCATGTAGTACAGTCATAATAACAAAGGATATATATATGATTTCCTAATCCCCGGATGTAAACCATTCAGTAAAACCAAGAAAACTGGTCAAGACTTTCATCCATCAATTGACTGTTCAGCTGTGTTACTTAGCCACCCCATTAATTTGGGCGGCCTCACTTTAATTTTAATAAAGAGTTATTTTTCTCTTTTCAGGCAGTTCAAGAAATGGTTAAGACATATTTTAGCTGTATTTGACGATGTCGCCATTAGCACCAGGCTATGTACAGGTTGCCACCCCAGAGTGTCTACTACTTTTGTAGAAGCCCATTTCATGACTTTTTCATGTCTCAAAATGCAAATTTCATGCCCAGCAAAAAGAAACTAATTTTTCGACAATTACTATTTAATTATTTTTTTAAGGTACCTTCACTACTTGGACCATTAGTACCTTTGAAAATTGTGTCATTTTTAACATATGATGAAACAATTTTAGAATAACTGGTACTGTACTGTTTTTATTATCTTGGTTTACAGATTTGTTTGTTTAGTAACATATAGACCTATTATTTAATCTGGAAATAAATTGAACCCTGGAATAAATCTAAGCATCCTATGTACAAGCGTATTACCGAAAAAAATCAATCTAATACATGCGGGTACTAGAATCCTCATCTCCTAAATTGTCCATTTATCCACTTTTAAAAATTGTGCATGGAGTGGCAAAAATAAAATAAAAGCACTTCCAAAGAAAAATAAATTTAAAAAATATATATATTATACTGTTCAATTTACCATAGATGATCCAGCAAATTGTTCGTTGTCAAAATCATCATATATCTGCTTGCTTTTACCACCTTCCTTGTTAAACACTTCGACCAACCAATGTTTTAAATTTTGTTGTGATTTTCTATTTGTTAAATCATGAACAAATATAATACCTGAAAATTATTAACATTAAATATTACTGTATAATAGATGAAATGACTAAGCACTTCTTACTAAATAAATGAGAAAAAGGTCAAATTTAATAAAATTAGGGCCATGCCATTATACATGAATCTGGTGGTTCTAGATAACTATCCTAGATTAAGTTAACAAAAAAAAGTTAGTCCAACTTTTTTACTACTATTTAAAGCTTTCCAAATCATAATAAGGATAAGCAATACATTAAAAAATGCTGATGATGCATGTATGCGAGTAGGACGTTTCTATCTTCATGCTATGCTTTCAATTCCTTTACATACTTTGAAATATTAAAAGAATGTTTTAAACAAAACTAAATTCTGCTTTAATCACCTCTGCCTGGCCATGTTGTGTCAGGACATTTGAGCCAAATTAAACATCACAGTAAAATGTACTGTGTGGTTGAGACTAGTATCAGCATTGAATGGGAGGGGGGGTTAAATATTTGAATTTCAGTCCCTTCAGACTTAAATTACTTTAGAGTAATTTCATTCTGAAGGGATTGAAATTAAATTACTATAAATGCTTTTAAAATGATTTTCTTGGGTGAAATTTTTTAAATTTACAGTAAACTTTTCAAGTTCTAATATGGAGGCCTGGTGGCCATGAGTGTTAATGCTTTAGAACTCTGTGCCAAGAATCGTGGTTTCGATTCCCACAAGAGGAGATGGATTTTCTTTTGAAAAAATAATGCATGGCTCAAAAAGGGTGGCAACCTGTAGTTAACGCGTCCCTAAAATCTGCGTTATATTCAAATGGATGTTAACATTTAAATAAATAAATAAGTTCTAAAACTAATGTCCTCAGCCTAAAAACAGCTTTTGTGTAAGCTGAAGAGAAAAGAATACTCACCATGGACAGAATTATAAAAAACACTCCTTGTATTTCTGTGATTACTACTTCCTCCAATATCCCACAATTCGACGAAGTATGACTTCTGGTGCTGCGTTCCTTCCCGAAACTCATGTAGCTTCACTTCAACAGAGCTTCCAACTGTCCAAGTAGGATTATTAATGGGTTCATTATGAGCAATCAAGTGAGTCAAGCAGGACTTACCAACACCTGAAACGGAAAAAAATCATCATGAGCATGAAACAAGCTTTTAAACATGGATTATTTTCATAACTATAAGACTGAACCGTGTCATCTTAGTGAGATTCCGTATAATGATTATTCTTACAATAAATTAGATACAGAAAATAAGTCTGGGGTTTATAAAATTGTATGTGGCCTTTGCTCGGGGTTTTACGTAGGACAAACTGGTAGGAAACTCAAAATAAGAGCAAATGAGCATAAAACTCGGACAGATTCAGATTCAGATTTGTCAACACAGTCTCTCAGCAGGACACAGGAAGGCTGACCACTCACTGTTCATCGACGCCTCATGAACTGTTTCATTTGTTTTATCCTCAGGATCACCAGAGAATCCCACATATCACATTTCTACCAGGAGCTAAGGCTATTCCCTCTTCTTATATTTTTCAACTCCTTAAATTTAAATCCTCTGTTCACTCCTGTAACAACCGATCTCGTCCTTTTTTTTTTTTTTTATTTGATTTTTAAAGGCAATTCAATCATGCTGGTCATTGTTGCCTATTTCATTTTATTGCAATGTAATAATTTCAAAAAATAAAAATTTAAGGCAGCAATCAGATAATACAACAACAAATATTTATATACAAAAACATACACACACACGACCACACATATATACATCCATACATACATACATAGGTAAATATAATTTAAACAGAAAATATACTAATTGTAATTATGAAACCTATATATTTTCACACAGGCAAATACATTCACATATGCACATGCAAGCACACAAAAATAAAAATACTCAAGTATAGAAAACCGGGGGTTAAAAAACATTTCATGAGTCCAAATGACATTATATTTTTACCCGTAATTAAATTAATTACATTTTATAATAGAGATCTGTATCTCTCAAGAAATTCAACGCTCGCTGGGTTACCTCATGGTCGTCTCCAAGTATATCACCATGGGGACCATGAATCCCCATTTAATCTCGTCCTTCCGATCTTTATATTCCTTCCCACCGTACTGCATTATTCGAAAAATAATTTGTCACTCGTGCCACCTCGCTATGGATTCCTTACCTCTGTCTGTCCGCCATTCTACCAACCTAGAAACCTTTAAATACCAACTCTTCCACCACTTTTTATCCCTGTAAATTTAATCCATAATTTATATTCAAGCTGTAGTATTCATAAGTTTATATTTTAAATTGTTTTCACTAGTCTGTAAATTCAAAATTATTCCTATGGGACATTTGTCCCGGAATAAGAATAAAAATGTTTTCACTTAATTTTGCATTTCCGGAAGAAGTCTGCACAGATGGATCTACTAGAAAGTATTGAGATACGTATAGATAAGATCCTCAGTCCAAGAAATATAAATAAAAGAACGAATACGTATCTAACTGATATGCCAAGTCATGTCTCTGTGCAGGCTCTTTCTCGGCTACCCTTCAGTCAGCCCTCAGATTTTATTTTAATATCAAATCAATCTATTTTCTTTTATTTTAATAATAGTAATAAGTTATTTATTATTGTTATTTCATGTGTAGTTTAAAAAAAAATAAGTTAAGTTGGGTCTCCCCATGGTTTAGTGGCTAAACATGGTTTAGTTGATTTATTTTAAACATGGACCCCCTAAAAGAATTTCCTGCTCCAACACGAATGTTTAGGAAGGGTTCCAACCTATAGAAATCCTGGTTTAGATGTGCCGTAAAAAAAAAAATAAATAAAAATGCACACCATTAATGAAACAAGACAAATGCATATATGAATATTCAAGGATTATTTTCGTTATTTAAGATGAATAGAAAAATCCGAAATTTGTGTGTTACTTTTTATAAAGGAAACTTATTATGCTTTTGAACAGTCCTAACGAATGCCTAACGCCAACCCTAATTTTAATAATAATATTAAACAAAACAAAAATTGTATTACATCATTATACAAAAATAAAACTGATATTATATACCATAAAAGGAAAATAACACTATACTTTTCAATAGAGGAGTGATAAAAATTATTTGTCATTTAAAATTCACAAATATCTAGTGAACCAAAGTTACTCTAATATGAATTCCCTATCAGATCATAAGGAGTTTTATTTATTTCTCTAAGACTGGTCTAAGGACATTTATAATCAAAACCATCTTCCTTTATGATCAAACTCATTCCAACAATTCCCAAAGCAGTCGTTCAGAAAATAGTCCTTGCGGATATAACTGTGTGAAACTAAAATAAAACTATGTTTTGCCTTTGTGGAACAGATTTTTCAATTTTGTTGGACTTTCGTATGTTAATTAACATCAAAATAGGCTGGAAGCTTATTATAACTTCACGAAGAATAAATTGTGTCCAGAAAAAAAAATCCTTGGAATGATAAGAAAGCTGTCGCTGAATATGGTCAGTCATCAGTTTGACATAACTGTTTTTCTTTGAACAACTTCACTTCCATAGCACAAATAATCTGTAATTTTTTATCTATATAAACCAAGAGTTTTTTAAAACTTATGTGCAAGAATTTTTTCATGGGCCAGAGGTTAAATTCAAACCAAATTGAAACTCAATATAGACAATTTTCAATCACTAAACTCCCATTAAACAAATTTTTTATTTTAAAATGCTGTAAACTACAAAAAAAATATTATTGTACAGAGAGACTATTATGAAAATGAAGAGTTGCTGGTTCAAATCCCAGCAAGGGTGGTGGATTTTGTTTTAAAATAAGGAAAGGGTTTTAGATAATTCTCCACAAAATCTCTGTCATTAATGAAAGGGTGTCGAAATTAAAAAAAAAAAAAAAATATTCATTCATAAACACAAACAATTACCTGAATCTCCAACTATTAAAACTTTTACTTTATCAATAGCAGCCATGAATGTTTCAATTAGTATTAATAAGCTGAATTTTTTAACTTTAATATGAGAAAATCATTTCACTGCTTAGATTCTTCGATTAAATACATTTTATTTATTCCAACACATTTAATAATGATAATATTAAAACGATGAACTATTTTTCAATTTTCTTAAATTGTACTAAATCAGCACTTATTGTATATTAGGTGAATATTATGCATTTTCTTATTATGTCTAAAAGCTAAACAAAATTTTCTTTGTTAACTATAAGATTGTAATAGTCTTCTCCGCCCACAGAAGCCACAATCTTGACAGGGATATCTAACCTTTAACGTGAAACCTCCATTTAGCAAACATCAAGACCACATGGAACAAGGAGGTAAATATTGAAGATAGAGATAGGTACCAACGAGAATGATGTTTCGGTATTAGGTTGGTGTTTGAACTTACTTGCAAATTCATTTGTATGGTAATTGGGAATTAGCATTACCGATGGCGGCGCCACTGTCGTCAAAATGGCGGTATACAAAGGGTAACCCATAGATTTAGAAAGGAGTAGATGACTAACTCCGCTGGTTTTCCCGGGAAAAAGTGAAGCAGGCCTAACCGGAGAGCCGCCATCTTGTTGTGGGGAGAGAGGGTCATATGTCCATTAGCCCTAATGCTTTAATTTGACCGATTTTCTCCCATATAGCGCAGTATTTTGCATTTTTATTCCAGTACAAATATTATTAGAATATTATATTATATAATTATGTAACTAAAAACACAAACTAAGTCCTCACAAATATCAGAACACAGCTTTTTCAAGAAAATAAAATCATCAAATTAGTTGAGTTTTTTCGTTGTTTTTTGAATAAATTAATAGTTGTAATAAATAAATTACAAGAAACAATTATTTTACAATTTTTTTAGTGAAAGCGGGGTGGAAAATAAATTAGCCCTTATTTTAAAAACATAATGGAATCATTTAATGGTAATATCCTTTTAAGGAAAATCAAAACCAACCTGCCGGGGTTAAATTTTCTTAAAGAAAACAATGTGTGATACACATATAAATATCCATAAAAAATATATAATTAAAAATGGAGTATTTAATTAAGGTTTAATATAGTATAACCAACATTATGTCATGGTGTTATTAAAAAAAAAACTTAAATTATATTCATTGAGAGGAGATCGTTGACCGTAGATGATGCAAGGTAGGGATTGTCGGGGTTCGGTCACTGCTACTTAATAAAACTACATTTTATCATAAAAAAGACAAAAACTGTTTTTGTCTTTTTCCATATATGTATGTGTATTTGTGTATGTAGGCATATATATATATGTGTGTGTAGATTTCAGTATTACATCCGTCCTACTTGTTTTTTACAGCCCTGATGAAGGCTTGAAGTTCAAGCCGAAACGTCGGCACAATAAAACCATTTTTATGATAAAATGTAGTTTTATTAAGTAGCAGTGACCGAACCCCGACAATCCCTACCTTAAATTATATTCATTATTTGTACGTTTTTTTCTTTTTTAAATATAATATAATATATTGTATACCTGTTCATGTAATAATCTGTAGCTGAGGTTTTTCTCTATGAATGAAAAAGTAAGTGGTGCAGGATTCATGTTATTATGCTAAAAGGTAAGTTTTAAAAACTTTTGTTCGAAATACGCTTTCACATGTTGTTATTGACTTTTTCCAAAGCCCTGACTGTTTTCAAAGTTTTGTGAGCTCTTCTTTAAGGATACTCTGATGAAAAGTTTAGAGGGAGAATATTAAAATTAATAAGAAATTTCATGGAAAATTTAATTACTCATTTATTTAATAGAGAACCACAATTTAAGTGACCTGTTCTTTTTATGGACATAATATTTTAATATATTAATTTGTCTGACTAAAAAATAATAAATAACATACATAAGAAATAATAATTAAAAATAAATGTTTCACTTCACTTTCATAATTAAGCAATTGTAATATAATACCATATATATATATATATATATATATATATATATATATGTATCTGAAGGAGAGCTGAGGACGCTCTCCTTCAGATTTACCATAATTTATTAACATAATTTATAGTAATTTATTATATACATCTATCTAAATGTGAATAAACAAATAACTTAAATATAACAATTTACATAAGTAATTAAGAGGTTTGTAAGAGTAATTTGTTCATAAATTTAAGTGCCTTAAAAAATTACACATATGTAGTGGGAACCTGAAACAACATTTATAAATTAGAAAAGCAACTAAATTAAATAATTAAAAAAAAAACTTAGATAGGTACAAATAATGACTGCTTGGTCACAGCGACCAAAGATGGATTCCACGACAGCAAATAATAAAAATATTAGTGATATTAAGTTAGAGCTTGTTAAGCACTTAAAAATGTTATTAAAAAAACAAACAAAAATCGTTTTTAATTGTTCAATAAAAAATAAACACCCATTTATTTGATACTAAATTTGTTTAATGTATTTTTTTACTACATTTTTAAATTTTGGTTTTTCATTTATGTTATAATGATGTAAAGTTGAAGAAAACTCAATTTAAGATTTGTATATGAAGACTTGAAAATATTCTTTGATGGACAAAACGTTATGAAACAATAAAAAATTATTAAATGGCTGTATGGGTACTTCTTTTCCCTTAAAGATCAACTGTTAATTTGTCACTCATGTATAAATTTAAACAATAATTATGGAACAGCCTAAGAGGAAAGGATTATATCAACATAAGGTTGCTGATTAAGGGCTTAAGCACTTAAAAAGTTTATTAAAAAACAAAAAAAAAAACTTTCTCAGTGTAAAAGAAACATCCATATATTTGATACTAAATTTGTTTAATGTATTTTTTTAAATTTTGGTTTTTATATATGTTATAATGATGTACAATTAATAAAACTCATGATATATAATAAAACTCAATTTCAGATCTGTGTATTATGACTTAAAACTATTCTTTGATGGACAAAACGTAATGAATTATTTGAAAAGTGCATGGGCGCTTTTTTTTCATTGAAGAATTAAATCTTTTTAGCAGGCTGGAACATATTTATGTAAAGAAACTATTTTTATACCTACAATGGCCTAAGGTTAGGGATTTGTTGGCTTTTTAGGGAGAAAACAAGTCACTTGTTGAGCTTGGGGAAAGAACCTTTGATAATCAACTTGTAAATACTTACGAAAAAAAGTGAATATCTGATCCTTATTTAGTTTTGTTAGTACACCCATAAGCACAGCATGATTGAACCATAGTTGCACTAATATCAGAATAATATTCAATACAATATCAAGAAGAAATTACATGAACTGTCCAAGCACTACTGACATTGTTTATCCCCATAAGAAGATGGCCGCCAGAATGTTAGGGGTGCTTCACTAAAAAGTGGGGAGTTAGACATCTATCCTTTCTAAATCTATGGGGTAACCCACATAGATTTAGAAAGAATAGATGCCTAACTCCCCACTTTTTAGCACCCCTAACATTCTGGCGGCCATCTTGTCATGGGGATAAACAATGTCAGTAGTGCTTGGACAGTTCATGTAATTTCTTCTAGATATTGTATTGAATATTATTCTGATATTAGTGCAACTATGGTTCAATCATGCTGTGCTTATGGATGTACTAACAAAGCTAAATAAGGATCGGATATTCACTTTTTTCGTAAGTATTTACAACTTGATTATCAAAGGTTCTTTCCCTAAGCTCAACAAGTGACTTGTTTTCTCCCTAAAAAGCCAACAAATCCCCAATCTTAGGCCATTGTACATATAAAAATAGTTTCTTTACATAAATATGTTCCATCCTGCTAAAAAGATTTAATTCTTCAATGAAAAAAAAGTGCCCATGCACTTTTCAAATAATTCATAACGTTTTGTCCATCAAAGAATAGTTTTAAGTCATAATACACAGATCTGCAATTGAGTTTTATTATATATCATGAGTTTTATTAATTGTACATCATTATAACATATATAAAAACCAAAATTTAAAAAAATACATTGAACAAATTTAGTATCAAATATATGGACGTTTCTTTTACATTGAGAAAGTTTTTTTTTTTTTTGTTTTTTAATAAACTTTTTAAGTGCTTAAGCCCTTAATCAGCAACCTTATGTTGATATAATCCTTTCCCCTTAGGCTGTTCCATAATTATTGTTCAAATTTATACATGAGTGACAAATTAACATTTGATCTTTAAGGGAAAAGAAGTACCCATGCAGCCATTTAATAATTTTTTATTGTTTCATAACTTTTGTCCGTCAAAGAATATTTTCAAGTCTTCATATACAAATCTTAAATTGAGTTTTCTTCAACTGTACATCATTATAACATAAATGAAAACCCAAAATTTAAAAACGTAGTAAAAAAATACATAGAACAAATTTAGTATCAAATAAATGGGTGTTTATTTTTTATTGAAGAATTAAAAACGTTTTTTGCTTGTTTTTTAATAACATTTTTAAGTGCTTAACAAGCTCTAACTTAATTTCACTAATATTTTTATTATTTGCTGTCGCCGAATCCATCTTCGGTCGCTGTGACCAAGCAGTTATTATTTGTACCTATCTAAGTTTTTTTTTAATTATTTAATTTAGTTGCTTTTCTAATTTATAAATGTTGTTTCAGGTTCCCACTACATATGTGTAATTTTTTAAGGCTCTTAAATTTATGAACAAATTACTCTTACAAACCTCTTAATTACTTATGTAAATTGTTATATTTAAGTTATTTGTTTATTTTTACATTTAGATAGATGTATATAATAAATTACTATAAATTATGTATATATATAATTATATATATATATATATATATATATATATATATATGGTATTATATTACAATTGCTTCATAATGAAATTGAAGTGAAACATTTATTTTTAATTATTATTTCTTATGTATGTTATTTATTTATTTTTTTGTCAGACAAATTAATATATTAAAATATTATGTCCATAAAAAGAACAGGTCACTTAAATTGTGGTGCTCTATTAAATAAATGAGTAATTAAATTTTCCATGAAATTTCTTATTAATTTTAATATGCTCCCTCTAAACTTTGTCATCAGAGTATCCTTAAAGAAGAGCTCACAAAACTTTGAAAACAGTCAGGACTTTGGAAAAAGTCAATAACAACATGTGAAAGCGTATTTCGAACATAACGTTTTTAAAACATACCTTTTAGCATAATAACATGAATCCTGCATCACTTACTTTTTCATTCATAGAGAAAAACCTCAGCTACAGATTATTACATGAACACAATACAATATATTACATTATATTTAAAAAAGAAAAAAAAACGTACAAATAATGAATATAATTTAAGTTTTTTTTTAATACCACCATGACATAATGTTGGTTATACTATATTAAACCTTAATTAAATACTTTATTTTTAATTATATATTTTTTATGGATATTTATATGTGTATCACACATTGTTTTCTTTAAAACACCCATAGATTTAGAAAGGATCTCCTTTCTAAATCTATGAGGTAACCTGTGACATTTGTACATAGTGATTGCTGATAACAAGTGTTTTCGCAGTTGTTGTGGTTCTATTTCACGTTAATATTAGTGTTTTCATCAAGAAACAGGGTTTTTGGAAGCTCTATTTTATTTGTGTACTCAAATACGTAAGAATATTGGACTAACAGTGAGTTATTGTGATGGATAAGCAAAAGTGGGGTAAATATTATTTCATACCATTGTGAATAGCTTTGAATACAATAAATGTATTTTATAATAAATATTGCATATTATTGATCACCAATAAATCATAAACAATTTGAAAATTGAAAAAAAATACTTCAAAATCATTATTTTCACATATTACATGCACCATTATTTTTTTTTTAGTTTTGAATCGTTTCTGATCACAAATTTTAATTATTGCTTACATTATTTGCAAATTATAACTGATGTAAATATAAGGTAAACCTGAAGGAGAGCGTCCTCAACACCGATTTTCTTCAAAGTTTGCACTATAACGTATTTTCATGCACTAAACACGAATCCGTTGAAAAAAATTGTTGGCTAAATGTCAAGGAGCGTGGTCTCCACGCCGATTCTTTTGAAACTTTGCACTATAACGTATTTTGATGCACTAAACACGAATCCGTTAAAAAAAAAAGCTCGCTTTTCACTAGGAAAGAAGTTATTAAACACTAAAGTTCACTGTTATGGAGGTTATAAAAGACGGGGTAACGGCGAATTTGTAAACACGCGCATGCGCAATAGTCCTTAATGACGAAGTGTAATTGAAATTTAGACTCACCTTGTGGTAGCTGACTTGGTCGTAAATTGTCGCTTTTGGGCATACGTGCTATGCGTTTCCGCTCGCTCAAGAAAATATCAAAACCCCTAGCCAATCCAACTCGCTAAAATTAATAAAATTCTATTATGTAAGATTAGCAAGCAAATAAATGTTATTTGAAAAATTTGAGCGTCCTCACCTGTCGTAACATGTCGCTTATGAACATACGTGCTATGTCTTATCATGTCGCTTATGGGCATACGTGCTGTGCGTTTCCGCTCGCTCAAGAAGATATCAAAACCCCTAGCCAATCCAACTCGCTAAAATTAATAGAATTCTATTAATTTTAGCGAGTTGGATTGACTAGGGGTTTTGATATCTTCTTGAGCGAGCGGAGCGAGCGGAAACGCATAGCACATATGCCCAAAAGCGACAATTTACGCATAAGCTTACTTCCGTTTTCTTAGCCTCCTAGGCATCTTCCAAAGCTCTGTTCGGTGGATCGATTGTCCTGAGATGTCCAATTCTCTGGAAAAAAAGAGCTGCCTAGGAGGCTTCATCATTATAAAGTAGCCCGTAATTAAACAGATTTGGTGAATACTCAATTTTGAGTTATGGAACCAAGTGTTCGTCTTGGCACTACCTTTAAAATTACATTGCTTTCGAACCACTTTTTTATGCCTATTTCTTTCTTTGTGCCACTTTCGGCAATGATAAATCATATTAATGCTATTTAATTTTAACACCTCCCCACATTTATCACATTTCTATTCATTACTTATTACATTATTGTTAATTAAAAAATTGATTAAATCTATTCTATTGTGAATTAAAACAATAAATTCATGCAGCTTCATTATAAAGACCACTGGAACTATTCTAAGTAATTAAATGGCGCAAATTAGAACGCATGAATCATAAAGGCATTAGCGAATTATGAAGGGATTTCTGTTATATAATATTTGTCAACAGCAAAAAAAAAAAATTTAAAGAATGGTTTATTATTTTAAAAAAATATTTTTGAAATAAATAAGTGGTGATAAATTGAAATAATTGATGGTAAATTTCAATTAGACATCCTTATTACGAATTTTTCCATACCCGCGCATGCGCATGTTGACAAACATAGTAGGTTACATTACCTTTTAGAACCCGCACAACAGTGAACTTAAATGTTTAATAACTTCTTTCCTAGTGAAAAGCGAGCTTTTTTTTTTAACGGATTCCTGTTTAGTGCATCAAAATACGTTATAGTGCAAAGTTTCAAAAGAATCGGCGTGGAGACCACGCTCCTTGACATTTACCAATTGTTGTTCTCAACCAGGAAAGAAGTTATTTTAAAAAAAAGTTCACTGTTAGCGGGTTACAAACGACCAAAGGTGCTGTTAGCGGGTTACAAACGACCAAATTTTCTTCAAAATTTGCACTATAACGTATTTTGATGCACTAAACACGAATCCGTTGAAAAAAAAAGTTGCTCGCAACTAGGAAAGAAGTTATTAAGCACTAAAGTTCACTGTTATGGAGGTTATAAAAGACGGGGTAAACAGCTTATATGTAAACACGCGCCTGCGCAATAGTCCTTAATGACGAAGTGTAATTGAAATTTAGACTCACCTTGTGGTAGCTGACTTGGTCGTAAACTGTCGCTTTTGGGCATACGTGCTATGCGTTTCCGCTACGCTCCGCTCGCTCAAGAAAACATCAAAACCCCTAGTCAATCCAACTCGCAGAAATAAAAAGAATTCTATGCCCAAAAGTCGTCCAAGGCAGTCTTCCCTAACCTTCATAACAGTGAACTTTTTTTTTAAATAACTTCTTTCCTGGTTGAGAACAACAATTTTTTTCAACGGATTCGTGTTTAGTGCATGAAAATACGTTATAGTGCAAACTTTGAAGAAAATCGGTGTTGAGGACGCTCTCCTTCAGGTTTACCAAATATAATTTCATACCATTGTGAAAATATTTGAATACAATAAATTTATTTTATAATAAATATTGCATATTATTGAACACCAACAAATCATGAACAACATAAAAATTAAGAAAATATTTCAAAATTTCTTTGAATCTCTATTTCACATATTACATGCACCATTTCATTTACTTATTAAGGTTGTAATTAAATTATATAAATATACTTTATCAAAAGGCACCGTAATGTTTATGAAAGGAGTCATATGTATCAAATATGAAGTAGTACACTCATTTAAATTTAATACAGCCATTCCTAATTAGTGTGTTTGTGCAAGTGCAAACAACTTAATAGAATGGTTGGTCTTCTCCAAAATACCACAGGTATTTAGGTAATGGATGTGCATTCACAATTGCTTCACCTTCAACTATTCACCTGAAACTACTTAAGGCTTCTAGATAGCCAAAGAAGTTTCTTTGTAAATACTTTTGTTCATCAATATCTATACCTTCCGAATTTCTAAAATTAAATCAAATTCGGGTAAAATGGGTTGCAAGCTGTTTATAGTCACACAAGAGTGAAGGTTGCATAAATGTGAATGATTTCACTACCTCTTATGTGTATTGTTTAAAAATAATTACTTTGTGAAAGGGAAAGGTTCATGTTGTCTTTAAAAAGACAAATTTGTCATAAAACTGTTGGGAAATTACTAAATAGCAAAAAAAAAAAAAAACACGAACAACACATGTCATAACTTTACAACTGTCATAGCTTTACATTTGTAAACAATGCTCGTTCCCTTTGTCGTTAGTTCCGAAATTTTCCGCATGGCGGCGTATCGCTTACTGTTAATTCCCAATACTTCTATTTACAAATTATTGAAGTAACTGAGTAGAGTGATGGTTGACAGAAAATGTATATTGGTCTATTTATTATTATTGGTCCGAAACATCAGTCCGGAATGTTTTCGAGTGACAGCTTGTTAACATATGAGCCAAAATAATGAATTTTGGGATTTTTACAGGCTATTCGTTTTTCAGAAAATTTCAATTGTTTGGAGTATGTCTAGCTAATTCTTCGTAGGGCCTGCTTTAATTTCGGAGCTATATCACAAACCCTATAGTTAGTACTCATTCCTTAAAATGTCAGGTAATCCCATATGTTTGCTAACTTTCTTATTTCAAGTGGTTTAATGCTTCCAAAGTGAATGGTTTTCATCTTCTCCAATACTTCACACTAAAAATAGTAAGGGTAAATGTGAAGGAGCGCGGTCTCCACACCGATCCTTTTGAAATGTTGCACTATAATGTATTTTGATGCACTAAACACGAATCCGTTAAAAAACAAAGCTCGCTTTTCACTAGGAAAGAAGTTATGAAACACTAAAGTTCACTGTTGTGCGGGTTCTGAAAGGTAATGTAACCTACTATGTTTGTCAACATGCGCATGCGCGGGTATGGAAAAGTTCGTAATAAGCATTGAGTTAGTAGATAGTGGAGGGAGTGTTATCTATCTTCCAATGCTAAAAAAGTGTAGGTCTGAAATCGGCCATGCCAGTGTGACAAAAGTACCAGTAGTGACGCGCGAAAATTTGAATCTGAATATGATCGTAAACAAACAATGAATTTGAACGAATATATATCGCATATTCTTATTGATTTATATTTATACATATATATAAATGTCAATTTATACGAATACGACACATAAATTCGTTTAATTCCATTGTTTCTTTACAATAATATTCAAAAATTCACCTTTTCGCGCGCTTTTTGTCACACTGGCATGGCCGATTTTAGGCTTCAACTTTTATCGTTTAGACTCCCTCCCCTCCCTTCTAACTCAATGGTAATAAGGATGTCTAATTGAAATTTACCATCAATTATTTATCAATTTATCTCCAGTTAGTTATTCACAAATATTTTTTTTAAATAATAAACCATTCTTTAAAATTTTTTTTTAAATTTTAAGAAGATATCAAAACTCTAGTCAATCCAACTCGCTAAAATTAATAGAATTCTATTAATTTTAGCGAGTTGGATTGGCTAGGGGTTTTGATATCTTCTTGAGCGAGCGGAAACGCATAGCACGTATGCCTAAAAGCGACAATTTACGACCAAGTAAGCTACCACAAGGTGGGTCTAAATTTCAATTGCACTTCGTCATTAAGGACTATTGCGCATGCGCGTGTTTACAAATACGCTGTTACCCCGTCTTTTATAACCTCCATAACAGTGAACTTTAGTGCTTAATAACTTCTTTCCTAGTGAAAAGCGAGCTTTTTTTTTAACGGATTCGTGTTTAGTGCATCAAAATACGTTATAGTGCAACATTTCAAAAGGATCGGTTTGGATGCTTTGTACTTGTTGGATAGTAAGTTTGGGTGCTTTGTCCCCTCCTCTAGACCACCTAGAACAAGGAGATGTACTATATTTGAAATTATAAGTATAGCTATCCGAATACTTCGGATAAATGCTCTAAATGCCGTGTCCATAAATATTCTAACAACTTTCCTACCGATACTAAAGTATTGGGAATTAACATTAAGCGGTACGCCACCATGCTGTAAATTTCGGAACTAAGGACAAAGGGAACGAGCATTGTTTACAAATGTAAAGCTATGACAGTTGTAAAGTTATGACATGTGTTGTTCGTGTTTTTTTTTTTTTTTTTTTTTGCTATTTAATAATTTCCCAACAGTTTTATGACAAATTTGTCTTTTTAAAGACAGCATGAACCTTTCCCTTTCACAAAGTAATTATTTTTAAACAATATATGTAAGGTGTAGTGAAATCATTCACATTTATGCAACCTTCACTCTTGTGTGACTATAAACAGCTTGCAACCCATTTTAGCCGAATTTGATTTAATTTTAGAAATTCAGAAGGTATAGATATTGATGAACAAAATATGTATGTACAAAGGAACTTCTTTGGCTAGCTAGAAGTCTTAAGTAGTTTCAGGTGCATAGTTGAAGATGAAGCAATTGTAAATGCACATCCATTACCTAAATACCTGTGGTATTTTGAAGAAGACCAACCATTCTATTAAGTTGTTTGCACTTGCACAAAAACACTAATTAGGAATGGCTGTATTAAATTTAAATGAGTGTACTACTTCATATTTGATACAAATGACTCCTTTCATAAATATTACGGTGCCTTTTGATAAAGTATATTTACATAATTTAATTACAACCTTAATAAGTAAATGAAATGGTGCATGTAATATGTGAAATAGAGATTCAAAGAAATTTTGAAATATTTTCTTAATTTTTATGTTGTTCATGATTTGTTGGTGTTCAATAATATGCAATATTTATTATAAAATAAATTTATTGTATTCAAATATTTTCACAATGGTATGAAATTATATTTACATCAGTTATAATTTGCAAATAATGTAAGCAATAATTAAAATTTGTGATCAGAAACGATTCAAAACTAAAAAAAATAATGGTGCATGTAATATGTGAAAATAAAGATTTTGAAGTATTTTGTTCATGATTTATTGGTGATCAATAATATGCAATATTTATTATAAAATACATTTATTGTATTCAAAGCTATTCACAATGGTATGAAATAATATTTACCTCACTTTTGCTTATCCATCACAATAACAACAACTCACTGTTAGTCCAATATTCTTACATATTTGAGTACACAAATAAAATAGAGCTTCCAAAAACCCTGTTTCTTGATGAAAACACTAATATTAACGTGAAATAGAACCACAACAACTGCGAAAACACTTGTTATCAGCAATCACTATGTACAAATGTCACAGGTTACCCTTTGTATACCGCCATTTTGACAACGATAATGTTAATGTTAATTCCCAATAGCTCCTTCTTGATGATGGTTTAAACTGTTTGAAGGATTTAGTAAGACTTACTTTAGCCTTATCCCACAACTCAGTATTTATTTATTTATTTAAAAGCTAACGTCCACTTATACACTACAGATTTTTGGGAAGGGTCAACGACAAACGTTTTATGTCCGAGTTTTGATGGATGCCAAAAGTCTTGAAACATTCTTTACTCAATCTCGTATTTCGCAAGAAATGCTCACGAAAGTGGACATTTCCCACCGGGATCTCTTTATTGTCGTCAAAAGAGAGGGGGAAGAAATGAGCTAACAAAAAATTGGTCCCTAAGTAGAACCCCACTCTTTAGTGGGCTGATTTGGCTTATTTCCACTAGACATCTTTATCTTTAATTGGGCACAATTTATCTGCGTTTTGTTGCAAGGAACCAACAATTATGATCTTTATGAGAAAATTAATAATTTGGGTACTGATTAAGCTGCACCTCCAGATGGACCGATTAACAAACTTTTTTCAATTCTTTGTTATGGGAATGCTATAGTTTCCTGATGGAAAACAAAAATTGTCGCCATTATACAGTTACCAGACAGGCAAATTTTAAGGGAGAATCATTTTCGGCATCAAGTAGGTGAGATTGATGAAGATTTAAAGAAATTTAGCTACATTTCTTCGGAAAAGCATTCTCAAAATGATGTGATATTTATTTGTTCAAATAAAATTTTCAATGATGAACTTCCTTGAACTCTTTAGCTGCATTTTACAATCGGTGTATGTTCATGACTATGAATGCCTGTTAAAGCATTAACATCCTTACTGTCCACTAAAACATTTATGACATAAAAAAAAAAAAAAAAACAAGAAATTTTTAATTAACACATGATTTCAGGACGGGTTATCTATAGGTTACCACCATTTTCTATAGAGGATAGAGCTGATCCCTTTTATTTTTTCTACAGTAAAGCCACTAGTGGGAGTCGAACCCATGACCTATATCCTCCAAGTGTATTTTTGGATACTGGTTAGTTCCTTGGTAATTTTTATCTTTAAATATCTAAACCATAGTAAATAACAAGAGAAACAGGATGAGAGTTTACTTGTTAGATGTGTGCACAATAATGGGTTAAATGTGAGGGGTTGAGACTTGTCAGACCGGGTGATTTCATTTCTATAAATGTAGTATAAGCTGAAAAATTATCAACTATACAATATTTTGGTTCAAATATAATCCTGTACCAGTCAAGGGAAGCAGCACCCTGGGCGCGGATGACTTCTCAAGTCAGTGAGCTGTGCCCCTGTTGCTGTTGACTTGTCCAGCTTCTTTCTTTCTTCCTCTAACTGTATTAAGAGTTATAGCCTTTAACCCTTAGTTACTAACCTTACTTTATACCATTCACACTAACCTCGGGTCATATTGACCCATAACTAAAAAAATAAGGAATAATTATATGAATACAATAAAAAACACATTCCACAAGTCTTAGGATAATCAAATTTATCATATAAATATAATATATAGACTTTAATGAAGCCTATCAATCGTCAATTGACCCGAGGTTAGTAACCAAGGGTTAAGACAGGTTCTGTCTAGGGGATTTTAGAGGAACTAATAGTTCACTGTTTCATCATTCTATTTAAATGTACTCAACACTATATTTAAGTGTCCTGTTTACTACATCTGGCTGGAAGAGGAGCAATGGCCTTCATCTATTGCACTGAACCTTACCCTTATCCATAGTTCTTTTGAATTTTCCTTCCCTTTGTTTCTGAGAATCCCTTCAAAATATTTTGCAAGGAATGCAATTTTAAATTGTACTCATTTCCCTTTAGTAAACAGTACCATGCACTAAAAAATTATTAAATTAAAAATAATGCATAAAAACATGCATATATCAAAATAGTGGGCGATCTCATGTATATTCTTGAATATGAGAATACAGCAAATTTTTGAATAGTTTAAATATTTTTAACTCCCCTACTGCCTGTTCACAACCAGCATAAAAAAAAAAAAAAAAAAAAAAAAAAAAAAAAAAAAAAAAAAAAAAAAAAAAAAGGATTGTTAAATTAAATATACTACGCTCAAAAAATTATATTTCACTAGGGGCAAGTGTTGTATTGCGAGCTTATCCTACCCAGGGATCGGTAAGCCAGGTCAACTTGTGTCTAAGGGTTAAGAAATCAAAAAAATAAAAATATACAAAAACCATGTGTCATGAAATTCCGATTATATTTGAATGATATTGAAATAGGTGTAGAATGGGGTCTCTCTGTGATCTAGTGGATAACACCAAAGATTCTCATTCTCAAGTGGGAGAGGCGTGTTTGAATCCCGCCTGCACAAGGCTGAGTTCTTCCATCTATGGGCCTGTTAAAGGAATTCCCTGCTCCAACATGGATGTTTAGGAAGAGTGCCAACCTGTAGATAGTCTGGAGCTAATTGCCTAGATGCAGAAGCCTTGCAACAAAAAACTACTTGCTTTGATGTGATCCACTCACATATCATGGACCCCACTTCACTTTTCACTACCAAGTACCCCTCATTAGTAGTCATTGACCCCTGGGGGCTTAACAATTAAGTTTCTGTGGTATGAAGATGGGTAGCATAAGTAACTACACACCCAAGCATAAATCTGGGGATACTGGATTTATCAACCAGGCAATTTTTGTTTTTATTTATATCTTTCATGGCGAAGTAACAAATTTGATCAATAGGCCCTTAGATGATAAGACCTCAAACTTGCTGCAGGTGTGACTCAAACCCCCATCTTACAGGTAGGAATCGAATGCCTATCACGGGGAGACCCTGGCGAGTTAATATTTCTATAATACTAAAAATTAAATTATTGTGATTTAATGAATGATGTAATTTTATTTAAAACCATAATATTTTCAGTAATATGAACTCAAGAGAATAGGCTCTGACACAGGTGAACCTTGAATGTGCTGGTTCATAAGCAGCCTTTGGTTGGTTATTGCCTGAGGATGGTGCACTCATCACTGAATGTTTAAAAGGGTAGCAACCAATATATATTCCTGTTAACCTTTTCGATGCGATGTGGGCTAATGAGATTAATGTCATTGAAGGCGAAGAGCACCCCGCTACCCATTCCCTCCACAGGCAGACCAAACTCCCTCTACTAGAGCGGCCGTTCGCACCCGTACTTTTTTTTTTTTTTTTTTACTACGACTATCATCATTTTCATGTTTATTTTATGTGAACTACGATGTGTATTACTTGAAATGATTTATTTACTACAATTTAGGTATGCAGCAAACCTACAATAACCATTTAAAACAAAATTTCCTTACTTTTCTTCTCTATATTTCTCTTTCTATTCCATTCCGAAACCACTGCTTGTTTTTATAAGCAATTTTTAAATGTAGCAATGAAACATTTTTTTAATTATTATAATAAGCTACTCATTTATTATTTACAGTTTCACTAAAATATGCCCCTAAGAACATTTTTACCGTGCACACGTCTCAAAGACGAATGTTACTTATAATGTTCAAAATTTGTATGTTACCAGTTAAGGATTAAACCAGCAATTATCCCCCCATTCCTGCTAGACCACTCTGTACACGCTCTAGGCTAAAGAGGGCTTGCAATCAAGAGATACAGCTGTGGCGAGAATACTCGGGCGTCGCCTCTGAGGAACATCTTTCTCCGGCGAGTATTCTTGGGTGTCGCATCAAATGGGTAGTATGTTACATATAAACAAAATAAATGCTTAAAGAGCCAAAACCCTTGCTTATTAGTGTAATTGATCAGTGAAGAAAAAGCTTAAACTTCCGTTTCGAAAGCCCTCTGGTCTTTTTGAGAAGACATGGGTTAATAAAAAGAAAAGTTTTTCTCAAATTAAAATATATTCTTAGAGGCAGGAAGCCAAAAGATAGCCCTACTCAACTAACTAGTTATATAACTTTACATTTCCCTTCAGGAGCTCAAGTTGATAATAAATGGACTAAATGCCTAAAATTAAGGAAAACCTTCTAATAGCCACTAATAAGGAATAGAGAATGTCAACTAGAGCTTTTGAAGAAGCATAATAATAAGGAAAATTACTTCATAAATGATCCATTGATTTCAATGTCAATAATTACATTTTTAAATAAATAAAATGAGAGATTTGTCTATATGATTACATACAGCTTGTAGTTGGTTTTAACTTTTTCTGAACCAGATAAATATGGGTAAAAAATTATTTTAGCAAGAAGCCTAAAAGTTATGTACGGTTGTCAAGGAATAGTTACAATTGGGATTCGGCTAAGATATTCAGAGAAATCTATATTTTGAAAATATATGACATGCTCATTGGCAGCCTTCTACAGCTAAAAAATAAACATACATAATTACAGAAGAGAATAACCAGAACAGTAAACAAACGTTTAAATCATGAAAATGGGTTATAAAACATTTTTTATGTCCATATAAAGAAACAAACTTTTTTTTGAGTGATTACAGTAGTTTTATACAGAACTTTGTAGAGAGTAAGAAAAAAGAAATTAACAGAAGACTCAAGTACAAATAGCAAAGATACACATAAGAGAAATAATATTTTTTTGGGTACGTATTATTGTATCTATTTTTAAAAAATCTGCCTTTTTTACATAGGTCCTCTAGTCACTTTTTTTCTTATTAAGATCTGAAAAAAAACTATCTTTTAATTGCCCTAAAAGGTTTGTTGCTATTTTTTCACAAAAAAAATGTTGTATAACAGGGTTTCTACTACTTTTACAAAAGCCAATACGATGACTTGAAATGCAAATTTAATGTCCATTAAAAAGAAAATAATTTCACTAAAAAAGAAAAAGCCTTAACTTCTAGCTTAAAATTATATGTATCCTTAAATGTATGACCGGATTTCTGTGATATCTATGCACTTAAATTTTACTCACATTTAAATCAATTAATAAAACTTTATAAAATGTCCATCATATGTTAAGGAGGATTGTTATTATCAGCCTCAAAAATATTGAACAATGATAGCAGAATTCATAATTTCTAAAAATATTACTAACTAATTATTTATTATCAATGTACATAATTTAGTAAATTCAAGTGTCCAAAATCTCAACATTTAAGACAGCATTAAAAACTTTGCATATGAATAAAGAAAAAGAAAAATATATATAAATAATGGAAAATTGATGAGTAAATGCTACAATAAAGGAATTAACAGAGGAGGGGATGGGGAAGCAGACAGAATTGTGTCACCGTACGAAAACTGCAACAATTACAAAAGCATGGAAGTCCTAGGATTACGTTGGACTCCGGTAAAACTGAAATTTCAGGATATTTTCATGACTTTTTCGTGCAATAGACACCCTGTATAAACCATTTTCATTTTTTACTGTTCTCGTTATTCTTTTTTGTTTTTATGTATAATTATTTTTTTAGCTGAAGAAAGCTGCCCAAAGAGCATGCACAAACATATAGAGTTTTCATCTGATGTTTTCTCTTAGCCGAATCCCATCTATTCTTAGACTTCTTATCACCTCAACTGCTTACTATCTGCTGCTTATTATAAAAGTAATGTAGTTATTTTCATCGTTTTAACAATTATCCTTCTTAACTAACAAGCTGCATTTAAACATAAAATAATTATATGTATAACACAGTAACAATCAATGGAAAATTTAAAATCATCTAATGTTTAATTCATTAAGTCTTTCTTTGAAAATACAAAAAAAAAAAAAAAGAAAAAAATATGTATTTCATAGTACCTTGATTAATACACATGTAAACACTTGGTCATAAATCAATTATTAATAAATGACAAATAGTTCAATTCAATGTAATAACCATTTATAAGACATAATAGATGATTTATACAAATATAAGGGAAAATTTATTTAAAGTAAACATTTCTGAATTAAAAATAATTTATATTCAGTAAATACATACAAACAAAGTGACTAAAAAAAATGTAAACAAAATATTATACAAACACTAATGTACAAAACAACTTAATTTACAATGAAGGAACTTTTAAATCTAAATATGTAGTCTTTTCATTACTTTCTTGATTACGGATCCCAATACGAGGATACAAACTAATTCATTAAACAGCCATTCACACTATAACTTTATACACATTCAAGGATAAATAAAAATAAAATAAACGAGGAAACAGGTTTTTACTATACGTAATAGCTGTATATGTGTGTGTGTTGCATATATATATATATATATATATAAAGATAAATGTATTTGTAAGAAATACATAAATATTTACAATTTAATTCAAGATAAATGGCGCACAGGACATTTATTAAGTTATACACAAGGAATTCTCAGTTTAACAATTATGAAATTCAAGAGTGCCCCTAAAATCAATTTCTTTTAACTGCTGAAATACCTCCCAGAGATAACAATACATCTGTATTACTTTGGAAAGTCCTCTTAAAAACCAAACCATAGCTTTTGGACATGTAAATTTAAAAATGATTCCCCCAGTCCAATAAGAGAAAAGTTAAAAAAAAAAAATTAAGATCCAAGAAAATTACATATACTTGTTTTGTGAAATTACAGAAATCAGGAAGTATATGAATTCAGAATATTTAAATTTCTGTGCATAATTGCTCCCAGGTAATATAAGAATTCTCTAGAATTTAAGTTTTGTTAAACAAGAACAAATGAATGGTTAAAACAATTTACTCATATAAATTACATGAGTTTCAGATAAATTATTCACTCCACAAAAGTAAACAGTTTTTCACTAAACAATTATTTTATCACAAATTTTAAGTCATGATTGTTACTCAACTCTCATTTTTTTCACCTTTTCAGTCGATGTTTGTGGTGTATTCGCTCTGGAACTTCTTAGTTCGTTTAGACTCAGGCCCAGTTTCCTTTTAGAATTGGCATCACAAATGGTAACAGAATCAGGACATCTAGACATCTGAGCTCGAGAAGACGCCACTGGTTCAGGAGTACGAGAGGGGTTCCTAGGTTTCACATTCACATCCACCCTTTGGGATGAAGATTCGAACCTCCGTGGCGAAGGACTGTCAAAAGTCCTAGGTGACTGCCTCGGCGATGGCTCTAAGCGTTCTACTAGGCGAGGAGAGGGGTCAAGGCGAGCAGGAGTACTGGAAATATCGATCCGAGAAGCCAACTGCTCCATTCGTGGAAATGGCTTGACGGGTTTAACTTGTTTCTCTATCACGTGGTATTGTTCGGTGTCTTCTTCTTCTTCCTCTTCCTCTTCTTCTTCCCCAAGGTGTTCCTCTTCGTCATCCATGCCTTCGTCCTCAAAATCTGGTTCATTACCTATTCCCTCTTCCTCGTCACCTTCATATGGAGGATATGGTTCCAAATCCAAATGCGGAAGATTCAGACGAGCAATATCAAGATTTTGCTCACGCATTAGGTTTAACAGAAGTTGCATAATATCAAATCTCTTCCTGTTAACCTCATCTGGAGAGAACCATTCCTTAATAGACCGAATAGGCATCCTATAATCAGTGATTGGGTACTGAAAAAAAAAATGTATAAATTAAAGATCATTATTAGGATTTATTAGATATATAAATTTATAAAAGATGAACCTAACAATGTAAATAGTGACATTTTATAATTACAGTAGACTCTCCCTTATCCAGCAGTCTCCGAGAGGAATGAGTGAAGGATTTCGGCTTGAATGTTCCTAGAAAACCTTCCCTTCCAAGCTATCCAAAAAAATAGTTTCTTGGCATTTCATTGAAAAGAAGTCAAAGAAGGAATATATGTTTCGTTTTAGAGGCAGGAGCTCATAGTTTATACTAAGAAAATAAATGTTCCTAATAAGGCAACTGAGGCTGGAACGCTTGATTTTCCAGTCTAGTTCGAACATTCATCGCGAGTGGAGAGCAAGTTTTATAAGTAATTATGTACCATTTTAAAAATGCAATATTAAAAATGGTGCATATTATTATACCCTTAAATAATAAGGTTTTTCAAATACATAAGTGACCGCTTCTAACTGAATTCTCTAATCCAGCGTTTTCTCTAATCCGACTGTACCCCAGTCCCAACAACGCAGGATTAGGGAGAATCTACTGTATTTTCAAAACGGAATTAATATTCTCCAGGGATCTAAAATACCTAGGAACTTTTAGTTTGAAAAAAAAAAAGTATGTTGTAAATTATGCCTAACTTAACACAGTTTCTTGCTATTGGCTTTCGCTCTGTAATGCTGGCTTTTCAAGATATGAAAAGCCCCCAACTGACAACAAAAATTCATTTTTTTCAAAGTACCAACACAATCAACAATATTAACATGCGATATTTGTATATAACGAACTCTGTTAGCCAGTAGTTACCAGTAAAAGATACTATACTTACTGCAATATCTAACTGCAAAATTTCCTTTGCTCATAACTTTCTTGTTCTTCAGTTTTCAAAGGTGCAATATGTTGCAAATAAAAAAGGGCTTTAAGGTAAAAACTTTATGCAAGTTTAACCTATATTGTTCAGCTGTTTATGTGCCTTAGTTCATATTAAAAAACAATAGAAAGTGTTTTACAAGTTAGAACGCAAGAGAGTTACTAAAGTAAAGTGAAATAAAATAAAACAGAGTCCAACCACAAGATTTACTTGTCATTGAGATAATTGGGCAAGACATTGGAAGAAAATTATTTTTTTGGTTTAAGGGATCTTTGAAAGCGCAAAAATGTTGAAAATGCGTATGCGTTCCGATTTTTTTTTTTTGCGTGAATTTAATTTCAAAAGGCCATGTTCCGGTGGACGGATTCTGCTGGTTAACGAACTTGACTTTTCAAATTAGACGAAAGATTTTTGTACTAAATTGTATCAATATTGGCCCATTTTTGAGGAGCACTAACAGACAAATGCATATATACACAAATTTGAACCACTGTTATATTATTGATCTACTTGATCTGAAACATGAAATTTTCGTGTCTGCACTTCCAGATTGCGTAATGGGGTCAACCTCATAATGGAGGGAGGGAGGAACTGCGCTAATAGCAACTTATAAAAATAACTTTTGCCTTTTCTGGAATATTAATAAGAAACATATTAATTTACATTAATACCTTAAAAAAAGCCTCGACATACTGCAGAAGATAAACTCCACAATCAATGAAATTATTCTGTTGAGGAACCTTAGGTACAGCACCTTTGAAGACATTTTTAGAAAAATCTCTTTCTTTTCCTTTATTCTTTGCTTTCCATTCTACCTGGAGGTACTCACGAAGAGTTGCACAAACTTTTGATCGACTTGCACAAGCAAGCGAATCAAAAATTAAAATACACGGCCTGAAAAATAAAATAAGTTGAGTTATAATGAAATCTATTTACTTTCAGTTTATTTTAATGTTTGTAACATTTAGGGACAATGGTTTAAAAAATAGAACAAATAAAAAAAAGACAACAAATAAACTTTTTTCATTATTTGCTAAATTTATTTTTTAAATTTAGACCATAAATCTAAGTTAGTTAGCGTTAAATTTGTTCTTTTGTCAGTCAATAAACTATTATAGTTAGGAAAAAATCTTTCGGAGTTGACATTTGACACTGCCATCCATAAGCATTTCAAAACTTCTGTGGCAAAAATTGAATGGTCACCGTCTTTTATTGACAATAACACCTGCTGTTTTGGTGTCCCTTAATATTTGTTTTAATAGTAGATAATGACGCTAATGGCCTAGACGTCGAAGCGCGGTAAAAAAAAAAAAAAAAAAAAAAATAGTAGATAACCAGGTAGAAAATCATCCATTGAAATCTTTGATATCTTCACAACATCCTAAAATAACATTTTGTCTGTAAAACAGATTTTTGGCCTAGGAAAAATATTTTCTCAGATCACCATGAAGAGGCATCCTCTGAATTAGGAGATAAACGTAAGAGACAGCGGGCAGGGTTTGGTTGGCCTTGTGGAGTCGGCTCCAGGGCTGGTTGATACTCCGCGTAAATTACAGTACCCATTGCTCAGCTCGGAAAGGGTTAAAAGAAGTGTCCATCACTTAACACACACATGCTCCTGCAAAACTATGTATTAAGCTCTTTGGTCACATTTTGAATGACAGAGCCTAGATAACCTCTCATAACTTCAGCCTTGGCCATCTCAGGATGTTCATTCGTCCATTTTCAGAAGATTAAGGTCCAATTTGATCAAACTAGGCCTGAGTTGCTGCATAATTACAGAAAACTGAAAGATATCAATTTTCTTCCGTTGTTCCTAGTAGGTTTGGGAGTCAGTTGTAGCAGAGCCCCACATTACCACAGGTAGACTAGATAAACGGAAGGTCACTCAGAGGCTGCATAGAAATAAGACAGATTCCATGACAGGCATTCATCTTAACATTATTATTTACTTTCCAGCCTTTTGGTGAACTGATACAATCTGCCAAGGGAGTCATATACTGTAAATTAATTAATGTAAGGTGTGATGTAGTAGGCTTTATTGCTTTTGTATACTGTCCTTGTGATAAAGGAATGTCAAGAGGGCCAGAAGCTTTTTCGCACAGAGGTACACCACATCCCACCATCAACCACTACAAAATGTTTGAATTCAACCACTAGTTGATTTTTTTAATATGATCATGTATCCATCTTCTCCCTCATTCCTTGTTATTATTTCACTAATATTCAACTCCCTTTGTGTTTGATTCTTGCACTTTTAGTAGGAATTCATTTCTGAAAAAAAACTCACTGTTTTATAGGTTCCAAATTTGGCTTAATTTTATTGACCCTGGGAGTAGCTTCATCCATCAGGTCTTCATCTTTGGCTGATTCCTGAAACATACATAGAAAAAAGGTTGAGAATTGAATCAGGGGTAATATTTGAACAAGATAAGAACCAATACAAAAATTAAAATAATACAGACAGGGAGCGACTGATGTGCGCAGTTGCTTGGGGCTTTACGACACTCCTTTCTTGAGTAACAGTACACCGCGCACACAGTACACTAAACTAAACATTTACACTCCAACGTCACCTTCCCTAAGTGCTCTACCTGGCAGTAGGTGTTTAATGCATTAGCCATGCAAAGTGGTGAAATGTAAGTCCATTATAGGCATACACGAATCTGGAGGGAGGTCTGTTCCAGAATAATTTTCAGATGTAGACATCGGAAGCAGTGCGAGCGGTGCTCCAATGCCATTGTAGCCCATGAGATAATGGATATTTAAGAAGTATACAATCAAGCACTGGCTTTTGAGCTTGGAGGTGAGTGATCCTTCCCCTGCTCCAGTCAGTAAGTGGCCAAGAAATACACAAAAACGATTGCAATAGACATGACACAAGCATAGTAAAGTTATGCGAGTGTATTGCCTGGTCACCAAAAGCGGACTAGAAACAGCAAGCTGGATGAAGCGAGAACTGTCCGATACATCTTAAAAATCTAGCACATGTATGTACACGTACGTACATAATTATTTATTTAGGTTGGATGTAAATCCCCTGAAGTAAATTAAATCCCCCAGAAAATAATAAAAGATACATTTAATTATTAGTAAATAGAATTTGATAAAACTACAGTTCTATGGCGCTTATAGCCATATAGTTGATGCGCCGTTAAAAAAAAAATAATAAAGTTCTAGTCAAGGAATCTAACTCGCGGGAAAGGATCATCTGGGATGCAATCGAAATTGTGAAACATCCCGAAAATTTCAACAGAGAAGATGGAAATAGATTGAATAACAAAAGAGGTTTTGATTAGCTTTGTGGAGCCCAACAGCCCAGAAAGAATCGACCAATCAGAGATCTGGAAATGCCGCCTTCGACCCCGACCAGGTATAAATAGAACCCGGACTACAATTAATCTTCATTCTCATAAGAAACCCTGAGTAAGCTGGCAGAATGTCTGGCGAAACATCGGTTACCATCATAATGACACGGTCATATCCAGAAGACCTTAAAACATTAAGTAACATGGACCTAATTAAATGAGATTACTTGAATGATCCAAAGTATTACTATAGAGCAATTGTATACTTCCCAGTTTTCAGGCAGAATCCCTTTTAGGTGTGTGACAAGATTGCTAGAAATATTTTATATTTAAATCATACCATTATAGTCAAAAATAAAATCTGATTATCCAGAAGGAGATTAAGTCAATTTAAGAACAAATTTTGATTTAGATTTAGTTTCTTAATAAATACAAATAAAAATTTGTTACCTGTAGATTTGATTAATTCATCTTCTGCCTAATTAGCTATTGGTGTTGGTATTTTGAGTCAAGAAAATCATAAAAATATAATAGTTCACCTCATCAGTGGTATTTGGTTCCATGTCGTCATCATCAGCCTCTGCTTCATCACGGTCAGAATCATCACCAGTTCTTTCATCTTCCCCTTCTACCAGGCTGATAGTGGCTCCTCGACTGCTCGACGATGACTTCTCACTTCCAGTCCGTACAATACTAATTGTGGTTCCCCAAATTTTAGCAGGTACTTGTCCTCCATCAAGCACACTTGTATCTGCAGCAAACAAACAGAAATTAAGATAAGCTATTTTTATTCCTCACAAACAATTTATAGTTGAAGTTATAAAGATTCATTTTTATTTTTTTTGTTGGTGCCCCAAGATTATTTCTTTCTGCTTGTAATCAATTCCTGGGGTATCTCAGAAATTTAATAAATAAAATGTTTGAATTTTTTCAGATGTTTCTACAAAAATGAATGACTTCGAAATGAACAAATATTACATTATATACCTGTTACAACTTATAAGAAAAGGGGTACCCACATACCATGACACATGTAGCGTTGACTTGTGTACAAGTCAGAGTAAAGACAGGCCACACGTAAATGTTCACTTGCCCAGCAGTCGTGAGCTCCTCATATCTCTCTCATTTCTCGACACTAGAGCTACCTAACATTACCGTGGTGTTCTAGTATTCCTGTCTGTTATTATAGTGTATTTGAATAATGTTTTAGGCCAGGTGGGATATTCTGACATAAAAAATTGAACTCTACCAATGTTGTGTCCAAAGCCACAGATCAAAAAGAAGGATTGGAAACTTATTAGCCTTGGTTATTGAGTATATATTTCAATTATTTATTGTTTTAGGGCTCTTTAGAAGGTTAAAAACACAAATAAATTATATAAAATTACACGAGACATTTCCAGCAGAGCAGGATAGCTTGTTTTTATTAAACAGTTCACACAATGTAAATAGAATTTGATAAATTATCCAAGAGAAATAAATATGGAATGAGTTTTAAAAGATCACAAAAATCGTGGTAAAAATATGGAACATTACAAGTCATTTTTGTGGTAAATAAACGATCTTTATATGAGAAAATTATAGATTTTAATCAAAAGCAAAAAATTTATTTACAAAATTGATTTTAAAAATGTTTTTAAACAATTTAACATAAATTAAATAAAATTTAGAAAGTAAGTAAATCTATGGCTTAATTCAAAATTACCTTTTTTCTTTACTTCAGTTGAAATAGGGGTACCATCAGACATTCGCACCGGGCCAGTAAGTCCAGGAAAGCAAATGATTCCCAAAAACCAATGTGATCTGAAAGAAATTAAAGATTGTAAAACAGTTAAACTGTCTTCAGCAGAACAGATTTCTGAGAATAATATGCTAATCTACAAGAACCTCTTACTTCTTTAATGCGCTTGATTTGTGATATGTTTCTGTAAAGAACATAGTCTAGGAAAATTTTCATTGCATCTACTATATATTTGTCAAATACCACTCACTCACTGACCTATCATCCCCCAGCCCAAACCGCTCGACAGAAAATTTTGCATGGACACTCCCCATATAACGTAGGTATTCACTAAGAAAGGATTTTTTGATATTCGAATTTTTAAGCATTTTTAGAGGGGTTTAAAGTTTTAGTTGGTTAGAGCAGCCAAGCCTAGGTAGCATGCTGTTATAATAAAAAAAAAAAATATTTTTAATAAATTTATTTACGTACACCTCTACGTTGGGAGTCAATATAATAAAATTTTATACTATTTAATTTTAGAAACTCTTTATCTCAGGGGTCGGGTTCGAGTCCAGTAAAGTAATACAAAGATAATTTTAAATAATAAAAAACCAAAACAAAAGAAAAACTCATAGATAAGTTATATCCAGGCATAGATAAACAAGCATTACCTGATATAAAGCCAGCTCGGTATTCTGCATAGGACGGGATCTTCTTTAGAATTGTATCTTCTTTTCACTGAACTGCACTTATGAGACTGTATCTTCTTGTAAACTGAACTTTTCACAGACTGGCTTGTAACAGACTCTACTAGAGCTGCATCCGGAAAGGCGTTGTTTCTTTAAACTGCACTATATGTGACTGCTTGTAACCGACTCTACTAGAGCTGCATCCGGAAAGGCGTTGTTTCTTTAAACTGCACTATATGTGACTGCTTGTAACCGACTCTACTAGAGCTGCATCAGGAATGGCGTTGTTTCTTTAAACTGCACTATATGTGACTGCTTGTAACCGACTCTACTAGAGCTGCATCAGGAATGGTGTTGTTTCTTTAAACTGCACTATATGTGACTGCTTGTAACCGACTCTACTAGAGCTGCATCAGGAATGGCGTTGTTTCTTTGCGGGAACGTCATACCGGTCTCCAATGCTACCTGTATCGACTGCTAGACCAATATAACAAATAATATTTGTTTATCTCAATGAATTTAACATATCAATGAGCTTTTTGATTTTCCGAATTTTCTGTATTAATTTTAAAACTTTTAAATATGTAATGTAAAATATCATTACAATGCGTTGCTAGGACGATAACAGAACAGCTGTTACCGTACATTATCTATTTCATAGTATTATTTTTAATTGAGGTTAATTTCCACTATGATGGCAGTCCTTGAATTACTAGAAATAAAATGTGATTTTGTCCCTCATAGAGTTTACGCCCATCCGAGGTAATAATATCCCGAACCACTTGACACAAAAATTTGAAATTTTGCAAGGACAATACGTTTAGAGTGTAAGCACTCGCTAAGAAAGGTTTTTTTGATATTCAAATTTTTAAGTACTTTTAGGGGGGTTTGAATTATTAAGAAGTTCCTCATCGGCTCAAAAATGGTTCGATTTTGATAACATTTGGTACAAAAATCTTTCTTCTCATTTAAAAGGTCAAGTTCATTAACCAGTTGAATCCGTTTACTGGAACATGGGTTTTGGAGCGAAATTTGTGAGAAAGATTCTTTAACGTAGGAAAACGAATGAAACCATTTTTTAAGCGAGTTCTGTCGCCATTTACCAGAGAAATTGATAGAAATACTTTTCAAAACTAATTTTCTATTTGGGTATTCAGAAGCGAAGTACATATATGGAAAAAAAATGTATGAATGGCAATACAAAGTTTTCGGATATCAGGATATTTTCTAAAATATCTCGAAAACGGTTGGGAACTCGAAGTAAGTAAGTGGAAGGCGGCTATTCGAAAGGTTACTAAATTCTCTACAATAAGATTCCGTGGAGACCCAGTGGCCGTGAGGGTTAAGGCGTGAGCACTTAACACTCTGTGCCAAAGGTCGTGTGTTCGATTCCCACTAGGGATGTTGGCTTTTCTTTAGAACAAAGAAAAGGCATCACCCCTATCCTGGCTAGAAAAAGGGTGGTAACCTATAGATAACCCGTTTTAAAATTCGTTGTTAATAATAAATGGACGTTAAAATTTAAATAAATAAATAAAATAAGATTCGAATCACAATCGAAGAGATAAGTGCTTAAAACTTCAAATTTGTTAGTTTTATGCTTTTCAACGTGTATTTGTCTCTGTTTACCTAACTTTTTAAGCGGTTGTTGTATTTTTTTTTTTTTTTTTTACTCTCCAACGGAAACAAGCACGGGTACCTCCACATGGTGTTTCCTGGGTAACTTTAAAGTCCGTGCAATAATAAGCTGTACAAAATTATGTAGTAGCGTTAATTTTGAAAATATATCTTATTTAACTCAATATAAAAAATACTTATCGGCCGTGGTGAAGCACGGGTATTCGGCTAGTTATATATAACAGTTTATGGTCCTAACTATGTTTTAGTATTCCATTTAAATCTTTTAACATGCAATGACGGTTTGAGCCAAAAGAATTTCTAGTCCAGCACAATAAAATTTCTAGTTAGTAATCATAAAAAAAAAAATTAATAAAATTTCTAATTCTGATCCTTACAAGAGTGTGCGCCACAGACCAGAGTAAGGCCAATGAGTTGTGCTACACGGGTGGTGGGGGAACTACGTCATCCAGGCCTCTCCCACCCTGCGACCCTGACGGAGGGGAAGTGTTCCCTCTCTCTTTTAATTCACTCTTCGCTGACCTAGTTTTCTTTATTATTTATTTCATTTACTTCTCTATTGATTAAATAAATACTTCAAATTAAGTTTAAAGACGTATTAGTAACATAAACAAACATTTATTAAAGCAATCAATTTTTTTTTTTTTTGTTACTTAGTTATTCTAACCTGTTTTGTTAATTTTGGTTAAAGCCTGAGTGAAGAAAGCAACCCATCTCTCCTGAATATGAGGAGACGCAGCGGTACTTCTACCGTAATCCAAATTGTCCCATTCATCTTCTGAACAATTATCTGAACCAGATGAACTAGAATACCTTGAGGAGGAACATCGAACTTCTATAAGCATTCCAATTTTCTGGAGAAACAGCGTCACAAGCCTCTCTCGCCAGTCGCTCTACATCGGTGGTGATGTTAAAGGTCGTATTTTCCTTGGCAACTTTCCCTTTTATTTGTTCCCAAATTAGTTCAATTGGATTGAACTGACAATGACATGGAGGAAGTTTGATGACTTGGTGTCCTTTTCTGCTAGCCAGATCATCCAATACATATGCTATTTTTCTGGACCTATTTTCTTGTACAATGCTCAATAATTCGGGCTTCAACAGACTGGGGTATCAATTAATATTGTTGAGAGAATGCCATTCCTGAATATCAAGTTTTCTCTGCCCAGAACATGGAGCCTTCTTTTTAATTATCCATATCAATTGTACTACCAGGGGTTACGGTACCCAGCAAATTCATGAAACAATTTTTGACACCTTTTAACTTTATCTCTTCATGATAATCCAGTATTTTTCTTTTTTTATTTTATTTTATTTATTTTTTTTAACCTCAATAATAACAAACTGTTAGGTATAAAACTGTTCACGCTACCTGCATGGGCCATGATAAGGCGTCAACCCATTCAAGTAGTTTTCGGGAAGCCCGAAGTGAGTCATCTGTCCAGGATTTGCTAATCGTGTTTCCAGCATTTATCCATGTCTCATCCAGAAATACCACTTCTTCTAAATTGCATTCTCTGATTTGGCGTAAAAATAAACATCTGACAGTGATGATATCTCTTTGTTACATTAAAAATTTCCTGATTTTTATTTTCTTCTATTTAAATTTAATTAGTAAAGAATAAATTACAAGGATGTTTTTCCTCCTGTAAATAATCCAGCTTCTTTGAGAGAAAATAGGATAAGAGTGAAGGAGGCGGGTTTGGAGGGGGGGGTAGGCCTTCCCCTCCTTGAGCCCATGGTGGGGGGTTATCTCGTGTAGCAAGATTCAACGGCTCTACTATAGACTGGCGCACTTTCTTGTGAGGACCAGTACTACCAAATTACAGCCATACACTAGACTTCAAGACACAAAGCAATTAAGTTCCCACCACTTCCTCCGTCTTGTGACAAATATAATGAAATTCTGATAACTCAAGTAGAGCTGAAACCAAATCCGATTACGAGCAATATGCCTACTTGTAAACTCGAGAATAAAAAAAGACTGCACCATCTTGATGTACCACTCAGATGTGATGTTAACTGTAACCCCATTCCCCTCTAAGAAATTAAGACTGATTAAAAGATATAAAATGACTGAGTGGTAAAAATAATTCATAACAATCTCTCTCAAAAATGCCTTGTGTCGACCACACATATCCTTTCGATGCGTCGCCCGAGAACACTCTCGGAGAATACTGTGCCTCAGAGGCAACGCCCGAGTATTCTTGCCACAGCTGTATCTCTTGTTTCCGAGTCCTCTTTAGCCTCAGGCACATACTGAGTGCTTTAGCAGGAATGGGGGATAATTTCTGGTTTAATCCTTAACTGGTAACATTCAAAGTTTGAACATTATAAGTAACATTCGTCTTTGAGACGTGTGCACGGTAAAAATGTTCTTAGGGACATATTTTAGTGAAACTGTAAATAATAAATGAGTAGCTTATTATAATAATTAAAAAAATGTTTCATTGCTACATTTAAAAATTGCTTATAAAAACAAGCCATGTCTGCGAGATGTGTGCACGGTAAAAATGTTCTTGGGGGATTTTTTTTATTTTTTTATTTTTTTTTTTTTTAGCCTATTTGTAAATAATAAAGGAAGGCGTATACAAGAGGGGCTGCAGCCCCCTCTAACATTTTGATTTAATTGGTAAAAATGTGTCATAAAAACCTCAATATAAATTAAATAAGATCACTTAGTTCAGCATTTTGTTTGGGTGTAATAGCATTTTAATTGGTTAACTATTCCTAGTTTTAGATTGGTAGTATTATCCTCCAAAATTATTTCCTATATATGCCCATTATTGCTAGATCTGAAAACTAACTGTAAATAAGGTTCAGAAACTAATTCATCACTCTAGGAGCACATGAATTGCATACTTTTATTGAACACTACCTAACATGGGTACAACATTTTATGCAATTGTAAGTTGTTATCTCTTTTTTGAATAGGGTCAATAGTGGCATGTATCATTGTCTGATGATCTTTTGATCATTGGCAAATGATCTTTTGGGAAAAGTTTCACAATTTTCCTGAAGGCCACTAATTGTTTTTTCAGGTTCCTCAAGCTCAGGAATATCTTGCTATTTTTGTTGACATCATCTTTCAAACATTTGTCAAAAGGCTTGAAATTAAAGTCTAAGAAAAAAAAAAAAAAAAAAAAACTAGGAGAGCGAGATTGGTCCGCCTGTGGAGGGACTAGGTAGCGGGCAAACCCCGCCTTCAAGGACGTAATTCACCGTAGCACGAATCCCATTGATAAGGTTAAAATATTAGGGATAAAAAAATGTTCATGATAAATAAAAATAAAATTATTATAAGACAGTAACCCTATTTTTCCAATATATTCGTCTGTGGCAGAAGGTCAATTTTATAAAAACACACTTACTTTCTTCTGTACTCTTTTATTAGGCTCTACATGTTTCACGTCGCTGTGACGCCTCTTCAGGAGCACTTAATAGGCTGTAACCATATTTTATTTTATTTAGATTAAGTGCTCCTGAAGAGGCGTCACAGCGACGTGAAACATGTAGAGCCTAATAAAAGAGTACAGAAGAAAGTAAGTGTGTTTTTATAAAATTGACCTTCTGCCACAGACGAATATATTAAAAATAAAATGAATAATAAAATACCTCTCATTTATAGGAATAATCAAAAAATCTTTCTCAAAAATGTCAATTGATTTTGTCCATTTTTTCACTCTTGCGTGTCTTTTTTCAGCAGGTGTCATCAAGTCATAACCAGGTATATTATGTTCTCCTCTTGCATACGTAGTTAACCTCTTATAAAAGAAGGATGAATAAATATGTGTCCTTTTCTTATCTTCTTCAGATAAAATATTCAAGGAAAGATATCTGGAAGAAAAATAATAAATTAACTTAGTTGAACTAACCAACCAATTGCCATTCTCATTAATAATAAAAGATTTAATTAATTTCACTTTCCAACTGATCACTTTAGAGTATCAATTTTTTTTTTATTGAACAATATTAACAAATAAAAATACATATTAAATAGTATGCCTACAGACACTTCACTTTTATAATGATTCAATAATACAAGATTGTTTACACAGGAGATAAAATAGTTCTCTTTGCTATTCCACTGGAGTCTGTTCACTCTGTTATTTTCAAGTTCGGCATACAAAATATATACAATATAAAATTCATAATATACGTTAGTTATACAATATATATTAGACAGAAATGATATATTGTACAGAGTAGTTAGATACAATAACTATGAAGAAAGGCGGTGTAACGTATTTACAGTTCTTTATGGGTTAGAAGATAATTCAGTCAGTGTATGTTATTGTTTCAGTTAGTGTGTGTTAAAAAAATTTCCTTCATGTCGTTTTTTTTTTTAATAAAATGTGTTTAGTTCTTTTCAGTACGTAGCGTTGATTTATTGTAGTTTCCTATTTGTTTAATTAGTGGGTTTTGTTTCAGTTAGCGTGTGTTAAAAAGATTTCCTTCATGTCAGTTTATTTCAATAAAATGTGTTTAGTTCTTTTGAGTACGTAGTATTGATTTATCGCAGTTTCCTATTTGTTTATATGCTTTAAAGAATTTTACTGTGAGTTTGCAGATGTAATATTTTAACGGAGTCATTATTGAAGTTTCATGTAGTGTCTTCATTTGAGTATATCATGGTAAGTTTTCGGCAATCTTATGCATTTATTCTGGAATATTTGTGATTTTTAATAATTAGTTTTCGATGTATAGCTCCATACAGGGGATGTGTATGTTTACAAGGGTCTAATAGAAGGTATATAAAGTTGTAATTTATTATCGGAGCTGAGTTTCTAATTGAAATAAGGATAGATCTGGCAGAGGACTTTATTGCAAGCTTATCAAGATTGTAATGTACCATTATTTTGAAGGAATAAATGAAATAACATAATGTAAAAGAGCCTTTTTATTTTAAATTTTTAGAAAAGAGAGATATATTATAAACACAGAACAAAATATATCTTTGGGGGAGTTATAAACACCTATCAAATTTTCCTGTACACATAGAGTTGTCTTCGGCACTAGTAATATTAGGTTACTCTGGACACATATATACCCTGTTCAGATAAGAAGGAAATATTCTTTATGTAAGCGGATTAGAACTTTGCCATCCATCTGATATAGTAACGATTATATCTCAGGTGTAGGATATAATAATTATCTATCCGACACCTGAGATATATTTCCTGCGAGATGTGTCAGATGTAATCGCACCCATAGAAGATAAGAGTTTAATTGAGAATAAAATTATCAATAATAATTATAAAAATATATAATAGAAAACAAATTATTATCTGACACTCATATAAGTTGAATTCATACTTTCCCTTACTATGGGCATCTATGCAGTTTTCCCTAGTTGAGGGAAAAAGAGCAAGCAAAATTGATCAATTAAATTTATTTCACCACACTCGTTATACTTTTCATTTTTTTCTAGCTTTCTCTCCCTCAAAAATAAAACCATTTATCCATAAATACTCTTCATCCATATTTTAGAAAAAACAAATATCTTCAATCGATTGGTTAAATTAAGGATTGAGCTCTAGCTTTATTCTTAATATAAATCCTACTCTTTCAAGAATAAAAAAAAAAAATTGAAGAAAAAAAAAACAAAAACTATTAGTCTTTGCTGAAAAATAGATGTTTCTTCCAGTAATTATTTTCTTGCTGCAATGAAATAATGCCAGCAACATTTTCAGTTGAGGTAAATGAAACAGGTTTATGGTAGTCATATAAAATCTATTGAGAAGTGTAAAGGAACTTGCTGATACTTACTTCAAGTAGAAATCAATAATGACATCATTTAAAAACTGATCTTCCTTCAAACAACCATAGTCTTCTGTATTGATTTGGAAGCCTCCAGGGACAGGTGGTGGAGGGTAAATCATAATGCTACAAAAATAAACAAAAAACACAGTAAAGCTACCCAACAAAGCGAGTTTATTAATTAAAATATGTAATCAAACAAGCATAAGAAATTGAATATAAAACAAGAAAATTATGAACTTTGCTGTTCCCATTGCCTCACACCTTACAGAATTAAAAGGCCGCACACCCGGAACTTTCAATAACACAGTAATTTTCCTGATCTGGCTAAAAAATGAATAAGGATTTTTAGAGGTCCAAAATTAGGAATTATTAAATTTTATTGATTCAAATTATTTCAATCCACAGAAGAGATTTAGCATATTGAAGGGTTCCGAATGAAAAGTTTTTTAAAGCTAAAGAAAAGAAAGTAAATTGCCCATTCACGTCAAAGGCATCAACAATTTTATCAAGTTTTGCAAGGACCTAGAAAAAGTAGTCGATCCCACAGAATTTTCCTGCCGCTCTCGTTCTGAAACAGTCTCCATTAAGCCAACATCTTCAGACTCCTACAGGAAAATTATCAGACATCTAAAAACATCTGGATTCCAAAATTTTACATATCAGCTAAACGAAGAAAAAAGTTTTAGAGTTGTAATTCGTCACCTCCACCCAAGCACATCAGAACTTGACATTAAAGAGGCTTTGAATGAAATTGGGTTCAAGATGCGTAATGCCATCACTGTCCGCCACCCAATAACCAAACAGCCACTTCCTCTATTCTTTATTGACTTGGAGCCAGCTGGTAATAATAGTGAGATATTTAACCTCAAGCGTCTTCTGTACACAAGTGTAAAAGTTGAAGAGCCCCACAGAAAAGAAGATCTGATCCAATGCCAGAGATGTCAGGGCTTCAACCACACAAAGAACTTCTGTACATTGAATCCAGCTTGTGTTAAATGTGCAGGACCACATTTAACTTCACAGTGCTCCAAAAAAAACCGTGAAGAAAAGGCTAAGTGTGTTCACTGCCAAGGTGACCATCCGGCTAATTATAAAGGCTGCTCAATATATCAAGAACTTCTGAAAAAGCGCCATCAACTCCCAAGAGAACAGCCGACTGCCCCAACAATTCAAGAATCCCACCTGCCGTTACACAATATTTCCCAAACCAAGATCTTCTCAAAGAACACTCCTCCACAAGATATTCTTCAGAGCACGTATCCAGCTCAGCCACGCCAAGATCCACCTTCCGTTCCTGATGCAACTCCTCAGACAGAATTCCCAGTCACTGCATCGAGTCTCTCTACGGCCAGTTATGCTGCTACAGCGAAAAGTGGGGTAAGTCCTTTCCCTGAACCCTCTAACCTTCCTTTATCCACACCCCTTTCTGAGCTTAATTCTATTGCCGCATTACTTAATGCCTTCTTAGCAGAAATGAGAACCATAATAACACCTCTAGTTTTCATTTTGCAAAAACTCTGTCAACTTCCTTGTCATCCCACCCAAACATGAATCATTCTTTCTGTAACCCTCTTACAATCCTCCTATGGAATTCCAAGGGACTTCTAAATCACAAAGACGAACTGGACATATTTCTAAGGGACAAAAACATTGATATCGCACTTTTAACCGAAACGCACCTCACACGACGAACTCCTTTTAATATCGAGGGATATCCTTGAAAATAGATGTAGAAATTGATGAAGCTGTTAATTGCTTTACAATAGCCATTCAGCAATCTTTCTTCAACTCCACAAGACAAAAACCTTTATCTAACTCAAAAAAACGACCAGCTGATACAACAATTACTAACGGAAAAGAGAAGAGCACTCAAACAATGGCAAACTTCTCGATAACCCTCAGACAAAAGAGGACTGAATCACTTGACAAACAAACTCAGAAACGAACTCAAAAAATATAAAAACGAACAATTTCAATCCTACACGAAAGAACTGACTACGTCTAACAACTCACTCTGGCAAGCCACTAAAAACATTTTATCATACAAATCTTCCCACCATCCCATTCGTAAGGAAGATGGCTCATGGGCCAAATCTGATGAGGAAATTTCTACGACCTTCGGGCAATACCTTTCCAATGTTTTCACCCCAACTTATCCTGACACATCTCTCCATATGTTTGCCGATAATACAGCCATATTTGCTTGCAGCCAAGATCCGAGCCTTGCATCCAGGTCCCTTCAGGCTCATCTTAACACCATCAATCCTTGGCTCATCAAGTGGAGAATTAAAGTAAACCCACAGAAATCCTGCCACCTAACATTTGCCCTCAGACGATCTATTTGTCCCCCAGTGTTCCTTAATGACTCAATTCTTCCTCAAAAATCCCAAATCCGCTACCTTGGACTTATACTTGACTAACTTGGAAGCCACACATTACTCAGAAGAGACAAGAACTCAACCGACGGTACAGACTTTTACTACACTTACTCGACCGACGATCACACCTTACACTTAAGAACAAAAGACTCATTTATATGACAATACTCAGACCTATATGTACTTATGGCATAGAGCTCTGGGGATCCACAAAGCCCTCAAACTCCTACAAAATTCAATCATTGCAATCTAAAATCCTCCGTAAAATAGTCGACGCTCCATTCTTTGTATCCAATTTGACTCTTCACAACGACCTCCATAATTCCATTTATCCAACCCTTATCAAAAAAGTCCGACTCGCAGGAACTGCAGCATCTTAGCGCGGTTCCGTTCATGACCCTAGTGCCATTTGATAAGCTTAGAAAATAAATAAACTTATTTTTTTTTTTATATATCTCGTGAAAATTGTCAAAATCCTCTCGAATATCTCGAATAAAAGTGATATTAAGGCGTCAGGGACACCGACAGTAACTAACTTTTACACAGATGCGGAAATTACACAATCCGGCTCTCATTCTAAAGCAAAGCTCTATAAATCAATACAAAATATGCCTAATAAAGCCTTTCTAGAGGGTACAGAAGCATGGGCATATATGAGGGGGGGGGCTGCAGCCCCGTCCCGAAATTTTGAATTAATGATGAAAACTTCTCGTAAAACCCTTAAAAATAAATTAAATAAGATCACTTAGTTCATAAAACATATTTTATTTTACGTGTAATAGCGTTTTAGTTGCCTAAAACTATCCCAAGCTCTAAATATTTAGTATTCCATACCCTGGAAATGGTCTCAGCCCCCCCCCCCGAAATTGTTTTTATATACGTCCATGTACAGAACCTTTTTTGTAGAGCATTTAGTAAGCTTTCGAATGGTAATCTTCCGCTTCACAAGATTGTCAACGGTTTTCGAGATACTAACGAAAGTATACAAAGTTACCAAAACTTTTTTTGTCTGTTAATAAAATATTTTATTCTAACTCTTCCTTTACCCTAAATGTAACAAAAATTTCAACATATTAGTGTTGATGAAATTCGAACACGCAGAAAATGTTTCAACTGTATCCCATAATTCTAAGTACCAAAATCAAAGACAAACAACCCTCCCTAGAAAGGACGCTAGGCAGTTGAAAAGCTAAATCTTGGAAATCCATATCTCTAACATTAAATTGATTTCTTATTTTTCTTAACCTGTTTTATTTTCAAATACATTATCCAACTCTAAGCAATTAAAAAATAACAAGGAATAAAAATATAAAATTTTAGGCACTTTCAACACTTGTTCACACTGAGTAAAACAATATAAACAGATCTAAGGTGTTATAGGTAGCTGGTGAAAGAATGAATGAGGTCTCCTATTGCAATTCTCTGAATGCAGGGTCTACTTCCAGGTAAAGTCATATACTTTTACTGCCCTTTACCGTTACTCAGAAAGCTCTTTGTGTTTACAAACAAAGGACTCTGTATAGACCACCCCTATTAACCCAAAAGTGATTATGTCAAGCTTGATAAACTTCCTGAATTAAATTAAGGAATTTAAGAGTGCTTAAAATAGGTTCTTGATCTAGTCAAAAAATTCAAGGAGAATTACATCACGAATAGAAAATTTCGGCCAAACAGAAGGAAAATAACAATAACAAGGATAGTTAAACTTCGATTTCAAAGATTGTTAGTTGTAACACAAAAACGGTCACTCATGATTCTAATAAATTAACTGTGAAGGGTGATTACACAAATATTCCTGTTGAGGCTTTAAAGCTTCAACTCAAAAAACATATTAACCCACAGGTAATATCTAGATATTCGTACGGCATTTTCGAATTCTAACAAACAAAATATTGCTTCTAATTATACGTATCCTGTTTACTGACAAATACATTTGACTACTATAAGAAATTACAAAAATGACGAGCAGTGAAAAAAAAAAACTGCGGGAAACACACAAATAGATCCGTTTAAATAAACGAAACTAACTAACTAAGTTTTAAGCACTTATTTCTCCTAATGTGACGACCCCATCAAACATTTCTTCAAAACATTTTTCCACGATTTCCTAACCCTTTTTGAGATATTAATGAAAATATACGAAGAGGGCCTAATAGATATTCATACGGGATCTGAAAATCCCAAGATTCTGCAAAAATAAAATATTCTAATTATACGTATCCTGTTTTTTTTTTTTTTTTTTTTTTTTTTTTTTTTTTTTTTTTTTTTTTTTTTTTTTTTTTTTTACGGCGCATCTACTTCTAGGTCATTAGCGCCCGTATCCTGTGTTATTGGCAAATACATTTGACTACTATAAGCAATAGCAAACAATAGGGAATATGCCAAAGAACTCGGATTAGGAGCCTCGACAGTTTCAAGACATTTGAAGGAAATCGGCAAATCCAAAACTGACATTTCATACGGTACAGCCTGATATATTTCTAACAATGAATTGTTTTTCTTATTTTAATTAATCTGTTTTATTGTCAAATACATTATCCAACTATAAGAAATGAAAAAATAGGAATAAAAACAGACCAAAAGAACCGTATGAAATAAACGAAATCAATTACTTCAAAGTTTAAGCACTTATTTCATCCGATTGACATCGCTTATTCAAAACTTTCCTCAAAACCTTTTTTGTAGACCATTTAGTAAGCTTTCGAATGGTAACCTTTCGCTTCCCAAGATTTTCAATCGTTTTCAAGATATTAATGGAAGTATACAAAGTTCCCAAAATTTTCATTATTTCTAGCAACAGAAAATTGGTCTCATTTTTCCTATCCTGTTTTACATACAAATACATTTTCCCAACATAAGAAATTACAAAAATAAAAAGCAATAAAAAACCAAGGGAAAGAGACAAAAATTACAAAAAGAACGACAAAAACCCGTTCATAAGAAAAAAACAGACGTATTTGAAGATTTAAGCACTTATTTCTCCGATTGACATAACCTAATCAAAAATAGTTTTAGAATCTTTTTTGTAGAAAATTTAGTAAGCTTTCAAATAGTTTCTATCTACTTACCACGATTTCCCAACCGTGTTCGAGATATTAATGAAAGTATACAAAGTTCCCAAAACTTTTCATGTCTGTTAATAAAATATTTTATTCTAACCCTTCCTTAACTCCAAACGTAACAAAACTTTCACCATATTAGTTTTAATGAAAGAAGAACATGCAGATAATGTTTCAACTGAATCCCGTGATTCTTAGTACCCAAACCAAAAATGGTATTCAAAAACTATTTTTCCAATTTTCTCGAAAACGGTTAAAGCTATCGCCTTGAAAATGGTTTCATTCGTTTTCCTAGCCCAAGAAGCATATAAAAAGAGTCCTTACAAGCTTATGAACTCAAAAACGTAAGCGTTACGATTTTTTTTGCACGAATTTCGCCCCAAACGCCATCTTCCAGTGGGCGGATTTTGCTGGTTAACGAACTTGACCTTTCAAATTGGACGACAGATTTTTGTACCAAATTTCATCAAAATCGGACCATCAGGGAAGCCAGAAATGAGCGAACAGACAAATATATATATATATATATATATATATATATATATATATATATATATATATATATATATATATATATATAAATAAATATATACATATATATACAAATTTGAACCACCATTATTTTCGGTCTCTAGGGGTTCTGAAACGCGAAATTTTCTTGTCGGCACTTCCGGATTGTTTCATTGTATCAACCTTATAAGCGGGGTTCCTCCCTATGGGGGAGGGAGGAACCGCGCTAAAAAGTATATAAAAAATTTCATTCTAAATTACACGGTCATCCAAATTCTTTAATTAACTCCCTATCATCACATCTAATCCCAAACAACCCATTTCGCCGTCTGAAGCGTAACTGGCCTAGAGACCAGCTCCAGGAGTAGTTACTACAATATTACACTCTGCCTTGAGGGTACTGCAACTGTGCGGCTTCCCTCCTCACGAGCTTCAGGATATATTCACAAGTATCATTTTACAAGTAATGTATTTTTACATTGTTGTGAATTCTGAATAAATAAATAAAGATTCCTTTTTCATAAGAAAAAGTATAGAGATAATTTTGTGTTTTAACAAAGTAATTTAAGGAGCTATGTCTAATTTAAGGAGCTATATGTTTATATATTTTATAAAGTTGAATATGAATAAGAAACTTTCAACATAATTACTATAAAAACTAATAATGATGTCATTGTCAACCACTTAACACATTCGGGCCCATCGTCGTGGCATATGCAGATAGCTTGGTTTTCATTCGATCCCACTACTCCGGGCCTTGTCCTATACGCTTCAAATTTGATTTGGGACCTCATGACGTATACATGGTTAGGTTTGCGAGTCTAGTATCATATGATACTGAATCAGCCTGAAAAATTTCTTCAGGGGGCCTACTATCGTGGCAAATTTGACATTTTACTAAATTTTAATTAACCCACTAAAATTACATAATTTTAAAAGTTTCTTCACTTATTAATTTTTTTGTATGAACTCCCAGCGGCAGCGTGATTGATCACTTTGTGGGGTTCCTTTTGGAAAAAAAAAAATCTGAGATCAATTTTAAACGGACACCCTAGTGGAGACGGAGTCACTGGCTTAGGCTAGAGAACTGGACGTGTGCTTTTGACATAAGTACATCATTAACAAATCATTGTTGAGGTAGTACTGAGCCTGTATTGTAATGTGTTTTTAAACTCAGTTAAGTAAGTTGTTTACATCTGTAAGGGTCATCATGGTAAATTTTTGTCTGTCCTAAGCACAAAGGATATTGAAATTAAAATGTTTTCCATCTTAGGGTCCTTTCCTTTCTTAGGGTCGAGCAGGTAATCTCATGGAATTCACAAAAACTTGACCTTGAACTAAAACTGGAGTTTGATTATGAAGATTTCACTCAATTTTTATTAGAAGAGTTAAATCAGGCAGAATAAGAATAGGGACATTAACAAAGTTTATCATATAGTTGTGATGTCTCATTGGTTGACAAGTTTTTTCTGACAGTGAAAATGAGAACAAAAAATATTACAAGTCAGCGCTATGACTAATAATTCGTCATCATCAAAATGGCATGAATCTAGGGTATATCAGCAGAGTCTAATCACTTATACTGAAATACGAGGTATAAAACCTTTATGTTTCAGACATTCTATGAATAAATCAAAACCTGAAGAGTTATATAAACTACTTGTTCTGGACAATTTTTTTTAAAAGAATAGCCTTTCAAACCAACTTACATGCTGAACAAAATCTTGGAACTTCAACTCTAAAAAGACTTTTCATCTGTGGAATGAAACTGCTGAAAATGAAATCAATACATTTTTTGGCCTCATTTTATTCATTCAATGATGAAATGTTAGGACAACAATAAGTTAAAAGCAAAATGAGTCGGAATGTATTTGAAATGCTTTTACTTCATTTTCGAAATAGCAAATTTAGTGATAGAAGAGACCAGTAATTGTACAAAATAAGGAATTTGTCAATGCCCTAAATGAAACTTTTGATAACAAGTATGGGTCAATATGAGCATGGTCCTATTTCGTAGTAGAATAATATTCAGACAAAACAACAAACAAAAAAGGCTCAGTATGGGATTAAAGTTTTCAAGTTATATAGAGGTCCCTGTTATACATATAAACATCAAATATATTTATACTGCTAAACATTTCGACCCAACATACAACTCGCCGACTAATGTTGTTCAAAATCTTTTTTGAATATGGGGTATACATTATAAACAGACAACTGGTGCATTAGTGTCGAATTAGTGGAAACATATCCCTCGCCCCTTTGACTAACAGGGGTGAGGTTAGCTCAGTGGTAGAGCACTCGACTAATGAACTGGAGGACCAGGTTCAAAACCCGAGCGCACACTAAAGATTTTATCTTCTAGTGCCGTCGTTCGAGGGTTGGCTTTGGGGTCCCAGATTGTCCCTAGGCCTACCCAGCCTTTAATTAATTTATCAATGGGTACCTTGGTGCTAATGACTCAAGCAGTCAAAGCAGCAAGGGAAAAATCAGGCGGCCGGAGCATAGTATTGACGACACCTTATCCCTAGTGTGCCGTATGGTCAAGAATCAGATACCTCTACAGTATCTGCCCCTCTGGGCCCTTGTGGCCTGTTACGAGACTGATTTTTTTTCTTTTTTTAATGACTAAGGGAACTCACCTTGTTGGTATACTAGAAGAAATATACTGGAGGACATAAAAAACGCAAAATTAAAGGTTTGAGAGTTCAAGACAAAAGAAAATGACAATGGTATTATAATAGTGAAGTGGAAGAACAAACAAGAAGTTTTTTTACTCTCGACAAAATTTGTATAAACAATTAATAGAAGGGGACAAGTAAAATACAAACCGAAAATGGTTAGAGATTTGTTACCTCCGTGCTGAGAGTACTCTTAAGAACTCTGAGAGGAAAACTTAAAAGACAAATTTAATAAAAATTTGAACTTAGGTAAAGTAGGTTAAAGGTAAATTACTTACACTTGAATGTCATTGTTCGTACTTGACGTGGAAGGCAAATTTTTAACATTTGGTGTATCTTTCTTCAAGTTATGTTGGACCTGCAGAGAATACAATAAATATCTATTAAGCGCATAAAAATTATAAATACACACACATGTGTGTGTATATTTATATATGTGTATATTTTTATATATATCCAGTGATGCTTTAGGATCTGAAGGCCCTTCTATTATGTCGGTGTGGACATGTCAGATAATTGTATTATAAACTCATGATATATTTCTCATGTTTTTTTTTATTATATACATATATGTATATATGTATATTTTTATTATATATATATATGTATATAATAAAAAAAAACATGAGAAATATATCATGAGTTTATAATACAATTATCTGACATGTCCACACCGACATAATAGAAGGGCCTTCAGATCCTAAAGCATCACTGTAAGAAGGCCACTCGTCCACTGGAACCGAAAAGCTGCGAGCAACGAATTCGGACAAGCGGCATTCATCCAAATTCGTGCGAATGCCTCTCGTCCATTGCCTCAGTGTTCGTCCGCATTTGCAGTAGACATGATGGCTCTTCCGAAAGGTTTTTCGGATGATGTTGATGAATATTTCGCTTTGGAATCGTCACCTTTGATTCATCGACGGCTCAGACGACATCGAATCATATTAACACCAAAAGTAAGGAGTTTGGTGAATTTTCTCAATTGTGGAACGATCTTCAAATCGACGATGACCACCACTTTTCCTATTTTCGAATGAGAAAGGATACATTTCAATACATCCTTGAAAATATTTATTCTAAAATAAAAAAAAATCAGTAATTTTCGAGAGAGAATTTCTCCTCAAGAACGTCTGGTGGTGGTATTTTGTTTCCCTTTGGTCCCACAGATATTTCCTTTCCTGGATAAGCACAATTAATTTATCACAATCCATTTTAGCTCTGACTATTCGCACCTTTTCGCAACTATAAATCCCAGCAGGATGGGATCGGTTCGCACTTTCGACCAGTTCGGACGAATTTATTTCACAGCTTTTCGGTTCCAGTGGACGAGAGGCCTTATTATAATTAATCATTATTAATATTGATTAGATTCCTGTTTTGGAGGGCAATAAACAGGCAAGGTTATTACGCCCTTATTAATATTGATTAATTTATCATTCATAAATTAATATGTACATCTTTATCATAGTGACATAAAAATAAACAACAAAATAACATTACTTTAAAACGGAAATATGAGTTATTTCTTAAAAAAAAAGAATAATTAGTCCAAATATTCAACAAAACGGTTAATTAACAAACAAAAAGGGAAAGTGAAATCTATATAAATATATAAAATATATTTAAAAAATAAAGAAAGTAAATTATTTAATAAAATATACACTAATAAAAAAAAAAAATAAGAACATGAAACAAAACATTTAAAATAACTATGTTGAGTACATGTTTAAGTCTCTTTGCTAAAGATTTCAAACTTCTAAGGTACATCAGGAAGAATTTCACTGCCTATACAAAGGTTTAAGCACATACTATAAAAACAGAACAGAACCTCCCTGAATAGAAAAGAACTGACAATAACCTAACTCTTAACTCTGTAACCTACCTGTACACCTACAATTGTACCAACAGGGGAGAAAACACACTTCTATCATTGCAAAGAATAAACAAATCGAAAAATTCTCAAACCGAATTTTCTTTGTATTTTCTATTTTAAAGATAAAGTATGTCTAGGTCATTCCATCGTTATTTAGGTAAAATCATCCTGAAGATTTTTTTAGGTTCTTCCAAATTTGTAAGAATAATACTATGAGACACAATTCCTATAAATAACCGATCATTACCATGCTTAGAAGAAAGGGGGAAAAAAAATAATAGAAAATCTAAGAACCTGGTTCCCAGTTTTTTTTTTTTTTTTTTTTTTTTTTTTTTTTTTTTTTTTTTTTTTTTTTTTTTTTTTTTTACGGAGCATCTACATCTAGGTCATTAGCGCTGACATCCAGGGTGCATCGAGGAATTTTAACATCGAGCCGTGGGATGATAAAATTCCTCCCGGAGGTTGGGAATCGAACCCACCATCTCCCGCTTATGAATCCAAGGCGCTAGCCATTAGACCACGGGAGGCCCCTCTGGTTCCCAGTTATTACCGTTTTTGAATAAAGATAAATAACTCAACACATTTTCTGGAGAGTTGAAAATAGGCAATTTTCGTAAGAATAAATGATCAATTACTTTTTTCACAACATTTTGCAACAGTGATTCTCTGAGAATCAAAAGAAGAAACCCAAGGAAATTACTAGTTTGAGACAAATGATTCAACTAAAACCACTACAAATTTGAACTATGAAAGAAATCATACATTATCGGTCATAAACAAATTTTTAAAAAATAATTATAATAGAATAATTGAGCCCAAATAAAATTGTTACTTAAGAGTTGCCAGGAAGAAATATTTCGAGTCCAGACATTCTTCGGCGCATAAAACAAAGATATTCAATAGTTCAAACCAGAAGATATTCTTTTAACACTTCATGAACGTCCTGATGAAGAAAGTGAACAAAATTTATACAACTCTTGGTGCTTCTATCAAAACTGGACTTAGATTACAAATTTACACAAATAAAGAAAAATAATTTAATAGGACTTTATATAAATAAAGGGTAAATATGTTTGATAAATAGGAACCCTTGAAACTTACACATACCTCTTTTGGAGCAGCTCGGACAAGAATATCATTTGCTTCATCCCAAGACAATTCTTCCATTAGACACCTGGATTCATAAATAGATTTAATGAACAGCCTCTGAACTTGTGATACTGTTTCCGGAAGTAGTGTAATTCTTTTGTGTAACTCCTCTATAACAAAACATTACACAATTACAAAAAAACAGTAATGTAACGACTAATGACATAATTCCTTGTGCTATAATAATAGTTCTAATCTAAACAAAAAAGTCCGACTCCCTGTTCCAGTACTGGTGTCGGCTGACAAAGACCCTCTCCCTACACTACTCCCGGCGGGAGTCTCCTGCACTGCACTGGTCCAGGCTGACAAACTATACTAGACTTTTTCATAAAACTAAATTATCGCGCTAACTGGAGGCTTTTTCTTGTTATTCTAGTAGTTCCCCTAATTCACCACTAGATAGTGTGTAATGTATAATTTGCTCCTGCTATTGTACTCACTAATGAGTAAAAGGACAAAGAGAACTATGAAATAAGCTCTTGTGTGAGATGTGAACCACTGGCCAAACTAATTCTGTGTGACTCGCAGATCACCTGTGTATTTAATGTAGCAGTATCAATGAATATATTAGCAGTGAAGAAATATATTAATTCTATGCTTTAACTCAGTAACTAATGGATGCGTAAAAATTTATTAATTTTTTTTTTTTTTTTTTTTTTTTTTTTAAATTGATCTTTATTGATAATTTACAATCTGTTACAATAAGTAAATATGGTCAAACTATACATAAAACACAGTGAATAAGATGAGGGGAGAAGGCAGACATTACTGCCACTCCCAATGAAAGTTATGGTATTTCTTATTTGAATTAAAACGTTGTCTCTTTTTTAAACTATATACATTAATTAAATCTATGCCTGAGCTGAGTACATGTAATCATGTACTCTGTCTTTCTCATGTTTCTTCTTGGAGTTACACACCTAGGTAAGAAAAAAAAAAAAAAAAAAAAAAAAATGTAAATCACAATATTAATAAATAAGACAATTGGGTAGAAGCAAATAATGATAGATATTTTAAAATAAATAGGGGTAGTTCAAAAAGATCTTTTCAAAATTATTAAGGCTCAAGTATAAAAAACTAAATTTCAAGGACCCTTCAGATTATGCTTAATTTTTCCTAAAGACAACAGCTCTAAACATAGAAGCTCAACCAATTTGGACATTGTGAATTTCAGATATTTGATTGCAATGTTTATTAATAATTGTTATAATTATTAGTAGGGGATTACAATTAAAATAATAAAAAAAAAAAAAAAATTATGTTCTTTAAAAAATAAATGTTCCACCTCTTTCTAATCAGGTTAGAATGATGTTTGTCCAGTTTTCTGCAGATAAGGCACACACTGAATAGGAATTGAGCCCACTGAGGTGAGAGCAGGGTTCTCACCGACAGGGAAATATCAGGGAATTTAATTATGAAAAAAATTTCAGTTCAAATTTTTTTTTTTTTTTTGTTTCTTTGTTAATTTTTTAAGACAGGGACAGGAAAAAAAAAAGTGAAAAATTGCATGCATTGTATGTATATATATATTTTTATGTATGCATATTTTTTTCTTTCTCTCTCTCACTGTCTTATTTGGAATATTATGGTCTCTGTAACGCAAAATCTGGGAGGCTGGGAGGTTTGCATGAAGAATCTTAAAAGCATCGTCTTTGCTATATTTTTAAGGTTCTTAACAAGAGATCAATTGGCTTAAATTCCTAGCATTATCTGATGTATATGTATTTTTATCACAAATGGTAATAATCTGTCTTGGTCTTATATAAGGGGGGGGAGGTAAACCCTCCCTACTCCCCCCGAAATTTTGATTTTATCGGTAAAAATGTTTCATAAAAAACTTAAAAATAAATTAAATAAGATCACTTACAAGGGGAGTATACAGCGATGGGGTCACCGATTTAGACCATTTTTTTTCTGGTGATTCTACATCGAAAAATAGTCGACACGTATCCGAGCGTTCCGTCCAATGCGCCTCAGGAGCCGAGAAATAAAATAAAATAGGTTGAAAGTGCTTTATTTTTTATATGGAGTTTAGAAAATGATATCGACATGATTCTTTCACCAATTCATTCGTTTTACTGAGTAGATTAAAGGAAAAATATAATCGTTTAACAATAATTTATATATCGTCAAATAAATTCAAAAATATGCTTACGTTTTCAAGTAAACTAGTATTATACATTTTTTTACACCAAAAATAATAGCAGATTTAAAATCAGCAGCCCAAGAAACCCTAATGTGGTGAATATCATTGAAAGCAAAAAATAATGATTTTGCCCAGTCTAGATGAGACTAAAAATTTGTAAGCGAAAAAGTAACCAGACGTTTTGAAATTCAATATCTCCCCTTGAGATTATCCGATTTTTACGTCATTGAAATCTTTCAAAAGAAGAAAGAATCCTTTTTCTAACCATATAAATGACTGTTGTATTATCTCTAAACATACTTGCAAAAAATGGTTCTCAAAGTAAAAATAAAATGTAAACGTTTTTGCATATAACGTCAATCCCAGAACTCGTAGAAACACCCCGATTGGAAGGAAATGTGTCTAATTAGGGCCTTTATCGACACTCCAAGTTTGGTTTGAATCAGGTAAATATACGTTGAAATATGGCCAGATTGTTGAATCTTTAACAAAATTTTAAGGGTCCCCCTCACCAAAATTTAAAATACGTTTTTTTTTATTTTTGTAATATTCCCAAAATTTGAATTTAGGGGGTTTTCAATGTGCTAAAAATGAATCTGACATCCGTTTTTAAATTAATTTTTTTTTTATAATCGATAACTTTTTAATTGTAGTTATATGGAATATTTTGGCAGAATAATGACTTCTATAGAGTCGAGTATGTAAAACAATTTTTTATTTAAAAACGGATATCAGATTCGATTTTACCACATAGAAAACCCCCTAAATTCAAATTTTGGGAATATTAAAAAAAAAAAATGTATTTTAAATTTTGCTAAGGGGGGGGGGACCCTTAAGATTTTGTTAAAGATTCAACAATCTGGCCATATTTCAACGAATATTCACCCGATTTTAAACCAAACTTGGAGGGTCGATAAAAGCCCTAATGATACACATTTCCTTCCAATCGGGGTGTTTCTACGAGTTCTGGGATTGACGATATATGCAAAAACGTTTACATTTTATTTTTACTTTGAGAACCATTTTTTGCAAGTATGTTTAGAGATAATACAACAGTCATTTATATGGTTAGAAAAAGGATTCTTTCTTCTTTTGAAAGATTTCAATGACGTAAAAATCGGATAATCTCAAGGGGAGATATTGAATTTCAAAACGTCTGGTTACTTTTTCGCTTACAAATTTTTAGTCTCTTCTAGACTGGGCAAAATCATTATTTTTTATTTTCAATGATATTCACCACAATAGGGTTTCTTAGGGTGCTGAGTTTAAATCTGCTATTATTTATGGTATAAAAAAATGTATAATACTAGTTTACTTGAAAACGTAAGCATATTTTTGAATTTATTTGACGATAAATATATTATTGTTCAACGATTATATTTTTCCTTTAATCTACTCAGTAAAACGAATGAATTGGTGAAAGACTCATGTCAATATCATTTTCTAAACTCCATATAAAAAATAAAGCACTTTCAACCTATTTTATTTTATTTCTCGGCTCCTGAGGCGCATTGGACGGAACGCTCGGATACGTGTTGACTATTTTTCGATGTAGAATCACCAGAAAAAAAATGGTCCAAATTGGTGACCCTATCGCTGTATACTCCCCTTGTTATTTCAGATATAAATATTTTTTTGTGTGTGTAATAGCGTTTTAGTTGGCTAATTATTCCAAGTTCTAGATTGTTAGTATTCCATACTCACTAAATGTACCCCCCCCCCTCCCGAAATGTTTTCTTATAAACACTCATGTAGTATGCAATAAATATATAAATAAAAAAGCCCTTAAGTTAATACTTATATTATTCTGACTAATAAAATAATATTTGCGTATCTATTAGTTTTGAAAATATTCACTTCATAACAGTGCCATTATGAATCGCAAGTTTTTAAGCGCGCTCAACTCGGCCTTTTAATTTTGCATATTTTTTTTAAACTTCTTTAAGCTACCATACCATATTGTTAGTGCATGTTTATTAACTCATGTAATTATACAAATTTATTTTATTATGTACACCATGACACGGAACCCCTCGATTAATATCAATGTCAGGGAATTTCATTTCCAAAACTTGGTGGGAACCCTGGGTGAGGTAAGCTTGATTCCTAATTTAGTACATACAGACATCAGGCATGTATGCTAAAATTCATTTTTCTTAATTAAATAAAAGTAAAAATAAATTTTAAAAAAATATTATTTTCATTCAACAAATTACCTTTACTCGTAGAATCAAAATAAAATTCAGTGTTTGCATTGGACATATGCAAGGAATCTCGAATCCTTTTGCTGGCTTCATGGGTAATATAATAAAACATGGCTGGAGCAGAACCTGAACTAACTTGATTAGATTGACCAAAATGCACCATAACTTTGACAATGTCCTTCATAAGTATTTTAATTAAAGAATCGTCTAAAAAGAAGAAACAGAATAATTAGAAATTGTAAGCATTACAAAAATAATAATAATAATAATAATAATAAAATCAGAGAATCAGAATACTAACTGGAAGAAAAATTGATTTTTCCCACTGCTCCGGGTTGGTAATAGATGTTCAACCGTAGGCATTCACAAAGAGAATGCTAAACAATAGTGAAACAGGGCAACTCAACATTTCCCTATACTGCAGAAACTCGATTATCCGGACGCTCTGTTATCCGGACGACAGGACGAAGCATTAGATGAGGGGCGGGAGGCGATTTTACTAGCAAGGGGTGGTCATGAGGAGGCACGGGAGGTAGAGGGGGCGCGAGAAAAGGGATACCATGGCTACCTAGAGAAAGTGACGAACAAGATGTAATTGAGTGGCTAAATTCTGATTTAAATGACCCAGGATTTCAGTCTCTCATGGACTATGAAATCTTGGAGTCTTGCCTCAAAAACACGGAAGAGGAAGAGGACATTGACGAACCACCTGTCACAGTAACACCAGGTCTTTCTCATGCAGAAGCTCTTCAGGCCATTGACGTGGTGTTCAGGCGGCTTGAGAGACAAGAAGAGGCAGAAGCTGTGCAGCTTCTACAACTCCAGCGACTTCGAGATATGGCGGCGTCCAAGAAATGGAAGGCAAAGAAGCAAACAAAAATAATCGATTTTTTTAAACCTCCCTAACTGTTTTAAATTAGTTTCTGTACTTAACTGTGAACATAGATTATTACATTTACGTACATAAAAATATTATTAACTATTATATTGCTTTAAATTTTCAATAAAAAGTTCATAGTTTTTGAAACTTTTTTAATATTCCATTATCCGGATTTTCGGACAGTTTCTACTGTATCTTACAACCCCCATCCGTCTACCTACCGATATCACCAATATTTTGAATTGCAGGGAAAGTGAGAGATGTAAGGAGTAGGAGATGAATCATCGACAGCCTGATGAATACATGAGTAGAAGAAAATTCTGCGACTAGGATTATAGATAACACTATCTACAGTGTGTTATCTTTAGGTAGAAAAAATTCAATGGTAGGACCTGAAAATCATTAAATTAACTCACTAGATAGCCACCCCCCTCATCAATATAACTGTTAAGTCTCCTGATAAAAATATTACTGTGCACGTTTGGTTCCATGTAACAAAATCCACTGCTAAATCTATTTCAAAAAATTCTTCAGTTTTTTTTTTTTTTTTTTTTTTTTTTTAACGGCGCATCTACATCTTGGCCATTAGCGCCGGGCTATCTACAGGTTGCCACCCTTTTCTAATGCCAACAGCACGTGGTCGGTCACCCATTCAGGTACTGACCACGCCCGACGTTGCTTAACTTCGGTGATCTACGGGAACCGGTGCACTCAACGTGGCTATGGCCGTTGGCTCTTCAGTTGTATAACAAGTTCTTTGTCGGAGTATTCTTTTCAGTTTCTGGATAAGTCTTTTGGTCAGTTGGATGTTTCTTAATTCCTCAGGCAGGAAATTGAACAAAACTGCTCCACAAAACTCCACCCCTTTCCTATAAAACGTTGTCATGTGCTTCTGAATTTTGATTTTTCCTTTTTGGCGTAGAGTAGTAGTGGTCATCTCCATGAATTTTAAATTGGGATAAGTTATTTTTTACATATTTTACTATTGCTAAAATATACAGCGACGGCAGTGTTAAAATTCCTAATTGTTCAAAGTATTTTCTGATTGTTTTCTTGCAGTATTTTCCAATAAATTTACATTTAAATCTCCAGTCAAAATAATTCCCAAGTTGTTATCCATAGATATGTCCATTAAAACATCTTCCACTTTATTTATAAAGTTATCAAAATTCCCTTTCTCCGATCTGTAAATTGTTAATACAGCCATTCGATTTTTTCTATTTGTTTTATTTTGAATTTCGACTAGGCTCAACTCCATATCATAAAGAATACCATGCTTTTTTACAAATGTTTCTCTAGATTTAACATCAAACTTTTCTAAAAAATTACTTTTTATCCAAATGCATGATCCTCCATGTCTTCCCTGTTCTCGAGAAAAACTTGAAAACAAAGTATGGCCACTAATTGACGTGGCGTTGAGTTCTTCCTCTGACATCCAATGTTCATTTAATGTAATAATATCATATTTATAGTTACTTTTTGTAATAAAAATATTAAATAAATCTATTTTGTTTTTCAGACACTGTACATTATGATTTAATATAGTCAATGTTTTCCTATTATCTCTAGATATAGACTGAGGATTAGCCCAGCGTGAGGATTTAGCTATCTTAGCCTCTGTCAGTTGTTCTCCAGCATAGCTAGTGGTTGTTTCGAGAATATTTACCTTTGTCACACTACCAGGCTCGCTGTATTCTTAGGCCATTTATTTTCATTTTCAATTTTCTCTTTTTCAGAGAAATCTATGCCTAATTTAAAAGCACAGTCATCCCTTTGTCGCGAGTTTCTCAACAGATATATTTGTTCCTTGTATCTTTTTGTTAATGTACTGTCTGACCTGTTCTTCTTCAGTGCCTTCTTTTATTTTTCCCAGATAGTACCATGCTTGTTTTTCTGCTGATAACCCTTCCAGGTGAGTACCCGTACCAAATATAGTTTTTGTGTTTACTTTTTTGTATTTTGGTTCTCTACTACAAGAAACTTTAAACCATTTATCTTCCTGATTCAACTGTATATTTTCCATATTACCTTCCCTATTTAAGTCCGAGACATTTGAAGTTTTTATCTGTAATGTGTTAATTTTTTCACTAATATTTGTTTTATTACTCTTATCTGACAGTCCTTGAGAATTTATTGTTGCTTTTTCCCTTAAAATTAATTCAGAATCTACATTAGGACGGTTTTATAACCTTCACAGACGATAACCGTTCATTATTATCCATAAGATGGCTTGAATAGTTCATTTCTGATTTTTCCCTTGTGTTAGTACTTTTATTGAATTTATTTTTTCCTGTATTCTCCTTTTGCTCATTTTGAAGTTCCTTAACACATTCTACGAGCATAATATTATTTTTAGAAACATTTTCCAGTTCCGATGTTATGATTGAAAGCATGGGAGAACAGTCACAATTATTATGGTCTGTATTTCGATCCCTAGTCAGGTTATTTATTTCATTTTTTAGTTCTTTCACCTCAGATACAACATTAGTTAATGTTTTTACTAAGTTTAATATGAATGTATTTAAATAACTGACCTGGCAACTGGTGCAATCCTTGCAGAGCCAGTAGATATTTTTTGAGTTCTCCAATGCCTTTTTTTCTGCCGTTTTTATATCAAGACAATTTGTATGATACAATCCTCCACAATTTCCACCACATTTCACAATAAAGTCAAGTTCTGCAAACTTATTTTTACACTCATGACATGGCAGCTCGTAAACCGTTGTCGCCATCTTGCCGAATGGCGAAATATTAGCTTTAACTCAGTCACAAGTGTTGCATTCAGTTCCTTTTTCAAAAATTATTTTTATAACTAAGTAAAATGATTATCATACTAATTTAAAATTATTAAACATTTGTCAAAGCCATATATATTTGTTTCATTACTTAACATACATTTCAAACATCGAGGCATGAAAATGTTGTAAACACAAGCTACCATAGCAATGGTGTTGTGGGTCACTGTACTTGCTTAGGACAATGATGAGGATCAAAAACAACGCAAACCCCCTTCTCTGTGCTTTTGTTACACAAGTGCATTTTTTTACTTTTTATGGTGAAAGTTGTTAAATATTAAAAAAAAAAAAGTAACTTACTGTTTTTGTTTAGGCAAGGTACTTTCATTTTCAATCCATGTTCTGTTAGAACTATCTTATCAGTAGGTACAACTTTGTAAGAGCCAAACCTAACAGTTCGACAATCCAATTTTATCCTCTCAATATCTGGACTGTCCAAAAGAGCTTCAACTTCAAGTCCGCCACCTGTAAATTTTAATAAAAAGTTAAAAAGCTACTTTCCCCGTCCTAAAATTCGTAGTTAATAATATTTGGATGTTAAAATTTAAATAATAAAAAGCTAATTTAGAATATACATTAACATAAAAAAAACAAAACAAAAACAGTCTCATAACAGGCCTTGAGGACACAGATGCTGAAGAAGTATCAATTTCATTATCATATATTAGAGAATCCCCAATCAGAATCAATCAATTGTTAATTTCCAGATTTTCCAAAAACGTTTAATCAATTCTTAAATAAGCTGCTTAAAAGCAGTTCTTAATTAAAATAAAATTTTTAATTTTAAATGTGAGTTAGTTCAATTACGATTTAATTGTAAATCATATCTCATTTATTCCATTAACTTTTGCCCAGCACCAAATATGGCCTTAATATGGGTGAATGTCAAATGTTTTGAATTGTTTTAACTTAATATGCCATCTAGCTGTATCCAAAACGATAATTCCAGAAATTCTAGGTTTTTACAATTTTCTTGAAAACAGTTATAAATATCGCTTTCAAAATTGTAATACATAAGGAAATTATAAAACAGATAAGTTTACCTTTCATAGACTCATGAGTAGTCTCTGTCTCTGTGTCTGGCGTAATTACAGGTTCTTTAGAAAAAACATTAGTCAAGGGCTTCGGATATTTAGATTCTCCATTTTCAAGTTTTGGGTCATCCTTTGTGTCTTCATCAGATGATAAGACCAAAACATCAACTGTAACAATACAAATGCAACTTAAGTTGTCAAATGATTTATTGTCATATTATTGATAATTTTTATTCTCGTTCAAAAGAAGCAAAAGGAAGAAGTGATGTCACCGGCGCCAGGAATTTTCTCATCACACGGCTTGTTGAGAAAATTCATTGCTACCCCTTGAATGTCGGCACCAATAGCCCAGACATCGATGCACCGTAAAAAAAAAAATAAAAAAAAAGAATAATTTCGTTCAAAAGTAAATACACTATATATATTTTTTATCACAAATCTACTATCTACAAAAGGCTCCATCTAACAAATTTATTCCAATTTATTGGCTGGCTTTTACAATGGAAGTCTCTTCAAAAGCTAATATTGAAGTAAAAGTATACAACACACGTTTTACAACCTATTTTCAAAAAATAATATTATTATGTATACCTGACCTTTTTATTCTTATATAAAATTAATCTAATTAATTAATCTTCACAATGAAGACTTATTAACCTCCTCGTAACCTTTCTCTTATTCCCTTGGTTCAGCTATGGTTGTTTTGGACTCTCAGGTGATCTCGGCGTAAAACTCTAATGTTTCATTAACTCTAATGTATCACAAGTCGAATTGGCTCGTCCCTCTCTAACGACGCCAGAACTTCCTCAGATGAGTCTTTTATGAAGTCATCAAATTTCTATGACCTTCCTATCTCTTTTAACTCCAGAAATTCAAATCTTCTGTTAACTCCTGTCCTTCCAATCTTTATATTTCTTCTGCTCAAACAACTTCATTCTAAAAATCCTTTGTTACTTGTACCACCCCACACTGCAATTCCTTACTTAGTCTAACTATCTAACAGTCTAACAACCTCTTATTCCAACAAGTCTCAGCCAACAACACCTAGACGCCTCACAACCTCCTGAAATTGTATGGTCCTCAGTCATTATTTAAAACACTGAATTGTAATAATTCTAACAAAAAAAAGCTTGTTGATGTTCCAGTCATACTATAAGTTATTCATCAATTTATTAGTAATCAAAGTATAATATTTCTTGACACTGGGACACCCAGGACCTTCCCGGTAGCCGTGAGTGGTATGCTATGAGCACAACACTCCCTGCCAAGGGATGTGGGTTTGATTCCCACTAATGGTAATGGATTTTCTTAAGAAAAAAGAAAAGGCATCAGTCCTATACCAAATGATACTGAAGAGGTACAAAAAGAAAAGAATACACTCGAAATGTACAGCAACAACCTTTCACAAGAAGTTCCAAGTTGAATAAGCGAGACTTTTAAGGGACTGTCATCAAAGTATATTTTGAAGGTTAGGAGCATCTACATATCGAAAGTCAGCACTATAGGCTGCTCAAAAAAAAACCAATGAGCTCAATAGCGCTTGTGCGAATGATAGCGGGAATTTCTCCCCTCGGGTCCCCCATTCGCATCACTATTTCAATGAAGAACACACTAAAGAGGTCAGGCAAAGGATATAGTGTTTAATATTTAACAATACATTGCCAAATCTAAGGCTCTAGGCCTCTCATAGCCTTCCCTAGTCCAAAACGAGACATAATCAGTTTTTATTGAGTTTCACAAAGCGCGATCTTGGATTTGCGCATGTGGGATTTGAACTATTCCATCTAACCTAACAGGCTATACTGAGTCCTTATTAGGGATTTTAGAGGAACTAACAGATCACTGTTTCACCACTAAAATTCATTTAGATGTCCTTGTTACTACATCTGGCTGGAAGGCGACCAATGAACCTCCATAGTTCCATTCATAGTTCTTTTTATTTTACCTTCTCTTCGATTTTCATTCCGAGAAAGCCTTCAAAAAATATTATGCAAGTTATGCAATGTAGCATTGTACCTACTTTTCTTTTTTAAGCAGTTTGTTTACTTGTGCTTAAGGGCAAAAAAACTGCAAGGTCATCATTGCTCGTATCACTGACTAAAAAATTACTAAATCAAAAACAATCTATTAAAAAGTGTACAGATGGTGTTCAGCGTGAATATGTATAGTTGAGTACTCCTGTGATTGCTGGCTTGGAGTTAATCCTCTAAGCCCACGATTAGAGCCGGCCGATCAGTTCTGGATAGACACTCTCTCTGGATGCCTGCAGCAGCCAAGGACTCAACCAATAGAAACACATTTCTCGGCACCTTTTTCCACATTTGAAGGCCGAACTCATACTAGCTGCAACAGTTGTGTCAAACCCAAGATGTGCCAGCCTTTCCGAGGACAAGCCCGCGAACAGGTGAGACTCAGGATTATCATACCTATTCGCACATGCTTTACCCCCTCCTTACAATTTTCGATTATATACAGTCCACTGTTTTTTCAGGCATGTTTAGCTGGTCCCATTAGACCACTACCTAAAAAATTCTAAAATATCGTCAGAATGGTCTATGAGCAACTTCAAGTCTTCTAAGTAATCATTCCTCAAAATACAGGAAGGAAGCTAACTGGAGGAGCACAATGAATGGTGAAGGTTGTGCTGAGATTAAATTAAAAGATAAAATTCAAAATTGTAGATTGTAAAATTCAGGATAACAGTTAATAATAAATAACTTCATTTAGGCTAAAAGAGGAAAAAGAAGCTAAAGGACATTTAATGAAACAAACAAAGTAAAGCACTTACCCTCATGATGTTGCTTCATTTCTTGTTTACGTGATTTCCTACTGCACCGCCTACGTCTTTGTGGGACACGCTCATGTTCAATTTTCTGTAAGAAGTAATGATTCCATTAACATTATAGAATTTTAGTAGTTCTAAAGTAAACAGCACAAGCTCATCAATCAAGTAGGAACCTTAAGTGCCGGTTTGAATAACATATTCTTTTTGAATACAGGTAAGGCACGAAATTCTGGGGGAATTATTCCCGACGGGTAAAACATTTGCATTACTCTTTTAATGAACACGCTACATGAATCTCAATAAAACACAATATGTCTCGTTTAGAACTAGGGAAGACTTTGAGAGGTCAGGAGATAGTGTTTAATGTTTATCAATACTTAGCCAAAGCTAAGGCTGAAAACAGTTTAGAATCAAACATTGCCTGTTCAAATAGATGGTTAGAGGGAGGGATTAGGGCGTGGCCTATATTCCCAGTAGAAAATTTGTGATAAAAACTCTCTCAGTCATAACATTATCACTATGAAATTGTAGCAACCGCACTATAACCTTCCACTGCACTAGCTGTCAAACTCACCCGCCAAGCTCGTGGCAAAGCTATTATCAGTGAACCACGGCCTGCAACTCACTAATTACTAAATTAATGATTAATTGCTTGCTTGGGTAATGAATTTCTAGCTCATCAGCTGTTAGGGAGTACCTCGTGTTTTTCTGAAGCATTCCTTTGTTGTTCCCGAAATCAGTGTGTCGTGTTTGTGTGGTGAATTGGACAAGGAGACTTTTACTTTGATTTATTTTTATTATCGTCAGTTGCGCAATATTTATTATATTTTTAATAAAGAAGAATATTTTTTATCATTTTATTTATTTATTATCTGGCCTGTCACAGTGGTGACCACCGACGGTGAGTCGTTTTATTATTTCATTTTCAAGCTTTATTTTCTTTATTATTTTTCGTACGTCATTATGACTGGGAGAGAAAACCAAGATCCTGAAGAAATGGAAGATGTGATGCCAGAAGCTGCTGGATTCTCAGCGACTTTTCGAATGTCACCTTTCTGGCGAGCACACCCCGAATTGTGGTTTTGTCAAGCGGAATCTGTGTTTGCGACGAGCAAGATCACATCTTCGCGAATGGAATTCCAAACTGTTTTGCCTCATATTGACTACGATGTGTTAAAACATGTTAGTGATATAGTGAAAAATCCCACAGAGACTCCCTACGAATCCCTGAAAGAGCGCCTAATAAACATTTTTGCCGAATCGGAGAATCTCCGTACAAAAAAACTATTAGAAGATAGGCGAGTTAGTGACGGCGAAAGACCATCCCATTTTTTAATCGAATAAAGAAGATTGGCAGGTCATTCTTTCCCAACCGACCTTCTACGAGCGATTTGGCTACGGGTATAGACGGGGCAAATGCAAGCAACATTGGCAGCGACTACTGAGACCCAGCTCGACAAGATAGCCGAAATTGCAGACCGGATCGCCGAAATATATGAGCCGAGTGTTAGCCAAATTTCATCTTCCCACACCACCACCATGCGCGTCTCTCTGCAAACGTCTCATCTGGAAGAGATGATACAAAAATTGACCCTGGAAGTGAGCGAGCTGAAAAGCCAGATTTCACGACGGAGCCGGAGCCAATAGCAGAACCGACTGAACCGCTCTGCTAGTCGAGATAGACAGCTCTGTTTTTACCATGACAAATTTCGCGAGCGAGCCCGCAAATGTCGACAGCCCTGCTCGTGGAAATCCAAGGAACAGGGAAACTAATATTAGCGACCGAGGAGGCGGACTCCGTCGCTGACGTCCCCCACCGCCGCCTATTCGTGACCGAGAAGGCTACAGGAGACAGATATCTAGTTGACACGGGTGCTTCTATCTCTGTTTTTCCTCATCGACGACGAGACCGCCGAGAACAGTCTTCATTCACTCTCTACGCGGCTAACGGGACACCTATAAGGACTTTTGGAGAGGTGAAGAAGATCCTGAACTTGGGACTACGAAGACCACTACCGTGGATATTCATCATAGCTGACGTCAGCCAGCCTATTGTAGGAGCTGCCTTTTCCATCACCAGATTCTAGTGGATCTGAGCGGACGCCAGTTGATTGACTCCAAAACCGGCCTTACGACTCGAGGAACGCTGGCGAAGACGTCCACACCATCAGTATACGCCGTGATACCAGGACAGTGGTACAACGAGCTATTGAGGAAATACCCGTCCATCACTTGCACGACAACCATACCACAGGAACCAAAGCATTCCATCCGGCACTATATTGAAACGAAAGGACCACCTACGCATTGTAAGGCCAGACGACTTCCTCCAAACAGGTACAATGCTGCACGCCGGGAATTCCAAAGGATGGTCAAAGAAGGCATATGTAGGCCGTCGAAGAGTCCATGGGCAAGCCCATTACATGTAGTAATGAAAAAGGATGGAAGCATGCGCTTTTGTGGCGACTACCGCCGTCTGAACGCCCAGACTCTACCAGATCGCTACAGTGTACCTAATATTCAGGATATGAATACCAACCTGAGAAACAAGCAGATTTTCAGCAAAATAGACCTGAATAGAGCTTACTATCAAGTTCCTGTTGCCGAAGAGGACAGAGAGAAAACGGCCGTAATAACTCCTTTTGGCCTCTTCGAATTTCGGGTTATGTGTTTTGGCCTGCGCAATGCAGCCCAAACCTTCCAACGCCTTATGGATAGCATCCTCTCACTACTTTTTGTCTTAGTTTACCTCGACGACATATTGGTAGCGTCGTCGTCCGAAAAGGAGCACCGTAGCCATTTAGAAGACGTTTTCAAGCTGCTCGCCGAACACGGATTAAACATTAATCCACAGAAATGTATTTTCTGCCAACCACAGATTGAATTCCTAGGATTCATCGTGGACTCACAAGGAGCTAAGCCACTACCATCCAAGGTGAACGAGATCGCCCAATTTCCTCGCCCTACTAACAAAGGTCAACTGAGAAGATTCCTTGGCATGCTTAATTTTTACCGTCGTTGTATACCGAGAGCTGCCGAACACCAAAGAATCCTCCACGAACTGGTTGGGACAGCGAAGAAGAAGGATGCAACGCCCCTCGTATGGACCCAGAGAGCGAGGCCGCTTTTCACCAGTGCCGAAGTGACATCACTGAAGCAGTATCGCTTGCTCACCCGAAGGAGAATGGAGACATATCTATTGCCTGCGATTCCTCAAATACGGCAATCGGTGCGGTACTACAGCAGCGAGAAGGGTCAGGCTGGAGACCTCTCGGATTTTTTTCTAAAGCCCTTACTCAAGGGCAGCAAAAATATTCAACGTACGACCGCGAATTGCTTGCAGTTCACCGAGCAATCCGACACTTTTGTCCGATTATTGAGGGTCATAATGTAGTTATTTTTACAGACCACAAGCCTCTTTTGCATGTATTCACGCAACGGCAACAAACTGCAACACCTCTGCGAATTCGGCAAGCCAATTATATTAGTCAGTTTACTACCGACATTCGCCATGTATCAGGTACGGAGAATATCGTCGCTGACACATTATCTCGCATGGAAGGTATCGACACTCCAGACAATATGGACTTCATGGCGGAGAAACAAGAAGCGGATCCAACCATTCCTGAACTCTTGCAGAATCCTGCACTCCATCTTAAATGGCTGCATCCACCATCCACCAAGAGACCCCTGCTATGTGAGACTTTGATGCCTAAGCTTCGTCCTTACGTGCCAGCCAGCTTGAGACACGATGTTTTCCAAAAACTCCACGCCCTCAGTCACCCAGGAATCCGTGGTTCCAGGCGCCTGATCACCCAGAGATTTTTCTGGCCAAACATGAATGTGGACATTGCTTCTTGGAGCCGGTCATGTGTCGCTTGCCAAAGATCAAAAGTCCAACGCAACACAATCACGCCACCAGGCACCTTCGCACCAGTGAGCAGATTTTCTCATATCCATCTCGACATCATCGGACCCCTGCCCGCTTCAGAGGGGAAACGTTACTGCCTCACGATGGTAGATCGATTCTCCCGCTGGCCAGAGGCAGAACCACTAGAAGAAATCTCTGCAGAAACAATTTTGAAAGCGTTTCACCGTGTCTGGATCAGTCGTTTTGGCGTCCCGGCACGAATAACTACGGACCAGGGGAGACACTTTGAGAGCGAACTGTTCAGATTTCTCTCTCAGATTCTGGGATCTCGACGCAGCAGGACGACCGCCTATCACCCGCAGGCTAACGGCTGTGTGGAAAGATGGCATCGGACGTTGAAAACCGCACTCAAGGCACATCTCATCGATTCCAGAAACTGGACGGAATTACTCCCAACAGTTCTTCGAGCAGCAGTCAGAGACGATAATTCCTGCAGCGAAGCTGAGATGACACTGGGACAACCCCTGCAACTTCCGGGAGAGATGCTGGAGGCCTGTACCAGACCTGAAGACGTCCATGTGTTCTTGAACAAGCTTAGGGACCACATGAAGTCGCTACGCCCAGCCCCCCATCGCAGCAGTTCAAAACCTGCATTCGTCCACAAAGACCTAAGGAAGTGCAACCACGTCTTCCTCCGAGACGACACTGTTCGCCAACCGCTGACGCCACCCTATTCTGGTCCACATACCATCATAAAACGCGAAGAGAAGACCTTCGATATCATGCTGCCTTCTGGTACCAAGACAGTATCAGTCGACCGCCTGAAGCCAGCCTGCATCTTAGAGGATCCTGACACCGCAACGCAGCAATCCACCTCAGAACTTCCAGCGGCTTCACCCTCACCACCTAAAGATCCTGCCAACAATGACCCAGTCGCAGAACGTCAACCCAACAGGTATACCACCCGACGAGGACGCAAGATCCAATTGCCCGTAAGGTTCCGTGACTGACTCATCGGAGGGGAGTGATGTAGCAACCGCACTATAACCTTCCACTGCACTAGTTGTCAAACTCACCCGCCAAGCTCGCGGCAAAGCTATTATCAGTGAACCATGGCCTGCAACTCACTAATTACTAAATTAATGATTAATTGCTTGCGCGGGTAATGAATTTCTAGCTCATCAGCTGTTAGGGAGTACCTCGTGTTTTTCTGAAGCATTCCTTTGTTGTTCCCGAAATCAGTGTGTCGTGTTTGTGTGGTGAATTGGACAGGGGACTTTTACTTTGATTTATTTTTATTATCGTCAGTTGCGCAATATTTATTTTATTTTTAATAAAGAAGAATATTTTTTATCATTTTATTTTTGTTATTATTATTTTACTATCTGGCCTGTCACAAAATTTAAAGTGTTTTCAGTCTTAGCTTTGCCTAAGTATTGATAAACATTAAACACTATCTCCCTTACCTGGCCTCTCAAAGCCATTCCGGCTCCTAAACAAGACATAATCAGTTTTTATAGTGATTCACGTTGTGTTTGATTATTAAATGGCGGAAGAGAAGGGAGAGTCAGAAATTCTCGCCAATGTACGTGCATGCACAATTGAATTGCTGGGCTTAGTTGAACAGGCTATAGTACACATACCCCGCTGCAGACGGTATGCTGAATAGGTTGAACCTTCCTGGGTCTTCTTCAACTGCAATGCTTTATCAGGGTGTCTACTACTTTTTTGAAAGCCAATTTCATGACTAGAAAGGCAAATTCCATCCCCAATAATAAGAAAATAACTTCACTTAAAAAGAAAAAGCCTTAACTTTTAATTTAAAATTATTTGTAATCTTATATGGATTACCGGGTTACTGTGATATTTATAAACTTACAATTTTACATACATTTAAAACAATTAATAAAACTCTATGAAATTTATGTATGTTAAAGAGGATAGTTACATTAATTTAAAAATGAAGAAACGATGGTACTAAAAATTTTAAAATGACTGAGTATAGAATTAGCGGCCACAAAAATATTGAACAATTGTGGCAGAATTCAAAATTTCTTAAAATATTACTTACTAAATATATATTGACAATGTATATAAGTTAGTAAATTAAAGAATATGGAGAAAGAAAAATATAGGTAAATAATGGATAATTGATGTTACACATCAATGCTGCCGCAAAGGAATCAAACAGAGGAAGGGGCAGGGGAGGAAGACAGAATTGTGTAGCCGTATGAAAACGGCAACAATTACGAATGCATGGAAGTCCCAGGAATACATTAGATTGGTAAAACTGAAATGTTGTGACATTGTTTCAAAATGCATGACTTCGTGATTTTCAAGCCGTATTTTCAATTGACATTTTTATGATTATGTGACTTTGTCATGCAGTAGACACCCTGTAGAAACACCCCTGAGGTAGGAGGATTCTGGAATTTTGCCATGGTGGGTAAGAGGAATATCAGAAACTGCAGTTTCAAGATTACCAAAACTATCGAAGGGGATTAGAGCTACAAAAATAGGGTTCTAGAACACAGGACAATAAGTTTAAAATTAATCACATCACTCCTAGCCTGGCTGGAAAGTTGGGTAATCGAAAGAAAATCCATCCCAAAAAATTGTCATTCAAGTCATATATTGTCATTTAGGTCTCACATCCAGTTACATTCAGTCCTACATAACAGAAGCAGACTCGAAACATGATGTTAGCTATGTATTCATAAAACAGATTTCCTCCTAATTCATACTAAAAAAAACAAAAAACAAGCGAGATAATGCACATTTATACAGATTGAAAATGGCTTATAGCCAAAACGTTTCTGAAACAAATTTTAAACAACTTAGTCTGCGCCATGCCTTATATATTTGAGGACTGAATAAAGCTGTTACCAACTTCCTACATCTTAAGTCTTCAACTTAGGTTCTACACAATGTATAAAACTATTTAATGTTTTGGATTTATATGGCGTAGGTCACAAAATTGAACCTTCTTTTTCTTTTGTGTCACTCTAAAAGCTGTTTGCCCTACATGTTTCGTGGCCTACCTGCCACCTACTCAGGGGCCATTACATCCCCGCATGTGGTCCGCTTGCTACCCCTCACCACATAAATCCAAAACAGTGAATACACTTGATTGGTCAGAACACATGGAATAAAAATATTTAAATCTATATAATAACACAGGTCCACAAAAAAAAAGAAGTGGTTTGTGCTGGGTATCGGACACATTTTTTCTGACGTATTTTTTACCGCTGAACACAATTCTGAAGTCATAATTGGGGGTTAATCAGCAAAAAACGGAGAAAAATGAAAAAAATTGATAAAAATGGTCGATTTAATGGTTTTTTAACTATATAATAATTAATTTGCAGTTTCTGCAGGTACTGTCCACTCTCTTGATTTGCAAATATTTTTTGTTTGATGCTTATTGCATTTTATTTTTTTTATAGGAGATATTTTGTCTTCGATAAAAAATAAAACATCAGGACATTGAATCGGTACATTTACCAGCAAAATCTTGCTACCACGGAGTGTTTTGGCAACGGTGACAACTGCCCTTCAACGGGATGAAGCCAGCGAAGGCGAGCTGTTTTGCAGGGAAGCGCTAGAATATGAGAATGATGCCGTAGTGTGTCCGACGACGAGTTGAAATTGTCCTCGTCAAAGTCGGAAAGCCCTCATACTTAGGCCTGGGGTATGAGGGTTATCACCCCTAGGGCGGCTGACTCACCTGTGATCGGGCCAGGTATTCTAGCATGCGGGGTTTATTTATTTCTGGGGTTTATGGATTGTAATGCTTCCTCTAATACTCAAAATTTTGCCGGAACTTCTAGTTCTCGTGACGATCAGGAATGTTCTAAAAATCTCAATCACTTTTGCTTTGTCTGTGCAAAATACATCGGGATAAAAGAAACTCACAGATCGACTTGTGACTTTGTATGAAGAATGTTTTGATATGGAAGTTTGTCTTGATTCAAAAAATTGGATACCCAATTTTGTTTGTGGATCATGCTACAATATGGTTTATCGATTGGGGAAGCACCAAAACAAGGATATATATATATATATATATATATACAAATTTAAAAATGTAGCAGAAATTCATTACACAGGTCATTTGAGGAGAAAAGAGTCAGGAAACGACAGAAAAAATAATAATGTAATCATCATCCAAATAAAACAATAAGGTTTTGATTTTTATCGATTTTTTCATTTTTCTCCGTTTTTTTGCTGATTAACCTCTAATAAGATTCGTGTTGAGCGGTAAAAAATAAGTCAGAAAAAATGTGTCCGATACCCAGCACAAACCACTTTTCTTTTTTTTTGTGGACCTGTGTAATCAGAAGCTATTTATTCCACTACCTGAAAATTTCCAGAGATTAAGTCATCCGGAAGTAATCAATTATATCCTGTATTAATAGAATACTAAAAATAACTTATCCATACTGCTGGGCTAAATTCGGATTCAGAAGATTCTTTTGATGCAGCATCTTTAGTTGATATGGAATCATCAGAGGGTGAATCAGGAACCAATCGCCTTCTACACCTCTGACATACTTCAGGATCTGGTGAGGCGAAATTGCAATATTGACACAAGACTGCGATCACCTCCTGAAATAAATAAAAGTATTTTTTTATTAATTCTTAATTGAACTATTGAAGCTGACATTTCTATTATTCACAAAAAAAATGTAATCAAATGGCATTTAATGCCTTTCAAATTATAAAATATAAATAAAGTATCACTTGCCCTTAAAAAGTATTAAAATGAGACTTCATTCAGATGTATAAAATAAAGTCTTAGCACATGCATGGGTACGCTGTATCCAGAGGTTACTCTGGCACCAGGCGGGGACAGGATGCCATGTCTCCCTTCTAGACCTCTAGAAAGCTAACCGCACAAGTAACATGGCTTTTTCTACTTCAGGAATAATTTAAAAATATTTATTTTAGGCCTGATGGCCTTGTGAGTTAAGAGTGCGGACATTCCGTGGGTTTGATTTCTACACAAGGTGTTGGCTTTTCTTTTGAAAAGAAAAAAAGGAAAGGCATCACTACCCCTATCCTGGTAAGAAAAGAGTGGTAATCTGTAGATAGCTTGTCTCAAAATCATAACTGAATGGTCGTTACAATTAAAATAAATAACAAAATATTTATTTATTATTCCTTGTGAATTGGTGAGATTAGTGCTTTGTTAATGGGATCCAAGGGGAACACCATATAAGAAAATTTTATTACCTCAAAGAGATTAAAAATTATTTTTTTTATAAATCGAAGTTAAGTTCGCTAACCAACTGAGTGCGTCCACCAAAATCATAGAGCTTACTGTTTTGAGATAATCGGCCTTCAGGTACACTTTTTAGAGATATTTTATAAATTGTATAAGCCCATTTTCAAGGATAGTATTTTTAACCACTTCTGAGAAAAAGAGGGAAAAACTAGATTTTGTGTATTAGGGATTTCAAACTTTTTTTTTTTTTTAAATACCTTACATCCATTAAAACTGAAATATCTAAATTTTGGTTGTTTTTAGCAGAAGAATTATAAAAAAAAAGAAAAACAACATGAGCAGATTTTTTTTTTTCTAAAATATTTCAAAAAGTGGTTGCAAAATCATAGTAAGTGAAAAGTAATTAATCAAAAGTGTTGTAATGTCCTCCAAATAAAAAACGGTTCAAGTGTAAATTTCGATATAGCCACCTCAGTCCGAGAAAACAATGCTTCCATTTTTAAAAGTGTTGATTTTGTTCCATTGTTATCTTTCCAAATTACAGCAGATTTAAGTATTACAAGGATAAACGTGAATATGACATACGTCTCTCATGCCTAATATAATATCTAAACATGGTTTGTGATCTTAGACAAAAAATCAGTGGATGAGAGTGGTGCTGCTAGTGAGGGTTGAGAGAGAAAAAAATCATCAATAAATAAGGATGTTTGATGTTAACAGTGCAGGTTATTCACTTTTTCTAGTTAAGTACCTTTTTTTTTGTCAGTTGACCAAAAAAGTGAATTTTGGAGTCAATGTTTTTCCCACCAAAATAAGAGGGGAATATCAGAAAACCTTCAGTTGTGTAAATTATACACATTTCAAGACAAACTTCAATAATTTTGTATGTTTTAGAAAATTGAAATCTCTTAATCATATTGTCGATACAAATGCAAAGTATCGAACGTAGTTTGGTACCTTATAGGTGACTTTATATAAATTTTATCTTATTATATATTTTAAGTGGACTTAATGTACATGTGTTAGTTTGATTTTCCGTAATTGATAACCATTTTTCTTTATTTTTCAACGTTTATCGGCCCAACAGCAATAAGTAGAGATTGGAAATGAAAAATGTGTTTTTTCACATTCGATACTTTGCACTTGTATGGACGATATCAAGTACTTTAAAAGTTTGCCATGTTGAACAGGTTTAAGCATGGATATAACGGAAGATAAAAAGAAAAAATAAACCATGTCACCAGAAGAATGGGAAGACCCATTTCTGATGAACTGTGTACATCGATTCTAAAGGGTGGATCAAATGAAACAGTCCAGTTTCGAAAGGTTGGTACTTCCCGCTTGTAGGTGATAGTGTTTGGTAGTACAATGCTATGTACTGTGTAGTGAGTAGTTCAGATAAGGCCCGCTAGAGTCGCTTGTAAAACATATGGTACTTAGATTGTCATTCTTAAACAAAAGACACTAGGGAGTTTCCCAGCAGTTTGAGAGATACAGCCATGTAATAAAGAGATGCTATTTACTATTTAATCTGTGCGATTTATTTACACCTAATTACTAAACATGGTGTCAGGTGTTTTACGCGTCTTAAGAAAAGAATAAAGGACAATTTAGCGAGCAATCAGGTGAGCTGTGAATAATTGAGTATACCTTTTTGTGAATAGTTTTTTCAACATAAAACATGGAGAACGAATTTGTAATGCCAGGTCCTTTAGTTTTCGATGAGAACTTAGGCAATAACTGGAAAAAATGGATACAAAAATTTGACAATTATATGATTGCATCAGGTAAAAATAAACTAAAAGATGAAAAACGGAAAATAGCATTATTTTTGAATTATATTGGAGAAATATGGGAAGTGAAATAGAAAAATATGTGCTGGGATGTTTTGTGTGCAATAGTCATTACTCGAGAAATGTGAAGGAGCCTTTACTTCCTTCCGAGCTTCCATTGTACCCTTTACAAAAAGTTGGTATAGATATATGCCAGGAAAACAAAGATTTATATCTGGTTCTAGAAGATTATTATTCTAGGTGGTTAGAAATAATTCCTATTGCTTCAAAGTCAGTAGCGTGCATTATAAGGAGTTTGAAACCTGTTTTTGCTACTCATGGCGTTCCACAATTTGTGAGAAGTGATAACAGTCCTTTCAACAGCTTCGAATTCCGTGAATTTGGTCGAGATTGGGGATTCACACTGGTAACTTCAAGCCCTGGATATCCCAAGTCGAATGGTATGGCAGAAAAAGGAGTAGACATAGCGAAAAGGATTCTCAGAAGAAACAAGGATTGGCAGAGAGCGTTGCTGCATTACCGTTCAACTCCTTTGCAGTCTTTGGGAGGTCTTGCACCATCTCAAATGTTGATGAGTAGGAAACTAAGGTCAGAAATTCCTATGGTTTCCAGTTCTTTAATGCCCAAGATAGTTGACAGAGAGCTTTTTGAAGAGATAGATGATTTGAACAAACGGAAGATGAAGGTTCATTATGACAGATCAGCTACCAAGGAAAGAAAGCCCTTCTCAGTTGGTGATAGAGTGTGGTATTGGAATCAAGAGGAATGGAGTACAGGCAAGATAGATATAAGATTGAAGGAACCGCGATCTTAGTTGATCAGAGACGATGAAACCGGTGCTGTCTACAGGAGAACATCAGTTCATATTAGAGTCTTCAAGGAGTATAATTTCAAATAAGAAAAATGTTTTAATGTTTTCTAGTTCATATTAGGAGCTCTAAGGCCATCTGTTTTGTTTTGTTTTTTTTTTTTTTTTTTTTTTTTGTTCCCACCTTTGTTTTCTTAAGATATTTCTTTTCATTTATTTTTCTGTTTTGTCATTGAAGTTTTGTATTTATGTAATTTTAAATTTGTATATATGTATATTGAATCTGTACTATCGGTAGCTAAATTGAGGTGGGAGTGTTTGGTAGTACAATGTTATGTACTGTGTAGTGAGTAGTTCAGATAAGGCCCGCTAGAGTCGCTTGTAAAACATATGATACTTAGATTGTCATTCTTAAACAAAAGACACTAGGGAGTTTTCCAGCAGTTTGAGAGATACAGCCATGTAATAAAGAGATGCTATTTACTATTTAATCTGTGCGAGTTATTTACACCTAATTACTAAACAGATAGAAGGGTTATTAATGTGTTGTGTTGGCTATTCAGTTCTCGGTCGTCACCATGGTTTGGTCAACATTTGTTGTAAGTACGTTTTATGGAAATGGCTGTTCTTTTGTCGCATCTCAGCGGACATTCTGGCTGCACTTTAACCTTGCGCACTGTGATAACTTTCCTTGCCATAATTTTATCATGAATTGGGTGCTTATATTGGAAGAAACTAGTTCCACGCAAGCAAGCTAAAGGTTTTTAAAATGTTGGCCTAACTCCTTGGGAAGAACTCAAAGAGCAAATTCAAGAGGAAATCTGCCACTATAACAGTCAAAATGTTGCCAAAAACTTCAGAAATTGCCATTATCAATAAATCCCTGATGGCGGCCATAATCTTTTAGATTTTATAAAAATTAATTCATTAAACAGCATGGTGTACTGAAGAAAATAAAAAACACCTCATTTCTGTAAGTTGCATCTTTTTTTAATATTCTTTCTCAAATCCACTGTTTAATTTCCCATACACTGTAGATGGGTGTTCATAACTGCAGTTGTCTTATCTTCTAATAATTTATTCTTTTTTATATGTATATATATATATATATATATATATATATATATATATATATATATATATATATAAATCAAAGAAACTAAAAACAGTAATTTTCCCCACCTCACCCCATAAGGCTATCATGATCATGTTTCCAAGAATGTCGATTATATTAACCCTTTCTCTACCATTGACTTCTCCAGCAGTCAAGAGCAGTTGGGACCTGTGAACCATTGACTTGTGAACAAGTTAGAGAAAGATGAGACCACCATACGGTTGACTTGTCCAGAAGTCAGGAACTCCTCATATCTCTCACATTCTTTCTCTTATCATTTTTTGACTTTAGATCTATCCAGCGTTACCCTAACTTACTTCTAGTATTACTACTGACTATTACTAGAGGATGTTTGAATGAAGTTTTGGACAGTGTCAGCTATTCAGGCGAGTTAAAACTCGTTGCCCTTTCAGCCCATTCACCCTGACAACCCTCGTCAAGTTACAGTTAGTTCATACATCTGTACATTCTCAAAAGATTGTTTATTTTGCAAAATTAGTTCACTTTTAGCTCTGGAATGTTAACATCTTGTATTTGTGTTTTGTTAAATTTAGAAAAACAGTTTTTTAGTGCATGACCTCCGTTTTTTTAGGGTTTACTAAGAGATTCAATTTTAATATTTAATTGATATGTTCACTATATTAAATGTTTTAATTAATAATTTAATTAATTAATATTTACTTAATTTAACTGTAAATATTTAAAATAATCCTTTTTTTTTTTTTTTAAATAAATTGTATATACAAAAAAAAGAAATTATTTTTTAACTCTGCCAGTGTAGTGTCAAAAGTCACAGATCAAAAAGGGGGACAGGAAACCTATTGGCCATAACACAACTTTTTAATAACTTATTTTTAAACAACGTTATTCAACTTAAAAAATAATTCAGCCTCAAAATGTATTAAAAAAAATTAAAATGTAATAATCCTTGTAAACAAAACAAAATTATAAAAGAAGAGTTTTAATTCAGCGAGGGGATCGCTGAAAGTCGAGGCGATGCGATTAAGTCGGCACTGTGATTGAGAGTGGTATGAGTATCCCGTACAGGGGACCTGAGGCTGGGTGCGAATATCCAATACAGCAGAACATTTCAACCTTGCACCTCTCTGTGTACGGAAAGGGTTAAAAAGCAAGCATTAATTTTCATTAATTTCTTAATACATTAAAAAGTGAACTCTAATGCAATTTTCTATTTCTTGTAATTTTTATACTTTCTCCAATTGGGAAGAAGGATATAAACTTGTCAAGACTGATATTCTTTAAATGTCCATTTAATTAAAACATCCACACTTATACAGGCTTAATATGTAAAAAATACAATTACTTTTTAATCAAAATAGTGATACAGGAATCAAAATAAATCTATCAATGATATAAACAAAACAAAGTTGAGAAGGAACAGATTTAAGATTCATCACTATGATTGTAATCAAAGGTCCATATTTTGAAATAATTAATCAACACTATATTTCACATCCTAAAACCTTCGTGAATATCTTTGCAGTTGTTTTTTTGTTTTTTTTTTGAGGAAAGAATCTTTCTTTTAACAAGATGAGACTACATCATACTTCATCCCAGTTTGTTAAGCAGATGCTACACGGATTAAAAAGTTATCAATTTTAGTTGTAATAGAGTACAAAAATGTGGTAGACTTATTAGTACATCTGCCCACTTTTAGAGCTGATTTCTCATTACTTTTATATAAACACATACATTTTATTTATTCGTTCTCATTGGAACACATTAAATCAATTATTTGTATTCAGTTGTTAATTATAAGTAAAATTGAACGAGAATTTCGACCAAACTATAGACATTTTCCACTTCATACGGATTTTGATTTTGTGTGTAATAGGCGATCTAGGGGTCTCCCGTGGTCTAATGGTTAGCGCGTTGGATTCATAAGCGGGAGATGGTGGGTTCGATTCCCAACCTCCGGCAGGAATTTTATCATCCCACGGCTCGCTGGTCAAATTCTTCACTGCACCCTGGATGTCGGCGCTAATGACCTAAATGTAGATGCGCCGTAAAAAAAAAAAAAAAAAAAAAAAAATAGGCGATCTATGTATAAAATAAACCAGAACGACCACAAAACCAGTAATGATGTCTGCAGAGTGGTACAAACAGTTGTGCAGTCATGTTTAAAATCTGGACCTTCCACAGAGCAAACACTGTTTCCAAGAGATCTTTAAAGGCCTGTCTCATAATTTCTGCACAGTTCACATAACTAAATTTTGCTAAAGATATATTATCTGTCAGCATTATATTAATTGTTCACATGAAATCTGTTCCGTAAGAAACTTATTGGTTAGGTTATGCATTATTTCCTTCGCTTGGTAACTTCAACCAGAGCAAGGCTTCATTTGAGATCAAATTATTGCAATTAATCTTCAATGGGCAGTATGGAGCAGCAATTTTTATATTTCTCATCTTGATGTTTATATTTGTTATGAAGCACCATTCTAATATAAGACTTCAAGGTATACCTCTGAGTTTCCGGGTTTTAAGTAGAGCAAGTATCTATACCTTTAATATCGTTTATATTATATGTTCAAGCTAGTCCATGAGCTTTACAGTTAGCAAAAGTCAGCCTTTTAAACCCAGAGAGGCACACTTTATTTATCAACAACAGCAAATTAGTAATTCTCTGTATAAGATTTATATTAAATTATTCATTCCATCATACTCTGCTTCTTATTTTATTTTCTAGTGAATCCTTTTTTATCCATGACAGTCATTGATTTCCTGAAAAATATAACTCTCATAAGATATGTTTTTCATTTTTTCTATTTACTTTTAAATCCATAGAATTTGTAAATTTTAAAAACTATCCACTTACCTGCTTGGTCAGTTCTCATCACTGCCAAATTTCCTTGTTGAAATTATAAATGAACTAAAGAGGTTTGTAAACAAAACAAAACATTTCTTCAGAAGCTTAAGTTCCCTCATATGCCCTGAGCTGTTCAGAATGTTAAAAACATTAAACCAATAACAAAAGCTCTTCAATTGACAGCATTAATTGTCAATTTGTAGTCCTACAATTCAAGTATATTGAAAACTGTACTCAGTCCAAGAATCAATAATAGAAATTAATTCCCTTTTTATTTGCTTAAAAATATATGAACTACTCGACAAGCAGACCTGTTAAAGGTTCTTTTAATTGATTATTTAGAGCAAACAATTCCAAATCATATTGAAACAAATGTTAAAAACATTAACAACTACTTAAAAAACAATGGGGCCGCTATTATCTCCAGGTGCACTCCTTTTTTTCTGCTTAAGCTTGTTTATAATGCTGCATAAGGTTCTTAACCCTTTCCTTACTATAGATTTTTGTAGAAGTCTATAGCAGGGTCATGCCCCTGGAACGAAGGACTTGTACAGGATGTAATAATAGTCATCTGTTGGCTAGATGATTCTCCAATGTGAGATCAAAAAAAATAACCCTCATATTGACCCCCGCAAAATTGACCTTGAAATGTTATTCAAGGTAAAATTTTTGTCTTGCATATTTCGAATCTACAAGTCAAGAGGAAGAAAAATGTCAACGGCACCATAGATCAAAAATGAGTCCTTAGGTCATAATGTCCATTATCAGCGTATACGTGGGCCATTCTGTTCCAATCGACAAATAATGGCTGATTTTGCTAATTTTATTTTATTTTTTGCATTTTATATTAACACTGCCTTACACAAAAATACCTTGTTTGAATTTTTTATAAAGCACCTTCTAGTATCAACAATTCTAAGTATATTAAAAAACAAACCTCTCAGCGGCATTCATTGGAGGACCATAACTCATATTTTATTGATAGGAATGCCTTCATGAGGTTATATCCAGAGATTATCCAGAGCTCTTTGCCATAAGCTTTCAATCAATCGCTGAAATTACTCAGTAGGGATTTCGCAGGTTATGTTAATTTTCATATACCAGCCAGTCCTCGAGTCCCTCCCAGAATAGACGATAGAATAATTGCCCTGGCCTGATCCAGGCTACCTATGGGGCTGAGAAGAATGGCCCAAGCTACGGGAGTCCCGAGGATGATGGTCCACCGGGTCCTTTGGGAAGAACGTCTCCCTTCAGATTATAGCAAGTTCAGGAGTTGAGGCCTGGGGATCAGGAGCAGAGATCATTGTTTTGCAATGATTTTAGGTGCTGGACTAGTTGGATTGTCATCCACACTTCCTGCAGCGGTTATAGTGGACTGACAAAAGTTCGTTTTCCAGCTTCATCGTCCACATTGGGCAAAATAGAAGAAAATAACTTTGAAAGAATTACGAGAATTTCTTGGCATGTCCTTAGACGAGTGAGGAGGAATTTGAAAGCAAGGTTGGCAGCTTGCCTCAGGATTGAAGTCCGAAATATTGAAGCTGGAGAACAGGCCGAATTGCTACGGGCGCTGGAGTGATAATCTTTTTTTTTTTTTAGGAAGAAACTTTTTTTTTCTGCCCACGGGCGAGGGTAATTATTCTATCCCGCTAAGAGGATCATTTTTCAATATACTTATAATTGTCTATACTAGAAGATGCTTTTTAAAAAATTCAAACGAGGTATTTCCTGCACAAGACAGTGTTAGTAGAACATGTGTATAAAAAAAAAAAAAAAAAAAAAAAAAAAAAAAAAAAAAAAAAAAAAAAAAAAATCAGCCACTATTTGTTGATTGGAATGGAATGCCCCACACATACGCTGTTGATTGGCATTATGACATAAATTATTTCTAGCCTATGGTGCCGTTGACATTTTTTCTTCCTCTTGACTCGTAGATTCGAAATATGCAATAAAAAATTTTGACGTTGAATAACATTTCAAGGTCAATTTTGCAGGGGGTAATATGGGGGTTATTTTTTCCGATCTCGCATAGGAGAATCATCTAGCCAACGGATGACCATTATTTTTGTGACATCCGATCCTCCTGTCTCATTTACCCACTCCCTACGGCTGACTTTTCCAGGAGTTCGACCTTGGGGCAATTAAGCAAGGACTGATGGAAGCTTTAGTTATTTCTTTCACCACTAGTTGTACGGGGAAAGTGACGAGTGAGCTAGGATAAGCGATACCTGGGTCCGGCTCAAAAGAATGTACACTGCCAGTGTTAGATCCAAATTGGAAAGGAGGATGGATTTTTTCAATTTAATAAAAAAGCGGTTATTTATTTTTTTAGTTTCATTGATTAGTACCTGTATCATAAAAAAAAAAATAAATTAAAAAATATAAAAAAATTTATGGAGCATAAATTTATAAAATTTATGAACTCTAATTGCTTACAGATTATATGGAATTCAGTCAAAATCTCGGAAAATGTTTTCAAAAGTATATGAGTCTTCTTCTAATCTAGCAATGACACTACTTAATTTATTATCAACAAGACAATAATTATATATATTCTAATTTTCAATCTTAAGGACATGATTTGATTAATTTCTCTTTTGCATATTCAGAAAAAAAATGTTCACATAATGCTTTCTCACTCATTCTGAAATGAAGAATGTAATGATTCTCTGTATGTTCTTTTAATATCTCCTCAAGCAAATTGTATTGGTTTTAAATCTGACTGATAAAAAATCTGAAGGTGAGTGATCAGCCTAAATAATTCCTCCGCCCCACAAAACACTCCAGTCCTGCCTCATTAAGTACAAAAAGAATTGATAAATACTTATAATAATATTAAGATATGTGTCATTAAATACACAAATAATTATTAATAACATAAGGACTAAAAATACTTTAGTTGAAATATGTAATTAAATAACATATGTGTCTTTGGAGGTAAAGGACACCATGTCCATTTTTTTTATTAAATTGATTTAAAAACATGTTCTTAATATTTCGATCCATTTATTGGTATAGGACACTATGTCCTGCAAAAATAACGAAGAAAACACAGAGAAAAATAAAATGATGTCCATTTTCATGAAATAGGATCCTACCCAAATGGATTCAAAAGTTAAGCACACTTCCAGCCAAGGGTTTATTGTTATCTGCTAAAGAACAAAATAAAAATATTGTGGAAGGATGGCTCATTTTCTCATTAAAAATACGGCCATTTTAGTTAGCATAATTGCTGAAGATCTTGAGACATCTTCATTTGCAACGTAAACATACAGAATGTAAATTTCCTAGTGCTAAAGGCATTGACCATAGAAGTAAATATGCCATAAAAAATAAATAAGTTAATTTAAGAAAATTAATAATTTTATTTGCTATTCGATTTAACCTTACAAAACCATTTTATTATGTAATTTATTATTTTCTTTTTATTTAAATTTTAACGTCCATTATTATTAACTAAGAATTTTGGGACAGATTATCTATAGGTTACCACCCTTTTCTAGCCAGGGTAGGGCTGATGCCTCTTCTTTTTTCTAAAGAAAAGCTGAAGTAATTTCTTAGATCCATTAAAAATATAGTCTAAAATAAATAAATAATTCTAAATATATCTATATTTACAAATATGTAGGTAGATCAGAAATTTGGACTTTTTTATTATATTAATAACTAAAATACATATATTTCTAGGCTTGAAATATATTATCAGTGGTAACATATATTATATGTTATCAATTCAACTTAGTGATAAGTAAATTCGACTTGTCCCCTTCTCTGGATCAAATTATTGACTTACAGTGAGGTATAACTCTATTATTAGCTGCTAGACTGAGAAATGTCCTTAAATTCTAAAGGAGGAAACATTTAGATAGTAATATTTTAAAATATATTAGAAATTATATGTTATATGCCAACAGATGCAAAATTTATAAAGAGAAGTTAATTAATGATAAGAGAAACAGCTAATTATACTGTTTTTTGTATCAGCCGAATTCCACAAATCAGTACATCTATAAAAAGGATACTCAGATATCTATGGATGAAAAGAGTTCATTTCCTCATAAATATTGCCAAAAAATCGGTCCCCAAAGCCAAAACTTTTTGGAGAACAAAGTTGACCCACCAAATAATGCAAATGATTACAGTGCTTAATTTCTAACACAAATTTATAATTGTTAATTTAGTAATCAACTTAAATAAATTAAAAAGTGAGTTAAACAAAGACAAAAACCGTACACAAGAACAAAACAAACACTTTAAAAGTTTTAAGCACTTATTTCTCCTATTGACATAGCCACATCGCAAAGTACTTCAGGACTGTTTTTGTAGAGAATTTAGTAAGCTTTCGAATATTCACCTTCCACTTATCACAATTTCACAACCGTTTTTGAAATATCTACAAACATAAATGAAAATCCCAAAACTTTACATGTATATTAATAAATTATATTTTTTTCTAATAATTCCTTAACTCCAAATGTAACCAAAATTTAAAAATCTTAGTTTACATTTTTTATTCTACCCAAATCATATTATTACATTTCATTAGAATACATACATACAGTAGACTCTCCCTAATCTGGCGTCGTCGGGCCGGAATAGAGAATTCAGTTAGAAACGGTCACTTATGTATTTGAAAAATCTTATTATTTATGGATTGAGAAATGAGTACAATTTTAACCAGGGGGCTGCTGTCACCCCTTTATTGATCTGTTCAAGAGCTTGTAACTTCTGCTCGATCAATAGGGTTTCCTTCTACCTTTTCGGGGCCATAACAGAGCAAATTTAAAAAAAATAAAGAACTTTTAAAACTTGCACTCCACTCGCGATGAATGTGCGAACATGACTAGCTAAAATCAGGCGTTCCACCCACAAGTGCCTTAGTAGAAACATTTATTTTCTTATTAGAAACACAAGTTCCTGCCTCTAAAACAAAGCATATATGCCTTCTTTGACTTCCATTCCAAGAAATACCACGACAAAAATGTTTGGCTAGCTAGGAAGGGAAGGTTGTCTAGGAACCCTCAAGCCGGTCTAGCTCCGGTCAGTTCTGAGATCCGTCACTCATTCTTCTCAGAGACCACCAGATTAAAGAGAGCGACGGGACGGATAAGGGAGAGTCAACTGTATTGACTTTTAATAATCACAGATCACCATCTGAACCAACAATGGCAGAATAGCCAATCACAAAGATACTTAGGAGTAGGATATGCAACTAGGAAATATAAATAAACATCGTCTACACAACAAATCATTTAGACTGAGTTTCCCCTTGAGCTAGGAGCTTCAAATATTGGTAGTCGAAGTTTCTATAAAGCTTGGTCAGGTTTCTTAACCGCATACGTATTAATATATTAAACAAAATCTTAATGATCCATTATTTCTAGAGATTTTAATGTTTTTATCATCCATAGCATAAGAATATCTCGAAGGAAATTGACATATTCAAAATTATGGAAATTATTGAAAGCAATCAAATAGGGAAAAAAATAATGAAACAGAGAAGAACAAGAATACCATTAAATGAAACGATCCAAGTAAAAAAATAATGTAATTAAATGAAAGTAATCTTAAAACTTTAGAATTAATAAACATAACGAACAATTACAAAGATATTCAGTATTAATAAAAGCAAATAATGGTTAAAAAATTAGTAGCATTACAGTGTTAATATGAAGTAAAGAATCATTAGAAGAAATTATAGTGGCTCTGTATTATTACACAGTATAATGTATATTAAAAGGTGGTTATACAATGAGTAAGAGTGAAAAAAAAAAAAAATACTCACTGTATTATCTGGCATAGTTATTATTTCTTCATCTACTTCTTCCCTGAAAAAAATAAAAATAATATATTGAAGTTCTTCGAGATAAAGAGAACATTATAAGTTAATTCAAAAAATAAATTATTTCACTTACGTTTTACTAATTACAGAACAGTTGCTGCTCAAATCTCCATCACCACCTTCAGTTTCAATAAAAAGTCCACTTAATATTTGTACATTTCTTATTTCGGCGTCATAAATTTCCTGACAGAACTTTTCACCATGAAAACAAATGACATATGTAATAGTGATTAAAGGATAACATTTAACATGTTAAAAAAAAATAATAATAAATAAATTAAAAAAAAAAAACCTATGAAAATGTTACCAACAAAAATAACATAGGCAAGTAAAAAAAAAATTTATAAAACAATAAACTCATAACATTTTAGGTCATAAAGATGATTACTGCGTTAATTTTTCTTTTTTTTTTTTTTTTTTTTTTTTTTTTGGTGCATCTACTACTAAGGTGTCAGCGTTAATGTTTTTACTTTCCAAATAACTATCAATTGTAAAATTTTATAGTGTAGATGGAGATAGTTAGCCGCTGTAGAGATAGGAGGACAGGTATAGTTGGGATTCGGCTAGGAGAAAAACGTCAGACATTCAAAAAGAAATCTGTATTTTGGACGTTTCGACTGCAACAATGGCAGCCTTCTTCAGCTAAAAAATATATACAACTTATAAGTAAAGAAAATGTACAACTAGTAAGTAAAAGACAGGCAGAAATGAGCGGAGTATATATATATATATCAATACAATAAATTTTAAGCAATCTTATTTTTAAAGAACAATGAAAATACGGTAGTTGGAAAGAAAACAGCATGTAGAAAGTGTTAGTAAAAACAGTACAAAAAAAAATTAAACAGTAAAAACAACGAACATTTTTTATGTATTGAAAAACAAAATCTATTTTATAAGTGAATACAATTTATATCAATTAATATATAGATACATACCACTAGAGAATGCCTAGGGGGGAGGGAGGAAGACCTCGAGGACAACTTAGGTAACCATGGTTGGAAGTATGAACGACAGCAACTACACCGGTGGTCTTTATAGTTACGAAAAAGGGTGGGGAGGCGGTAAATCGGTGAAGATGAAAGGTACAATTGCTGGGTTGTACTTATAAGTTGTATATATTTTTTAGCTGAAGAAGGCTGCCATTGTTGCAGTCGAAACGTCCAAAATACAGATTTCTTTTTGAAAGTCTGACGTTTTTCTCCTAGCCGAATCCCAACTATACCTGTCCTTGTAAAATTTTATTTCCATTATCTAGCAAGTTTTCACAAAATGTATTTCAATGAATCAGAAAATTTGTGATATTAATAATAATTCATTTAAACGATGACAAAAAAAAAAAAAAAAAAAAAAAAAAGACCATAGGAAAATTTTAATGATCAATGTCCTAGGTATTCAAAGAAAACTATTTAATGCACTGCTTACTTTGTTTTCAAGAAAATTAAAATGTGTTTTTCATTTTTTCTTCAAATCGTCAGTAGTCGAGTCAATAGGTATGGATAAAAAGGCCTGCAAAAGGTGGGGTAGACGATTTTGTTTTTGTACATATTAGTATGAATATCAAAAAAACAAGTTATCCAACATAACCGACCCCGGGAGAACTTTTGACAGTTGAAAAACCACATCGTGTAGCGATATTCTGATATCAAGCAATGATTTCTCTCACTGAGGTGGTCCTAAGCAAATCGAAATTCATTAGACTCTTAAAAGGGCAGTTTCCATTATATCAGAATCTTTAAAAAAAAAAAAACAATCCAAAAAGTTCATATTTGTAGATAAAATACTTTTCTGTAACACTTCCTTTACCTCCTCTAATATAAATTACTTTGGATGAAAGTCATATCAGTGACATTTTTTTTTAAGCCGTTTTCAAAACCTAAATTATATTTACTTCCTATTTTCCTCAAAAGCGGTTAATAGTATCATGTTAAAAGCCATTTTATTCAATTTCCTAGTCAATATATCTAAAAAGGTGTACCTGGAAGCCTGGACATACAAAAGCTTAAGGGCTATAGAATTTTTATTGCACAAATATTGCCAAAAACTGTTCCAGTAGATAGATTCTGAAGGTTAACTGGTTTCAACTTCTGATTTAGAAAAAATAAATGTCATCAAAATTGGACCTTTTCCTGTTTGGAATTAGTCTGTTCACATCTTTCTGTCTGCATTAAAACTAGTGTACGCTCGCGCACACACACGCATGCATGCACACACACAGACTACTTAATACAATTTTGTCACTGGAGGCATAGGGTTGGAAAAGTAGTAATCCTTTGTATTACACCACTTTATTTTATATACCCTTCATGTTTTATGCTTTATTTCTTTCGCACCTCATCGTGCCCCTGATTTCTTGTTAAGACGTCCTCTTGTCGTACCCTCTACTGAGTTACGCCTGCCTCCATAGAGGGTACATGGGACGAGAGGTCTTCTTAAACAGGAAGTGCCCCTGATGAGGTGCGAAATAAATACAGCATAAAACATGTAGGGTATATAAAATAAAGTGGTGTAATACAAAGGATTACTACTGTGATCCTGTGTAATACAAAGGATTATGTGCTTGTAAATTTGATATTATTTAGTACCCTCTATGGAGGCAGGCGTAACTCAGTAGAGGGTAGATAGGACGGGAAAATGTCTTAACAAGAAGTGCCCCTGATGAGGTGCAAAAGAAATAAAGCATAAAAAATGTAGAGCATACAAAATAAAGTGGTGTAACACAAAAGATTACTACTTTTCCGACCCTAAGCCCTCGAAAGTGACAAAAGTGTATTAAGAAATATTTTAGGTCATCTACAAGATTAATTATTTATATATATATATATATATATATATATATATATATATATATATATATATATATATATAGAGAGAGAGAGAGAGAGAGAGATCCTAAGTTGAAAACTAAGATGTTCTAGGTAGTTGGTAACAGCTTATTAAGTCTTCAATTATTTTGTATTTTATATTACAGTTTTGTTGTGGAAACGTTTCGGCTATAAGCCATTTCCAATCCACTTATCTGCATGATTTTGCATTATTTTTTTATAAATTATAATCTTCTGATTATGTGCTTGTAAATTTGATATTATTTAGTTTGAGGAGGAAATTTCATTTATTTAAATTGTATGGTTCGTGTCTCTATTATTACATGGATATTATTATTACCTCAATTATTACATATTATTTTGTATATTTGAGTCTGCTTCTGTAAAGGAGGACTAGATGTGATGTTGACTTGATGGCAATCAACAAGCTAATAGGAATGGCATCTATATATTATTTGTGTATATATATATATATATATATATATATATATATATATATACACACACAAATAATATATAGATGCCATTCCTATCAGCTTGTTGATTGCCATCAAGTCAACATCATTAAGCGAGTCCCCCCCCCCCCCCTGTAGATATAGACATGTATATTCATGTCTTAGAAAACACAGTTTTCTTAAATAGTAATTGTTTATGATATAAATTGTAATTTTTTTGTTAGCATTTTATCGCTAAAGCTTTTTATATTTGTGGACTAAGGACAAATTTTTACTAATATTGTGGAAGTTGTGTTTGAACATCTTGTGATTATTTTACAATACATGCATGTTATATATGAGAAATTCAGAATATGTATACTTAGCTTCTTTTTTTATTAATTTATTCATTGTGGATCAACTACAGTGGTCATTAGCACCATACGCATGTTGTAATAAATCCTTGAGATTTATGTGTGCCATTAAAACTTTTTTATTTATTTTTTATGGTGCATTTCGACCATTAGCGCCGAAATCCATGGTACAGCGAGTAATTTTCTCAACGAGCCGGAAGATGAGAAAATTCCTGCTGCCGATGGGACTCGAACCCACCATCTCCCGCATGAGAATCTAAGGCGTCACCCACTAGACCACGGGGAGACCCCTTTAAAGCTGTTATATTTTTATTTGAAAATTAATAGTTACCACAAATTCACTAGTTCATTTCATTACAATAAGGAATTCATCTGACAACATTGCCTGATTCTTTGATAAAATTATTAGACTATGAGAAGCAACTCCTTTAGGACAAAACTTGTTGTTTTGTACATTTGATCCCAAACATTTTATTATCAGTTATTCTGTAATGGGCTCACAGGTGATTCCATACAATGAACAAATATCAGTAAAGGAGACAAAGTGAAAATACCCAAATACCATAGATATGATTTTAAAACAATACATTTGATATACTTACATTTTTTAAATGAACGTGAATGTCATCTTGTGACACATTAAAATGTTCTTTGTTAATATTACACACTGATATGTGCCCGTCAGTAGTCTCCACTCGAAGCTGTACAACTTTGGGACTGAAACAAACAAAACATATAGACTCATTCCAAAATACAACTCAATAATCGCAAATATTTTATATAATTACAGCTAATATCTAACTTTAGAGGCTAAAAGTAACTTTAAATACAAAAGAATTATTTTAGTCTTTGTTTAAATTTTTAACAATAAATGTGGAGGCCCGGTGGTCTCAAGTGTTAAGGCGTAAGCACTTAACACTCCGTGCCGTGGGTAGTGGGTTTGATTTCCACTATGGGGTAGGACATTTCTTTAGAAAAAAGAAAAGACATCCTATATATCAGGTAACCTATAGATAACCCTTCAAAAAATTCTTAGTTAATAATAATGGACTTTAAAATCTAAATAAATAAATTTTTAACACACATTTGTAAGTATTACAGGTTTTTAAGATGAGGTGTCTACAGGTTTCTAGCCAGGATAGGGCTGAAGCCTTATCTTTTTGTTCTTTTTTTTTAAAAAAAAAAAGATACCCCACTTAAGAGATTTAGGTTCCAGAATGCCTGCAGTCTGTAGAGGTTTTTTTTTTGGGGGGGGGGGGGCATGCTGAAAAAATTCCCTGCTCTTCACCTTGGATGTTTGGGAAGGCTGGAAGCCTATAGATAGGTTTAGATCCATACATCCCATAAAAAAATCAACAAAACAATATTATCCTAAAATTTTAGAATCAATAATTACAAAAAAAAAGAGAAAACGTATGTGAGAGAACAAAAGCGAAAAGAAAGAAACTTACTCCCCAGGGGTTAGGCCTATTCCAGGCTGGCAAACGTATTTTAAGTTCCTGGAGCCACTCTCTAATTCAACAACAGTAAATTCACTTGCACCTCCAACAGCAAGAGCTCCTCTGCAAATAATAATCAAAATTAAATAATGATAAACAAGGATTGTTGCAGTTTCTTACTAATTAACCCTATGGTGTTTCTAATCACACTCTCCCTCAACTTCTTGTCTGATTTGTAACTATGTGCTTTATGTAGCACATTGAAGACCACATTGCAAAATCGTATTTCTCACAATGGACCAGCATTTCTTTCAGAGTTAATACATATATTATTTTTTAAATACATAAATTGTTTTTAAATCATGCCCACCGATGTACAAGAGTCCCCAAGTAAAACATGTTGCGTGCCTACCCGTGAGCATGCGGGCCGGTAATGTTGTTGCGGAGTGACCCACCGGTGGACATGCGGTCTTTAACGTGTTAAAAATATGTTTTCTATACAGAAGAAAACATTTTTAACCTTTTGTTGCTCTCGTGTTCAACTTGCAGTTCCCCAGACGCTCCACACGAGTTAACTCGTGTTCCACTGTCAGTATCCCTCATGCTCCACACGAGTTAACTCGTGGCCCGTACTAGCCTCGTATGTAGCTTCTCATAATGAATTAATGCATTGCATATTCTGTGCAATTTTAGAATCTGTAATGACTAAAATTTTTCTCTTAAGGTTAATGTAATAAAGGCTTTATATCTGAATTATCTTTTAATTACTAGTTGTGTTGATTATATTATTTACGAATTGAGCTTCACCCGGTTCTTGAAATATATAATTTTCAATTTCATCAAATCTTATTGGTATATTAATTGAATTTATGCATTGTGCAAGTATATTAATATCTATTAAAAAAAACAAAACAATGCAAAGTCCTGCAATCGACATTGTTATGGGTAATTGTTGGAGGTTGAATCTGGTGCGCCTACTAGTCACCTATTTGCAGGGTCGTACTCAGATCTGTCTATCCAGCCATACTGTTGCTGTTTATATTTTTCAATCACAATTTGGATCTTGTTTAGTACAATCGGTATAAATAGCCTCCTTAGGCTATATGAGGGACGATGGGCGATTCTTGTTTTCGGTCTGACGAAGAGATAAGGCAAATGCTCCAGGAGAATACAGACAAAGATTTTGGGGATATTTCTTCAGATTCCTTTCCATGATAAAAAATTTAATTTCGTTTAGAATAAAATTACAAATATAAAGGATATTTGACATTATATGTTAATAATTACAAATATATAACAAGAGGATGCAGAGAGAGACGAAAGAGTCGAACGGTAGTGAGGTCGAGACGAGAGATTAGCGAGCGTACGGAGGGGAAGCTAGACAGATAAGCGTGGTGTGTTGGCGCTGTGAGTCGAGGAAAAAGTACTTCATTTTCAACAACAAGTTTTTCCGAAATACATTTATTAAATTTTTCAGATTTCTAACAGAAAATTTAATTGGAAAATTTGTTCGGTACTTATCAGTTTTTGTTTTTTTTGTTTTGTTTTTCTTTATTGTATGATAAATTCCTCTATTTGGAATTTCTCAAAAACATCTTAATAAATTTATCAGATTTCTAACTTTTCAACAAAACATTTTAATGGGAAATTTATATTTCAGATTTCTTTTTCTTTTTTTAGTTTATTGTACAATATGTGGAGGATAGATGAGTTTACACGTGCTATTAAAAAAAAGATTTTTAAGTGGAGGTGGTGACCATTATTTTAGATTGGTAACCTGGCTGTCCTTCAAGTTCTGCAAAGTCAAATATGTTAAATTATTTATATATTTCTACTCCTGTGTGTCTGTGTGTGTGTATTAGACATGCGCGCCGAGGCAAAATTTGCCGGCGGCGGCGCGCGCGGCGTGGGCTATTTTTTTAACCCCCAAAGGAGATGTAAAAATTTTAATCACAGTATATGTATATGTATATATATGTATATATATATATATATATATATAAATATTTGTCCGCTATTTCACAGGCTTAAAAATGTTCAGATTTTGAAGAACGTTGTAACAATAACCGTCTAATTTGAAACGTCAAGTTTGTTCACCAGTAGAATCCGTCCTCCGGGGGGTTTTGGTACGAAATCTGCGCGAAAAAAATCGTAGCACTTACGTTTTTGGGTTTATATGCTTAAGTATACCGCGTTTCGTTACAATACAGCAGAAATTACGACCGGTATGAGTATATTAGAACTTTAGGTCCGGAGTAAACCCCCCTCCTAATGAACCGATTTGGTTTATTTTTACAGCGTATTTCTCTCTTTAGATCAACATAACGAATACCGAGTTTCGATGAAATATAACAAAAACTACGGCTGGCATCGTCAAATTAGTGTTTTGGGTGCTGTGTAAACCCCCTCCCCCTCCCGGTGGACCGGTTTTGGAGGTTAACGAACTCGTTCAATCGTTTGCTAATTGAACGCTGTATACCATGTTTCGTGAAGAAAGAACAAAAACAAAAACTCTGGCCGCAATCGTGTCCAGATAGACACACACACACACACACACACACACACACACACACACACACACATATATATATATATATATATATATATATATATATATATATATATACATACATATCTATTAGGTGGTACATTTTTCAAAAATTCCGTCATGAGTGCAACCTCAATAGCTTTCCTTCGGAGGAAAGTGCTAAAAGATAAAAAATATCGTAGCTACTATCGTTAGTCATGAACTATCGATATATCGACGGTAACTATCGACTATCACCCATCCCTACCCTCAATTGGCGCGCCGACTGAATAGGCTCGGCGGCGGCGGCGCCGCTAAAACCCGGCGGCATGTCTAGTGTGTATATACACATCATGTTACAGTATATTGAATCGTTTTTAATTAAATACTACAATCTGAGTTCTACTCTCCATTCTTTGAAAGATTTATAACAAATATAAAACATACCTTTGTAATGTATTCCGAGCTAGCCGATTGGTGTCCAATATGTGCCTTTTGTAAATACATATATATTTAATTAATGAATGTACCAAATATGAAATATTTAATAATTTTATAAACAAATGTGTTGCATATACATGGAACATGTACAAACAAGACCAGTTGTCTACATTTTCCTGGCACTAGGAAATCATTAATTAAATAATGTTTAAAAAAATGGATAGATCAAAACAGTGAGAGAACTCATGCAAATTTTTAATTAATATAAATATGTGTGACACTCAGAAAAGCAGTATTGCATTCCGGGCTTATCGCACCCAGACATTTGTACGCCAGGTCAACTCTCAGGCCTCCAAGAGTTGATTTATAATTAAATAGTAATTAACATTTACTAGTAAAGCTAAGGAATGCTTATTATCATTATATATCTATATAATCTGAAAAACATGAAGGACAACTTGAGATTATGAAAAGTTTAGTCTTGAAGATAATTTCTGAAGATAGCAGCTTTGCATTATTTCATATATCGCACTAGTATTTCTAAAATGACACAGCTCAAAATAAAACTCAACTGAAAATGTGTCATGTGTGGGCCCAGCATTGAGACAGAAAGAATGACACAGGTGCCCTCTGGTGTACAAGTACTGAAGCTAGATACATACAGTTTGGATAATAGATAAAGAGATATTTACCATGCCTTTCATACATTCCAGGCAACGAATGCTTGAAAACAGCTATAGGTGGAAATTTTTGGAACACAATTTTTGATTTTGTAACTTTGTTTGGGCTGGATAGGAGGTGAACATATCAAAAGTCCTCGCCCCTAGCCATTAAGCCGGGGGGGAGGGGGGTTTAGAAGGTCCCATTTTTCGGGTTTTCACTTATATCTCGGAAACCCTGCGTCCTAGCGACATGATTATTCTATAACAAAAAAAGCTGATTAAATTTCCTACAAGTTCTATTCTATAAAGTTTTTCGAGATATCTTTAGTTTTCAAAATATCCGCTCTTGAAAGTCTGTCATTTTGGGAAAAAACACGCTTTTTTCTATTCTCAACCGGATATCTCTCCCCACGATGCATCCAAAAACTAAATGTCGGTTATGGGGTTGTAGAGCATTCCATTCGCTTCAATAATATATATAACTTTACTATTTTATGTATTTTCCTTCAACTGTGAAAACAGTTTTAGTGTTCATCGTGATATCTTGCAACAACTGTCGACCAATGAACCGTTCAATTTCTCACCATTTCCAGTCATTGTATTGTCCAAAATATACTCCATTATGTAAATATAGGTAGTACTGGACGTATAAATAGTACGAAATATATAATTTTGGGCCTCTGACCAGTTATTCACACTCAATTATATAACATCTTGGCCATTATATTGGCAATGGTTTTGTTAAGACCAAGTGAGTGCGTATATAACGTTTGAAAGAAAATGCATAAAATAGTATTGTAATATATATTATTGAAGCGAATGGAATGCTCTACAACCCCATAACCGACATTTATTTTTTGGGTGCATCGTTGAAGAGATATCCGGTCGAGAATAGAAAAAAGTGTGTTGACCAAAATGACTGACTTTCAAGAGCGGATATTTTGAAAACTAAAGATATCTCGAAAAACTTTATTGAATAGAACTAGTAGGAAATTTAATAAGCTTTCATTTGTTATAGAATGGTCATGTCGCTAGAACGCAGGGTTTCCGAGATATAGGTGAAAACCCGAAAAATGGGTCCTTCTAAACACCCCCCCCCCCCCCGGCTTTAAAGGCTAGGGGCGAGGACTTTTGATATGTTCACCTCCTATCCAGCCCAAACAAAGTTACAAAGTCAAAAATTGTGTTCCAAAAATTTCCATCTATAACTGTTCGTTGACTGGACTGATAGTCATAACTGAAAAACACTGATTGTTGAGTTGTGTCACTTTAGAAATACTAGTGCGATATGTTGTCCCTGAATTATATATCGTCGGGGGTCAAAAAGAGAGAAGGGCACTAAACCCACTTTTATCAATTATGGATAGAAAAAATATCAAAGATAAAAAAATGAAGAAATTGAAAAATATATAAATACTCACATAGTTTGAATGGCATTTTCATCATGGTCAGTTCCGTTTACGTAATTTACCTAAAAAAAAAAAAAAAAAAAAAAAAAAAGAAATCAGTTAAATATATAGAAATATTAGACCAAAAAACAAACCTTAGGAATTAATAAAAGACATTATTATTATTATTTTAATTTTTTTCGATGCTCCACATCGTCTCAAATAAAAAACAAATATCTCAATTAAATTAATTGGACTTTCCGGATTGGACTATGTACGGACGTATCACTACCTGAGACGGCCCTTCCTTCACCTCATCTCTTTCCCCAGACAAGGCTGTAGTAGCCCCTGAACGCTCCGATTATCGCTCTACATTCTGAGCTATTATTAACTGATTTATTTAGTTTCTCTCAATATCTTTAATTTAAAAATTGAAAAGTTATCTTTTTTTCATTTAGAAATTATAATTATTACATTAGAAATAGGGAAAAGATTAATTCCAAATAATTTAAACTAAAATTATTAATTACATAAAATAAGTTATTTTTTTTTTTTTTTAGATTTTTGTGATCAATTATTAGTAATAAATATATATATATATATTCTTTGTGTATCGCAAAACTCTTTACATCTAGTACTATTAAAAGAAAATTTACTTTCCCCCAAAATGGCGATGCTCCCACTAGAAATTTAATTGTTTTGGCTTCAGAAAAGGCCCACTCCCAGATCCCAGGAAATTTCTGGGTATCCTAGTATGCTCTTCAACAAAACTTCCTGGAGGAAGAACCAGGGCTACTATATATCTTCTTCCCAGAAGTCTCACCCAGGACACTCTAATATGCTGGGCCTGAAATGCATGCTAGGCCGGCCACTCAACGCCAATATATTGGTACTTCCTCATCTGGTCCTTCCTAAGCTCATAGCGGGCAACCACGGCATCGACATCCCGAGCATATGTCCTGAGGCAATTGCAGTGAGCCACGTCACACTGTCGATACTAATCTGTACATTTTTTGTCTCCAGCAGTAGTTTTTATTGCTTATTTCAGAAGAGTCCCATCCTCCTTCTTGCAGACCGAAGAAGCACGACGAGAAAATAAAATGCATAATTGTTCATACCTTTTAGTGTGTTTCCTCCCTCCCTCCATAAAGAGGAAACCTATTTATGACACCGATCCATAAACATATACATGGAAGCATCACCCAACATTTTTTTTTTCCCCAGGAATAACCATTTTTACCTATTGGTTTAATTTTTAATGATTTAAAAAATTTGTGATTCGTCTTCTTGAATGACCTGAGACAAATTTTTATACTAAGTTCTTGAAATAAGATCAAATTTACAAAACTGACTAATCATAATCCAACAAGTAGATAAGCATTGCAACTGGAAAGAGAACCAAAATATGACTCAATATGTCTAACTGTAGTCAGTACATCTGCCACAGATGAAAGTTCTTTAGGAGAGTTTTACTACACAGATAAAAAAGAGCTCCAACTTTTTTCTGATAAAGAGAAAAAACTGAAGTTAACCTTCTACAGTTAACAGCTGTTGATCCCATGTTTTGAATTTGATGCCTATAAACGTCTGAACATTTAAAACATTTTAACTTTCTTTATATATATATATAAATATATATGTCATAAGTTGGTGGACAAAAATGACAAAGCACTTATTTGATAAAAAAAAAAAGAAAAAGAAAATAAATGTATGCTGAGCAGTCTTTTAATAATAATTGTAATACATTTTAGCGAGTTTCCTCTCTCTCTCTCCACAGGGTGTATATATACATATGAAATTTGGCACAAAAATCTTTTGTCTAATTTGAAAGGTCAAGTTCGTAAACCAGGAAATCCATACACCAAAAACATGGTTTTTGGAGGAAAATTCCAGCAAAAAAAATTTAACGCATGTTTCCATATTGAAATGTTTGCAGGTCCTTTTTTCATAGGTTCCATAATGAAGGAAAACGAATGAAACCATTTTGAAGCAATATATGTAATCGTTTACATGAAAAATGTATAAAACTACTTTTCCAAACTAATTTTCAGTATGGGTATTCAGAAACGATTGATTCAGTTGGAACTTCATTCAGATGTTTGATATTCATCTAATCTATGATAATTAAATTTTGGTTGCGTTTGGAGGTAAGGAACTGTTACAAAAAAAAAAGAAAAGTTTTTGGATCCTAGAGTATTTCCTAAAATATCTCGAAAACAGTTGGGAAACTGTGGTACGTGAAAGGTGTCAAAAAACTTATCAAAAAAACTTAATCAAAAGCTTACTAAATTCTCTACAAAAAGCAATTCTTGATGGGAGGTCACATTTGAAGAAATAAGTCCTTAAAACTTCAAGTAGTTGGTTTTGTTCTTTTCAATGGAGTTTGCCTGTTTATCTAACTTTTTAATTGGTTGTTTTTATTAATTGCATTTAACTGTAAAATGAGTATTTTAGTAAAACAAGGTAAGAAAATGGGAAACATTGTTATAGTGTTTCTAAAAGTGAACGTAGAGAAAGAGGATTCATTTCTGTTTAGGATACAATCAATTATGCACTAAGGTGACATAATTCCTACAAGTCCGACTTTTTTGATGGTCTCCCAGGATGGTTAGCATATCAGATGCAGAATGTAGCAGATGGAAGTTTGAGTCCATGATATATACATTTATACATTTATAAACATTATATATTTAAATATACATTCAAATTGGAGCCAATGAGGTCTGAATCCTCTACATTTCTCATCGGCACCTTTAGAATGCATCGTCGGGTCGACCTTGTAAGCAGGGTCTTTCCACCCCTGTGTAGGAAGAGAGGAAATGTGCTTAGAAAGTAGCTTTGAGGAATGTACAACAGAGAACTACGGTTGTGAATTAATCTTGTCCCATACATGACAATAGAATTAAAAATGTAAATGTCAAAGTCAATAAAAATAAAAGACTAACTTACTTCTCCATTCCCATTGCTCAAGCTCACATTCACACTATTCACCACATTACTAATAACGAAATTATTATGTGATGGAATGGTATGTACAACAGAATTTCCACTTGAATCAATAATCAGACCTGGAACTGAAAATAAAAATAAATAATAATATGAGAATGGATGCGATCAATATATTTCAAAGCATTAAAGATTATCTACAGAAATAAAATAAAGGTTTTACATCTCTGAACATTGAATAGAATCAACCCATTTTATTTTTTCTTCTCATTTTATACATAAAAGGCACCAAATCCACCCTTAACACTTTCACTGCAGCTGTCATTTTTTGGGAATACCTCAGTAACGGGTGTATTTTGTACTTATAAACAATTTATAGAAGAAAAAGTTTAAAAATTCATAAAAAATCTTCCAGTCAGGCAATTTGAAAATGGAATACACTGTTGGAAAGCCCAAAAAATACTAAACACAACTGTGTTGAGCGGTAAAAGTAAATCCCCTCTATTCAAGAGCCGTTAGAATCTAAAGTGGAAAGTAACGGAGGAGTGTTTTCCAAAAGGATACTCGTAAGCGGGTAGGATTGCTAGTGTCCTTCCAAAGGGACACTCGTTAGCGGGTAGGATCGCTAGTGTCCTTCTGTAATGACACCCGCAGCGAAAGTGTTAAAAACGAATGTTTATAAGCTTAATAAAAGTAAGAGGATATAAGCTGTTGTACGATACAATGTAACAAAAGGAGCAGAGGAACGATTAAGCAAAAGAAGCAGGAAATTTGTGTCACCTTTTATAGCTCATGGAGCTCGCATCTTATGTCCATGTTTATCATTCGTTCAGCCTGATTAGCCCTACTGGATATTATTACAACAAAGAAGACAAAGACACCCTGAGCAAGAATACATCAACTGCGTCTATTAAGAAGAGATAGCACAACAGTGAAGATTGGAAGACAATTTGACTTTCATCAAACTATTCTATAAATGAATTTATGGAATAAACCTGGTTATTACTTCAAGGCTGTTTCTTGTTTGCATTGTGTCCGATAGTATTTAGAAATTTGTTCCTAAATAAATTCAAAAGTAACAAATGTCAAAGTAAAAATATTATTAGCAAAGAAAAATTATTTTAACACATTTTTTAATTTCACACACAAATAAGCGAAAGCAAATGAACACAGAATTAACGGAGAAACAAAAGAATTATGTGAAGAAAGAATGTTTACTTTCGTCACATCCTACGTCTTTTTTCAGGACCTTGTTGAATATTGACAGTGAGATAGAAAACAGAATTAATAAGGCAGGCCAAATTAATAATAAGGAGATGTAATAGTCTAGTTGTGCAAGAAAGGCAGAGAAAGAGGAGGCCAAGCTTCTTTATAAAGTTCTATCTCATAACACTTACGAATGGAAACCATAGCTGGGTCATGCTAGATAAACGTGTTGTCTGAATCACCAGATTCGAATACTTGCACAGAACCGTCAGAAAAACAAGAACTCAAGACCTTCTTGAATGTAGTCAGCTTGGGTAGTGTGATCATATAAACTGTACAGCAGTGGAGAGGGAAGCAAAAAAGACTAATACCAGCTGGCTGGTCAGCACTAAGATTTTACAGGGTGTCTACTACTTTTGTGAATGCCCATTTCATCACATTTTCCTGACTAGAAATGCAAATTTCATGAAATAAGAAAACAATTTCACTTTAATAAGAATAATCGGGGTTCCTCCCTATGGAGGGAGGGAGGAACCGCGCTAAAAAGCCTTAAAATCCATGTAAGCTATTTGTGATCTTACGTGGATTACTGTGATATCTAAAAACTTACAATTTTACATACATTTAAAACAATTAATAAAACTATATAAAATATACATGATAAGTTAAAGAAAATAGTTACACATTAATTTTAAAAGTGAAGAAACGATGATGCTAAAAATTTTACTATAACTATAGAATTAGCAGCCTTAAAAATACTGAACAATGGTAGCAGAATTCAAAATTTCTAAAAATTTTACCAATTAAATATTTATTGTCTATGTACATAATTTAGTAAATTAAAGTGTACATAATCTCAATATTTAATTCTACATGAAAAATTCTAAATACGAATAAATAGAAATAAAAATACATGTAAATAATGGATAATTCATATGTAAATGCTACAACAAAGGAATCTTACAGAGTAAGGGGGGAGGAAGATAGAATTGCATCCCTGCATGAAAAAAACAACAATTACGAGTTCATGGATGTCCTGGGATTATGTGTAGACTTTAATGTAATCCCAGGAAGGTAATATTAAAATTTTGTGACATGGTTTCAAAATTCATGACTTTTTCGTGATTTCCTTGCCCTATTTTCAATTCCGGGACATTATGATGATTTATGTGACTTTTTCATGCAGTAGAAACCCTGGTTTAGCTATCACATATAAATCATACGTATTAGTTACAAACTTTATTTTTTGGCCTTCAATAATTATGAGATATAAATCTTTTTAAGGGTCTATATTTAAATAGTTGTTTGAATAAATCAATTGAAACAATTTAATGCTAAGGCGCACTATGTTCAGGAAGTTGTGTCCTCTCATTATATCGATAAATAAATATTTATTTATTTATATTTTAACGTTCATTTAGAATTTACACAGATTTTAGGACGGGTTATCTAAAGGTTACCACCCTTATCTAGTCAGAACAGACCTGATGCCTTTTTTCTCCAAAGAAAAGCCCCCCCCCCCCCTTTGGGAATTGAGCCCAAAGCTTTAAACACAGAGTGCTCAAGATTGTGCAATTTGAGATAAATAAATAGATCCAAACAAGAATAAATCAATATTTTGCACATCTTACCAGAATAAGCAGAGAATACTGGAACAGGGGCAACATCAACTGTTGTGCATGTAACTGTAGCTATAGGTACTATTTCATTCGGTTGCTCAGGCATGATTCTGAAACCAAATGATTTGAATTGATAAAATAACTGACATTACTATGTACTCACTATAGAATTGCACAAAATCAGATTTTTCATGCCATGAACTAGGCAATAATATCCAGCACTATAGATATTTCTGCTAAGGGAAGTGAAACAGAATATAACAGTTAAAGCTTACGTAATAAAGGGCTCAAATAAATTATACATCAGAAATGTTCGACTCGAAAACTATATTTCGGTGGACGATTCTTGTTATTCAACGATCAACTTTTTTCCACCAAATTTCATCGAATTCGGACCATTTTTGAGCCTGTGAGAGAGCGAACAAACATTAATATAATATAATATATATTATATTAATGTTTGATCACTAAGGTTACTTCTAAATGCACATAATGTTGAATGACACTAAACTGTAGTCATTTCAGTGTTGTTCTTCGTCATTGGCATATACTGGAGTTCTGTAGGCAAGCGATTCGTAGATAAGCAAACCATCATCAAGCCACTTTTAAGGTAGTACTACAACCATTGCTAGTGTCAGGCTTATGTCGAAAGCACTTTAGCACAAGTTAAGACAATATATTTATTGGTATACTTAACCTCAAATATTTAAGGAAAATAAATATACTTGGATTAAAAAATAAATAAAATAATTAACAGAGTAGCCAAATCCCCAGTAAATTTAGCTGAACTTACAACATTAAATGATTATACCGAATCTATTTGTATATACGACAGATCACAGACAACAAACCAACACATAAATAATCATATAGAAGATCAGGCAAGGGAAAATGTTAAAAAAAAACTACATTTTGTAGGGCGACTAATACAAAATTTTCTCTATAAGCATTAAGAATATGCATGCCAAACTAACTGCGTTTTATCTGCTACAAACCAAATTAGAAAAACTCTTCATGTAAGTTCACTACACTGACATGTACATCCCCTGTGATACATGAACAGTAAAATTAATTCTTATTTACAACATAAATTAATACAACAGAATTGTACAAGGGAAGTTCAAAAAATCAGCTGATTGATTGGAATGATTGACTGAAAAAGTACTATATTTTTGAGGAAGCAATATTTCACAAAGAATAATAATTTTACCTTAAGGCTAGGCTAGGGTTGAAAGCTTGTTGCAATTAAGTTTTGAGAGTGCTCTGAACCGACAAAACTTAATGTGAGAAAATGATTTAAACTACTCTTCATTTAAAATTCTCTTTTGACCACAGAAAAAAAAACTTAAAAATATTTCATTGTGAAAAGTATTTCAACATAAGGACCATTTATATTGAAAACTACAAGATATATAGGTTCCATATTAAACCTGTTCAGATAAGGAGCTAGAACAGTATTTAATCAATTAATTTAACTGTTCAATACTGTTTTAAGCTGTATACAGTTAAATATCATTCCTCTCATCAAAAGGGAAAAGGTAATAAATGCTTTTTCAATTTATTGAAATGCAGGAAAACAAAGCACATTGAGAATATAAAAGAATGGTAACATGATTCTGTATCCCCATGCATAAGTATTAATCCAATGAGAAAACATTTTGAGAACGTAAGTCCTGTTTACAAGGTATGAAAAGCATAAGATGTTATTAACACACAGAAATTGTTAAGTAGATAAGTACTCACTCAATCGTAAGAGATGGCATCTAATAAACAAAACAATACGATTAAACCAGTTTGAACTTCCAAACTAACGAAGAAACATAAATGGTTGAAACCAAAATATATTTATTGTCATCTAAGATGAAAACAATGCCTGGCTACGGGCATGCGTTCCGATTCTATTCAAACTGTCCCAAATACACTTCGATAAATTATAAGTAGTTAAAGAGGATTTAAATTAACATAAATTTAAATTCAAGCAGTAGTTCACTCACCAAATACTCAAGATAATTTATGTTACAAAAGATATCATCTATGCCGTAAAGATCCGAAGGCATTCCTAACACAAACTACAGTGCCAACCTAACTACCTTAAATATCCAACCTATACACATCACTTTTGAAGGGGAAAACTAGGTACTGCAGAAAATTGTAAAAATCCTCAAATCAATTCTTAAATAATGTAAATACCTTTGAATCAATTTCAATTAGTTGTCATTATCATGATTTATTATCCTAAATAACAAGGTACAACTATATATAAAAATAACGTTTTATTTATCATTTATATATTATTTATAAAAAAAAAAAAAAATAATAAACTTATAAAGACTAATATTATTTCATAAAAATATCACAAATACTCAAAATTTAATATACCATCTTCCTGAAATTATTATTAAAAAAGAAGATTTACTTATTTTTAAACAAAAAAAAAATAATGATGGAATATTTAATAAAGCGGGATAGCAAATAATGTTAGAGCCTTACTTTAGCAACTTTCACCCGCCCCCCCCCTCTCACACTGAAAAACCCCTTAAAATGAAATACAAAACGTTTTTGTTATTTTGACTGTAGTGCGTCTTTCGGAAATTCATATTAATTCTCATACTAATTTATCTTAGGAAACAATAACCAAAAGTGTGATGAAGATCATAAACACGACTTCCATCGATGATAAAAAATGATAATTATACATACAAATCATGGGGGTCGCTGGTGTATCAGACCTCTTCCATTCTCTCTGATTTTTTAATAGTTGTTCTTCGATTTCTTCATTTATGGGTTCTATCTTTCTCCTGAGTTCATCAAAGGTGGACGCTTTGCCAGTAACTAAAGAATTAGAAGTAGCTACACCTTCTACCTGAGTTTAAATGGACTCGGGTCCAGTTCCTCTTGATGAAAATATGCTATAATTTCAATTAAAAAAAATTATATAACATTTATTTATTTTAAAACTCTGAAAGAATTTAATATGTAATGGGACTATTGTCTTCTAAATACAATTAATTTCCGACTTATTAATTTTGAGCAAACGGAATGTTTCCTCATTTTGATATCGATAGGAAAGTTTTTTTTCCCCCTATCCCCAAAGAAAATTTACAAATCAAAATTGTCAGTGTTTGATGGTGGAGTACACTTTTTCGATGTGAGTCTTTCCTTAAAGGGTCCATCGGAATATAGATAAGTGTGTTTTTCCAGCTATTATAAATTACCACCCCCCCCCCCCTTTCTGAAATATTGAATCAACCAATATTTTTGTTTGAAAAGACAGAAGAGACACGTATTGAAGGAAATCATTTATGCGAAAAAAGATGGAAGATAAACTTAGAATTAGATTTTCTATGTCAAAGTGGGTTTTTATGATTTGTGACGAAAAAGTTTAAACCTCTATTTCCAAGAGGAATTACGGGCCCCTGTCACATTAATATCACGGGCCCATTAACCCCCCCCCCTCCATTAACATTACCAAAAACTATTAATGGAATTATTTAAAATTGACATTTCTCTAAAAATAAAATTAAATACATTTGTAATTGAACAAAGTGTAAAATGGTAGCCATATAACTACGTTTTTTTAAATTATAATGGAGGCCCGGTGGCCGAGAGTGTAAGGCGTGAGCACTTAACTCTCCGTACCAAAAGGTCGTGGGTTCGATTCCCACTATGGGGTGGTGGCTTTTCTTTAGAAAAAAGAAAATGCATCATCCCTATCCTGGCTAAAAAAAAGGGTGGTAACCTATAGATAACCCGTCCTAAACTTCTTAAAAAAAAAATCTGATTCATGATCATACGCCACACTTGGGAGATAGTGTGGTCAGTACTATGCTCCGACCGCCTGATTGTCCCCTTTCTGCTTCGACTACTAGCACCAAGGAACCCATTAATAAATTAATTAAAAGCTGGGTTGGCCTAGGGACGGTCAGGGAGGCCGAACTCAACCCATGAACGAAGACACTAAAAGAAAAAATCTTTAGTGCTTGCTCGGGATTTGAACTCAGGTCCTCCAGCTTATTAATACAGTGATCTACTACTGAGCTAACCTTGCGCCCACCTAAAATTCTTAGTTAATAATAATGGATGTTAAAATTTAAATTCAAATGATGCGAGTAAAAAAATGATGCCAGGCTCCCTTAAGACCACGACCAATTGTACTCCTTGCCCCTCCATTTTTGCTACGCCCTATAGGTTTTAGGATATTATTGGACCATTTAGAGGCCTTTCAAAAGTCGATAAACCTAGAAAAAGTAAATAATAGAAGTGCTATCCAAAATGTTAGAAAATATTGAAGAAGAGTGGTCTTTGGTGAAAAGTTACTGAAAAAAACAAAAGAGTGACTCACAGGAACCATGTTATTATCTTTGTGTGATTCAATATAATGTTTATTCCTGATGTGAAAACTTAGAGCATAAACTCACGATATTTTGTCTTCAACGGGACAAAACTAAACCCGAAACTTCAAACACAACTGCTGATTAAAGTAGTCTTATCAAAATTTATCTTTGCACCCTTTGTGTAGAAAATTTATTAGGCTTTTGACTTGTAACAACCAAAAACAACATGAACCACGGAAACCCATAACAGGCCCCCCCCCCTTACATATATATACCCATGGTTCAGGAGCAGGTGGCTGATCTTCACATGGGTTGTGAATATAGTTCTGATCTGATATTTTTTCAGCTTTACTGATTTTATCTTTTACTCCTTAAACGTATGGGACAATAACTTGTTCTTTAATGTTTTCTAACGGAACTTAAAACCAAATTTCTATTTAGAATTTAAAACCAAAATTTCTGAAATCTACTAAATTGTCTTACTTACTTGCTCCCCGGCTCAACAAGTCTTTCCAGCAGCTGCATTTCTCCAATTTTTTACTTCCAGTTTAGCAACATCTCTTGCCACCTCGTCTTTCCAGCGGCTTCTCTGCCCATCTATTTTTCTATAATTTCCCAGGATTGCCATGTCCCACAACCTCTTCTGCAATCTCTCTCCATTCATTCTTGGAATATGACCTACCCTTTGTATCCTGTTTTTTTCAATATCTTTTATTTTCCATCATTCTTGACTGCACCATATATCCTCTTATTAATTTTTCTTCCAAAAATTCTTAGTTTTTGGCAGTCCGTCATCAGGTTTACGACCCAAAGATAACAACCGGTTAGATAAGAGTATTGAGCAGTTTCAGTATGGTCTTCCTTGAGAGAATCTTTTATTTAAGAGGCTTGAGGTTCACAAAATACGCCATATAGCCAGCCATTATTCTTTTTGGAGAAGGTAGGATTTGTTAGAGTTTGGCGGTGGTATCTTAATAAAACTACATGTTTTATAAGAAAATGAGTTTTATTAATATACCACCACTGAACTCTGGCAAATTCTACCTTTGCATCACCAACAGTCAACAATCTCCACTCCATTATTCGTTTTTGTATTTCATGGGTAATCCTGATTTACTTGTTCATCGAGGTGCCTAAGTAAATAAGACCAAAAAATCGACAAATAATATAAATCTGATATCAAAAAGTTTTTTTTTTTCAAGTATATATTTTTATAAGAGAAAGTAACTCGTCAGGCTGAGATTTTAACTCAGATCCTCCCGTATCATGCTCAGGTGCATTTTCAAGTACACTACCAAACTTCGTACTACAGCATGACAAAATAATTCATCCAAAAGAGCCAATGCTTCAGATAGACGGATTAGTATGTTAATCTGATACCCGACAATTTTGTTGTCTTATAAGGCTCGGATTAAGTACCTACTAGAATTAAAAGGATAAGAGATTTCATATAAAAGAGTTTCAGCAGGAGAAATAAAAGGACTTGTACTCAATAAATATATTTTATCAGTTATTAACAATAAATAAAGTTCATTCTAGAGAACAGAAAATCACATTTTACTTAGAATATTCTATAAATAAAGATGCATCAACCATTAAAGGCAACATTAATCAAAGCAGTGCTTTGACCATAACTCAAGTTATTATATCACCTAATGCTAAATTAATGAATTTAAATTATAATATAAAAAGCTAAGTCTAAATTATCATGCAATGAAAATATACACAAGTGAAATAACCAACTGCTTAACTAAATAATATTGCTATAAAAAATCCTTCAACTCTTCCTCACTCTCTTTCAGGGGGGACATTTTTTATTTATTTTTAATGAACCCGTGTAAAGAAAGAAACTGAGGTAGAGACAATGTTAAGAGACGAGTTAAGAGATTACATCTCTTTTTTCTATGATCTTTATAACATGTTACAAAATTATAAGATTATAATATTTACAAAATCAGTTCCCTCCAAATAAATCACTGAAACGTGAATACACCCTATAACTTAAAACTTGAAAAGTCTATTCAATAAATACTACATTATAAACTAAATAAATCACGAATAGTGCATCAATATAATTCCTAGATTATACACATACTGATTACTAGTACATTCTTATTCTTTCTTTTTGAAAAACGCAATTTTCAACAAGGAATTACAAGTCTTAAAATTTAAAATAAGTTGCTTTAATAAGGGTTATTAGTTTGGTTTCTATCTTTATCTGAATACCTTATAAATTTTCTCTAAATAGGAAACCAATATTTTGGTCAAGTGAGAAAAGAAAAATGTACACACATAATTTATTTATTTGTTTATTCATTTATTTATTATTTTATTTATTTTATTTTTTTTACAGCGCATCGAGATCTCAGCCATTAGCGCCAACAACCTGGTGCAGTAAGGAATTTTCTCAACGAGCATGAGAAAATTCCTGTCACTGGTGGGGATCGAACCTACCATCTCCCACTTGAGAATCTAAGGCATTAGCCACTAGACCACGGGGAGACCCACATCATTTATTGTAAGTGACTTCATAAAAGAGAATTTCAGAAGAAAAATAAAAGGACTTGTGCATTTATAATTTATTTATTTTATTCTGTCTTGAATGAATTTATCTCACTTCTAGATTGGTATCAGGAAAATTGTTCAAATGATTAATCAAAAGAAAAAGATTTCTTGATTATTTTTCTTAAGATAATGTAAATTAAACTAATGCTTGCAAATTTTACCCGTTGCACTGCTGAAAATCATAAATATAAATAATTACACATAATTGAAACAAGATATAAACAAATTTAACAAAATAAAAATAAATATTCTCAATTGATATCTAAAATAACTTAATTCTTAGTGATACTAATTACAATTTTCTTACTAAAATTAATTGTATAAATTTTAACAATAAGTAGGGCAGTATGCACTATACACGGAAAGCAATAATAAATTAAGTAATAAGTCAAAGCATTTATTAACAATTAATACAATACCTATGCATGAAATAAGAAATTACTTAATATCACGTAAACTTACATTTTCTCAATTATTACTGAGAAATATTTGTCAACAACTTGAGGAGAGCTTTTGTTCTTAGCTTTAAAAAACCTAGAGAATGTTCATAATAAATTACAGTCTTAACATGTTCAGCTACACAAAATCAAGGATTGGGATGTCCTTCTGGAAACATGCTGGTACTGAACTTTGGCTTACATACACAGCCACTCTCAACTAAAACGTAGTCTTGTCCAGTAAGAGTCACAGGACCTAACGGTATTACCAAAAATAGGTACGGCACATAAGTTTGTGTACATTCTCCCCGTACCACTTCACATTCTTTTGACCTAAAAACAAAGATAAAGTTAGATTATTTTCTACTTTGGTTATTTTAAACATAAATACATATTAAGTACTAGAAATGAAGCTGAGAAGTAATTTTTTTTTTTTAAACTTGCAAAAAAAGCAAAGGTAGTTATCACAAGTCTTGGAACGACTGGGTGATCTGATGAGTTCTTCCTAAATGTCTACTGGATGTCTAATGGAGAGGTATTAAAGATATGTTAGAAAAACTGATTTATGAAACTTTATCTTTATTTATATTTGCGGCTTCCAAGGCAAACTAACTCTTAATACTACTGCACTGTGCCTACCATAATCAGAATATTCCAAGTGGTCCAAGACCTGTGAGCTTGGTGAAGCATTTAAACTCTCATGGTGGCTTATTCCTTACAATGCTCAGATCTCTGTGCCACTGAAGAAACAAATATAATTTACTTTTTTAAGCTGAAGAACAGTGTATTTGAATCTGAATAATAATAAAATAAGAACAGTGTGTGTGTGTGTATATATATATATATATATATATATATATATATATATATATATATATATATATATATATATATACATACATACATACATACATACATACATATACTAGCTGACCCGGCAAATGTTGTTTTGCCATATAAATTTTTCTGGGGATTATTTTGGAAGTAAAATAAAAAATAACTAACTTATTGTAAGTGTATGGGAATTTGATCTATGACTGAAAGAGGAATAGAAGGCTGAAAACGATGACAACCAATAAAAATAACAAATCACCAAACATCCATTTTTTTTTTATTCATTGTACTTTATTATTTCAAATAATATATTTAAAATGATATATCATCACTAATTAACAAAATAAAAAAAAACAATATCTATCTCTAAGTGCAATGGAGAGTAAGATATTAATCCATCTTTAGCCAACACAAACAAACTGGATGATTTACCCATGCGAGAACAGGCCAGTTATAATTGTCCATGTGAAACACACCGGTGTGCCCAAATTTAAGCCACAAGCGATATCGTTTGGCCATGCGATTTATTGATTGTCATTGCGAATGACAATATAATCGGAAATTGAACATGTTTGAATTCATTTGGCACATCTGTTTACTGGGTGAGAAGTGACTCCGGGGGTATGAAAAATAGTTTACATCCTATTCTCAGATCTACCAACTATACACAAAAAATCGTTAAAGCCGTTTTGGAGGAGTTCTGTTACAAACACTGTGACATCAGAATTTTATATATTAGATTGCTTTTTTTTTTGTTTTTTTTTACGGTGCACCGACAACTGGTCCATTAGTGCCAACATCCTTGGTGTGCCCAGGAATTTTCTCAATGGGCCCTGAAATGCGAAAAAAACTCTGCTGCTAGAGGGACTCGAACCCCCATCTCCCGCATGAGAATCTAAGGTGTAAGCCACTAGACCACGGGGAGACCCAGCGGATGTATTATATGTACAATCAAAATCTAGCTTGGCCTCTGCTCTCCTATCACTCTAACATGTTACTTTTAAATTAAGGAAAGTAGATTATAATTGTAAATTAAACATTGGTTAATGACACTGAAGCTGAGGCTCAATCTGTTTTGAGAGTTGACAGAAATAAACATCAATGCATGTTGATTTAAGAAAACAATGTAGAAATAAGGACAAACTTAATCTGGAAAGAAAAAAAAAAATCATCACTAAAGAAAATCCTAGCTTATAAGTGAAGCTTCTTGGATTCCAGGCATAAGTTTCACCAATAAAACCAGTGTTACTTAGAGTCACCATTGGAGAGAATGAATTAAACAAGCAGATAAAATTTACACTAATGTTGCCACTCTAATAGTAACTCTTTTCACTAAACTGATAGTAAGTAAGATTATTGTATAGGTAAACGTTTTAAAACAAGAGAAAGAGAGATAGTGAGGGACAAGGAGAGAGACAGTCAGGAATGAAGGGCAATAGAGAGTTCAAAGGGGAGGAGAGCTTAATGTTTTAGAGAATTAGTGCTTAGAAGTAAAGTGTGTCAAATATGATAATATATTGGAATATCATATACTTACTCGCACACTTCATAAACCACTTGTTGAAGTAAGTCAGGAAACTTCTGGACTATAGTGACAGGCTGCCCTGATGTGAGAGAAACTCCATACATTGGAGCTGTTGTGTTATACCGAGTTTTGCACAATCTACCAGGTGTAGATGAAGGACACATATCTTTGCTGGAGAATTCTCTTCCTGAAATTTAAGAAAAAAAAAAAAAAATCATAAGTAATTCTCAAGAATACTAATAGATATATCATTTCCATCCAGAAGAAAAATTACTAATCCATATATATGCCCATTATAATACATATATTTTCATGAATCTTAGTTTCTTTGTACATATCGTTTGAACTTTGATTGCATCATTGAAGGAAATGACACTAAATGATGTAGGATTGTTATTCGTCATCATTTGTTATATTTTTTTTCGATTGCATCATGATTATCTTGATAAAGTAATATTCTTTAACTTAATTTATTGTTAATAATGTTTGTCTTTAGATGTAATTAAATTTTTCAAACACACAAAAATAAGTCTAATACTTTAAATAGGCCTCTAATATCTATTGAAGGTTTTACAAAAAACTCAACTTTCTTAGTAAATCATTTAGAATAAGATGGTACTATTGAATTTTGACATTTCTCATAGAATTTAAAAAGCTAGTGAACACTCCTCTTTCTTTAAGGCTTTAAGGGAGTAACTTTATTTTTTTGTTACCATTTTCTTTTTTATTGTCTTGAATGCTTCCTTAAATAATCAAAAATGATATCCAAGAGTGTTTATGTGACAGAAGAGTTTTTAAATGTGCCAAAAATTTGATTTTTCATCTAAGGTCCCAACATTTCAAAATTAAAACCCATTTTTGTAATCTTTTTTACATGGAATTATAAAAAAAATTAAAAAGAAAAAAATTGACATTTCAGTACATTAAACTTTAAAGTCGATTTTCTCAAAGCAATGTTTTTCAAATCGGGCTATATGCTAGCTAGTCCCTTCAATTTTCACCAGAAAAACTTCAAATATTAACTGAAGCTTCCTAATGACATTTGCTAATAAAGTACGTTGAATTTTTTCGATCCATTGAATTATAACGTTTTTATGACCAATTTTCTACAGATTTTTTAATAGAAACTGAAGAATTGTTCATAATTTTCAAGAAAATAATTATTTCTAGTTATTACTTTCTTCTTTCTGAATAATTTTAGTTTTTTGTTCAAGATTAAAAATTGCCACCTGCAGACTATCGCCCATGAAAAAAGAGGGTTTCATTTCGTTTTTCAAGAATTAAAACTTTCTTTTTTTGGATACTTTAACATCCCATATAAAACTTATGACATAAAGGATTGAAAAATATTGATTTATTCATAAATTTGAGAAAATTACTTTGATTTTGATCTCATAAGGTAGTATCACTTCTTAATGAAGATTGAGGTTTGGATAAAAATTGACTTTACCATAACAATTTCAAGTAAATCTATCTTATTAAGAATCCATGACAAAATAAATGTTTCTTTCACTTTCCTCCTCATATAACCCATTCGATGCGACGCCCGAGAATACTCGCCGGAGAAAGATGTTCCTTGGAGGCGACGCCTGAGTATTCTCGCCACAGATGTATCTCTTGATTGCGAGCCCTCCTTAGCCTTGAGCATGTACAGAGTGCACTAGCAGGAATGGGGGATAATTGCAGGTTTAACCCTTAACTGGTAACGTAAAAATTTTGAACGTTATAAGTAACATGCGTCTGTGAGGCTTGTGCACAGTAAAAATGTTCTTAGGGCATTTTTTAAGTGAAACCATAAATATTAGAGGAGTAGCTTATTATAATAATAAATAAAAAAACATTTTCATTGCTACATTTAAAATTCACGTCTGAAAACAAGCAGTGGTTTCGGAATGAAGTAGAAAGAGAAATATAGGGAAGAAAAGTAAGTAAACTTTGTTTTAAATGGTTATTGTAGGTTTGCTGCGTACCTAAACTGTAGTCGTTTCAAGTAATACACGTCGTCGTTCACGTAAGATAAACATGAAAATGATGATTAGTAAAGAGCGCCTAAGTAAAAAAAAATATTAAAAAAATACGGGCGCGTACGACCGCCCTAGGAGAACGAGTTTGGTCCGTCTGTGGAGGGAGTAGGCAGCAAACCCACGTCGCATCGAAAAGGTTAAGTAGGTTAGAGCTATTGATCTAAGATCTTTCATTCAAGTAACTCAAAAAATATTTAATAGAACACCCTCTTTTCACATATTACAAATCGGCCTCTAATTTAAAATATTTTTGAATAATGAATAAATTATTCAGAAATAGAATTTAGATATATATTTATATATATATTATATATATATATATATATATATATATATATATATATATATATATATATATATGTATGTATCTATATAAATATAAATATATATTTAATAAATATATAATATATATATATTTAGAAAAACAATGATCTATGGTACATTTTTACAATATCGATGCTTTTAATGAATAATGTTCAGGGTAGTTTCCATTACATTTTTCCAGAAACCTCTTCCATACTAATTTTACAGACGCAACATTCTACATTTACAAAACAAATAATATATAATTAGGGACTGGCTTTAGATAATCGCCTGTATATTGAAAAAAATATACGTTGCTTGTTATTTGGCAGAATCCTTCAATTACAAATTATAAGCTTCATAAAGACAATTACCAGTTCTATGAGGCTGTATTAAATCAGGATTAGAGAGAGCATGTGCTCTCAATAGTGCTTTTTGTGTAGTTTCTGGATCCATTAGGGTATTAGATCTCGCAATTCTATTCGACCCCCATAAGTTGCCTTTTCTGAAGTTTCTTGAAATAAGGGCTCTGCAACATATAAAAAAGTATAAATAAGTACAATTTTACATGTATTTGAGTCTATACCAGAAGTGTAATGTTGCATATTTATTATATAAAAACTTTGATGAAATAGTACCTGATGTAAATATCAAGTTAAAATAGTGTTTTGGTTAAATTACATCAGATAATTAACATATAAGTAATTCAAACATACTGTGCCATTTATTTTTTAATGCACTCACATTGAATTTAAAGGCTCATTATTATTTTAGGCTAACAGTGCTCACAAATTTATTAATTTAGAATATTTATTTAAATTAAAATGTCGCCTTTTACATAAGACAGATTTTTTTGGGGATGGATTATCAACAGGTTATAACACTTTTCCAGCCCTATATATCTGATACCTTTCTTCCTTCTAAAGAAAAGCCACCAGCCATAGTGAGAAATGTATCCAAGACCCTAGACATGGAATGGTGGTGGATGTTGCCTTAATACTGACAGCCACCAAGCCCCCTGGTTTATATACTTTGATTAATTTTATAATAAGAAACATAACGAAATGTAAAAGAAAAGAATATGTATATATTCTAAATAATATAAACAATGTATAGACAAGAAATCCAAAAAAATATATTTAAATAATAAAAAATAAAATGCAAAATCATACAGACTGAAAATGGCTTATAGCCGAAATGTTTCCACAACAAAAATGTAATTAAAATACAAAACTATTGAAGACTTAATAAGCTGTTACCAACTACCTAGAACATCTTAGTTTTCAACTTAGGATCTACAACATATATTTAAATAATGTTTTAATTTATTCAAAAGCTAAATAAAACAATTTTAACTACAGATAATAATAATAATATTAAAATCTTATTTAATTCAGTGAATAATCATCCTATAGACAATCAATTTTTATATTCTAATTTTATTTTAAATAGCTGATTGCGATCAGCTGAATGATACTACATACTTATATGAACTTCAAGAAATGACGTGGCCCTTAAGGCAGAAGGTTCATCTACTTCACATTAGGTTTTATTAATTTTTAAGCTCATGAAGAGGCCTCTAAAGGTGGGCAACATGAAGAAGAATTTGAATTAATTGACAAACTTAATTTTATTTTGTTGGACTGATCTTCTACAAACATTAAAAAAGTGTCCATAATATATAACATATGTGTGTATATATACATATATACACACATACACATATGGTACGTCAAAACAAATCCCAGAACGAATGGAAATTATTGAAAGATGGCACTTACGAAGGATACTGTATGTTATTTGGACCTAGGCAGTCTGGGGAATCGGATAATGCGTCTCCATACAGGTACTTGAGATTGTGTCCTCCACACTTTGAAGTCCCACTGGCAGAGCTGAAGAACATCAGCACAATGGTGCTGAGTATCTGTAACAGATTAAATAATAGATTTAATGTTATATAATAAATTTATGTCTGTTTTCTTTTTGAAATCAAATGTACTTCATTTAAATTTAAATGTAGCATTTTTATCCTAGTTCCGAGGTCAAGAAGTTCATAAAAAATATTGTCACTCCAACACAAGCTGCTAATTCATTAGAGATATTTATAAACAAATTTGGCCAACAAGAGCATTGAAAATGTATTCTATTGATTTATTTTAATGTCTAATGGTAAATTTCTATCTTTAATGGCCCTATTTCAATGGTTCACATAATAAATCTCTCTTGTTGAAGTTTACTCAATGAGACTTTTAGCCATAAATCAAAAATTACAGTTCCTATTTCCCATGGGAACGCAAGTGACACAAACACACACACATATGTGTGTGTGTGTCTATATATATATATATATATATATATATATATATATATATATATATATTTGATTGATAGACACATTTTGGTAACTGCCTTCTTGGATTTCCTGGAAACTCTCTACTTTTAGCACTCCCCCTCCCACTTTTTTAGGGGGAAAAACCTTATGATGTCGACCTTATGACACAATCCTGAGGTGCCAATAAGAAATGCCAGAAAGAAATATTTTATACACTCTAGGCCTAAAAAATATCAGTGTTTCAAATTCATTTGTATACCCACAGTCAAGTATATATATATATATATATATATATATATATATATATATATATATATATATATATATATATATATATATTTATATATCTTTGTCAGGTAGGCCATTGTTTCTTCCATGGTGGTAGCCGAGGAAATTAGAGTTAATTTGAAAATTCAAGTTCCTTAACCAGGAGGATCCGTCCACTGGAACATATTTTTTGGGAAAAACTCGCTTGAAAAAAATTGTACCTCTTTCGTTTTTGCGTTACTAGGCTTCCAGGTAAACGTTTTATAAGTAATTGGACGTAGGGAATCTAGTGAAACCATTTTCAAGGTTATATCTATAACCATTTTCAAGAGGAGTGGGAACAGTTTTTCTTAAATATCTTGAAGCCGGTTGGGAAATCGTAGCAAACGTAAGGCATTTATTCGAAGACGCATTAAAGTTACTACAAAAAGTCCGACTCGCAGGAACTGCATCATCTTAGCGCGGTTCCGTTGATATCCCTTTTGTCATTTGAAAAGCTTAGAATAGAAACAGATAATATGTGGTTCGGCCTTTGTTCAAAGGGCTTTATGATTTTACCTGGTCGGGTCCGCCAGACCCCAGAATCCTCTTCTAAAAATACCTATTTAGTACGTTTCAGTGCATTGAATAATATCAAAATTTTCCACCTTTTCTTGTGTTCGTCTACTATAGTAATAATTCTACAATTAATTAAAAAATAAAATAAAAAACCAACAGAATAATGTCAATTGAAAATATTCAAAAGACGTCATCGAATCTCTTTCTCTTGGCAAGCTATATTTCTAACAATGAATTGTTTTTCTTATTTTACTTAATCTGTTTTATTGTCAAATACATTATCCAACTTTAAGCAATTAAAAAATAACAAGGAATAAAAACAGACAAAAAGAACCGTTCGAATAAACGGAATCAATTACTTCAAAGTTTAAGCACTTATTTCTCCGATTGACATCGCTTATTCAAAACTTTCTTCAAAACCTTTTTTTTAGACCATTTAGTAAGCTTTCGAATGGTAACCTTTCGCTTCCCAAGATTTTCAACCGTTTACGAGATATTAATGAAAGTATACGAAGTTCCCAAAACTTTTCATTATTTATAGCAACAGAAAATTGATCTCATTTTACCTATCCTGTTTTACACACAAATACATTTTCCTAACATAAGAAATTACAAAAATAAAAATCAATAAAAAACTAAGGGAAAGAGACAAAAATTACGAAAAGAACGACAAAAAACCGTTCATAAGAGCTAAACAGACGTATTTGAAGTTTTAAGCACTTATTTCTTCGATCGACATCACCTAATCAAAAATTGTTTCAGAATCTTTTTTGTAGAGAATTTAGAAAACTTTCAGATAGTTCCTATCCACTTATCAAAATTTCCCAACAGCGTTCGAGATATTAATGAAAGTAAACGAAGTTCCCAAAACTTTTAATGTTTATTCATAAAATATTTTATTCTAACCCTTCCTTAACTCCAAACGTAACCAAAAGTTTAACGTGTTAGTTTTGATGAAATTCAAACATGCAAAAAATGTTTCAACTGAATCCCATGATTTTAAGTACCAAAACCAAACTAGGCTTTGTATTTGTGTCGGCAGATACCTGGGGTATATTTACAACTCTTGAGGATTAACTCCTAGCAGGTACATGTTTCTGTGGACCTTTTGTTCCTACAGGCAGAGAAAGGACTCTCTATTCCCTCATAGTATCTAACCTGTGTGAAGTTGAATATTGTTTCTAATTATACGTATTCTGTTTTATTGACAAATACATTTGACTACTATAAGCAATTACAAACACTAGGGAACATGACAAAGAACTCGGAGTTGGAGCCTCGACAGTTTCAAGTCATTTGAAGGAAATCGGCAAATCCAAAACTGACATTTCATACGGTACAGCCTGATATATTTCCAGCAATGAATTGTTTTTCTTATTTTAAATAATCTGTTTTATTGTCAAATACATTATCCAACTATAAGCAATGAAAAAATAACAAGAAATAAAAACAAACAAAAAGAACCGTTCAAATAAACGAGCTCAATTACTTCAAAGTTTAAGCACGTATTTCTCCGATTGACATCGCCTAATCAAAACTTTCATTAGAACCTTTTTTGTAGAGCATTTATTAAGCTTCCTAATGGTATTCTTCCGTTTACCAGGATTCTCAATCTTTTTCGAGATATTAAGGAAAGTATACAAAGTTACCAAAACTTTTTATGTCTGTTAATAAAATATTTTATTCTAACCCTTCCTTAACTCCAAACGTAACCACAATTTCAACAAATTAGTTTTAATGAAAGTAGAATATGCAGAAAATGTTTCAACTGAATCCCATGATTATAAGTACCGAAACCAAAAAACGGTATTCAAAAACTATTTTTCAAATTTCCTCGAAAACGGTTAAAGCTATCGCCCTGAAAATGGTTTCATTCGTTTTCCTAGCCCAAGAAGCATATAAAACGAGTACTTACAAGCTTATGAACTCAAAAACGTAAGCGTTACGATTTTTTTTGCGCGAATTTCGCCCCAAACGCCATCTTCCAGTGGGCGGATTTTGCTGGTTAACGAACTTGACCTTTCAAATTAGACGAAAGATTTTTGTACCAAATTTCATCAAAATCGGACCATTCGTCTAGGAGCTACAGAGCGAACAGACAAATATATATATATATATATATATATATATATATATATATATAAATATATACATATATATATATATATATATATATATATATATATATATACAAATTTGAACCACCGTTATTTTCGGTCTCTAGGGGTTCTGAAACGCGAAATTTTCTAGTCGGCACTTCCGGATTGTTTCATTGTATCAACCTTATAAGCGGGGTTCCTCCCTATGGGGGAGGGAGGAACCGCGCTAAAACGGCTATTACAGATGGAACGGACTCGTTTGGAGTAGTCGATGTTCAAAGGAAGTAATTTAAGCTTGGGATACTTTCAGTTTCCAGGGGTGGCGCTTAAGATCGCTTTGAGATTTCAGTTTACGTTTTCACTTGTGTTTACATTTTTTATCATTCGTAAAAAATGTTTTGTTTTTATTTTCTATTCTAAGCTTTCCAAATTACTCAAGGGATAAGAATGGAAAAGCGCAAGGATGGCGTACCTCCTGCGAGTCCGACTTTTTATTTCACCATCTATTTTTAAGTAACCGTAATAATAATAATAATAACCGGTATATATAAATGCATTCTTAAGGCGAGGTGCAAGTATTATTCTTGCTTATCTTGCGTAATAAACAAATAGAGCGAACGCTGAATTTGGTGCTCATGCGTTCCAATGCGTTTACATTCTAACTGAAAACTAGACTAATGGTAGCGACTTCATAAATGAAATGGTGGACTGAATACGATATTATTTTATAATTACGAGAATGATGTAAAAGAGAGATTTGCCGGGTTGTGCAAGGAGGTCACGAAGCAACGGGATCCAAAGGTAAATAAAAATGATTCTCTACCTCTTTGTTCTCTTCTCCTAAGACTCCATCAATGATGGGCCACTATCAACATTTGTAAGCGAGGTAGATCCGTTATTTCCCAGGGGATATTCCCTTGGGAAGGCACATTATATTAATGTTAACATCTTGTAGTGTTCCAAATTACAGGTAAGAGAGAGAGGGAGAGGAGATAAATAGAATCTTTAGGTGCCTCTTCAAGAGAAAAAAACACTCTCTACGCCTCTGTTACAACTTAATTGTAGAAAGGGAAATTACCCTTGCAATGGTGACGTCAAGATTGAGACCTCACATGACGTCAATCAGCTGTGAGTAGTCAGCTGTATACAATCCGTAGTCCAAAGGGAAAAAGATCATCCAGAAGAATATTATTAATTTAAAATAATTTTTTATTTTTTTTTTAATTTAATCAACTCTTAATAAATTATTTTGAATCTACATCATAAAACAAATACTATTTTAATACGATCACTGTTTTAGCGCGGTTCCTCCCTCCCTTCATAGGGAGGAACCCCGCTTATAAGGTTGATCTCATGAAAAGATCCGGAAGTGCCGACTAGAAAATTTCGCGTTTCAGAACCCCTAGAGACCGAAAATAACGGTGGTTCAAATTTGTTAATATATATATATATATATATATATATATATATATATATATATATATATATTTGTCTGTTCGCTCTGTAGCTCCCAGACGAATGGTCCGATTTTGATGAAATTTCGTCTAATTTGAAAGGTCAAGTTCGTTAACCAGCAAAATCCGTCCACTGGAAGATGGCGTTTGGGGCGAAATTCGCGCAAAAAAATCGTAACGCTTACGTTAATCAAAGACAAATAGAAACGGACCCGCTAGTGACAAGGTCTTGGAATCTTGGAAATCTATATTTCTAACAATAAATTGTTTTTGTTATTTTACTTAACCAGTTTTATTGTCAAATACATAATCCAACTATAAGCAATTAAAAAATAACAAGAAATAAAACAGACAAAAAGAACCATTGGAATAAACGAAATCAATTAATTTAAAGCTTTAAGCACTTTTTTCTCCGATTGACATCGCCTAATTAAAACTTTCTTCAGAACCTTTTTTGTAGAGCATTTAGTAAGCTTCCGAATGGTAATCTTCCGCTTCACAAGATTGTCAACGGTTTTCGAGATACTAACGAAATTATACAAAGTTACCAAAACTTTTCTTGTCTGTTAATAAAATATTTTATTCTAACCCTTTCTTTACTCCAAACATAACCAAAATTTCAACATATTAGTGTTGATGAAATTCGTACATGCAGAAAATGTTTCAACTGAATCCCATAATTCTAAGTACCAAAATCAAAGATAAATAGAAACGGACCCGCTAGTGACAAGGTCTTGGAATCTTGGAAATCTATATTTTTAACAATAATTTTTTTTGTTATTTTACTTAACCAGTTTTATTGTCAAATACATTATCCAACTATAAGCAATTAAAAAATAACAAGAAATAAAACAGGCAAAAAGAACCATTGGAATAAACGAAATCAATTAATTTAAAGCTTTAAGCACTTTTTTCTCCGATTGACATCGCCTAATTAAAACTTTCTTCAGAACCTTTTTTGTAGAGCATTTAGTAAGCTTCCGAATGGTAATCTTCCGCTTCACAAGATTGTCAACGGTTTTCGAGATACTAACGAAATTATACAAAGTTACCAAAACTTTTTTTGTCTGTTAATAAAATATTTTATTCTAACCCTTCCTTTACTCTAAACGTAACAAAAATTTTTACTTATTAGTGTTGATGAAACTCAAACATGCAGAAAATGTTTCAACTGTATCCCATAATTCTAAGTACCAAAATCAAAGACAAAGAACCCTCCCTAGGAAGGACGCTAGGCAGTTCGTTAACCAGCAAAATCCGCCCACTGGAAGATGGCGTTTGGGGCGAAATTCGCGCAAAAAAAAATCGTAACGCTTACGTTTTTGAGTTCATAAGCTTGTAAGTACTCTTTTTATATGCTTCTTGGGTTAAGAAAACGAATGAAACCATTTTGAAGGCGATAGCTTTAACCGTTTTCGAGAAAATTGAAAAAATAGTTTTTGAATACCGTTTTTGGTTGGGGACTTAGAATCATGGGATTCAGTTGAAACATTTTCTGCATGTTCAACATTCATCAAAAATAATATGTTGAAATTTTGGTTACGTTTGGTGTTAAGAAAGGGTTAGAATAAAATATTTTATTAACAGACATGAAAAGTTTTGGTAACTTTGTAAATTTTCCTTAATATCTCTAAAACGGTTGAGAATCTTGTGAAGCAAAAGTTTACCATTCGAAAGCTTACTAAATTCTCTACAAAAAAGATTCTAACGAAATTTTTGATTAGGCATTGTCAATCGGAGAAATAAGTGCTTAAATCTTCAAATGTGTTTGTTTTGTTCTTTTGATCGGGTTTTCGTAGTTCTTTAGCTCACATTTTAATGGGTTGTTTTTTGTTTTTTTTAATTGCATTTATTTATAGAATTAGTATTATTGTAGAAGAAATCAATAAAATTAGAAACATTTTGATATTTGTTTTGATATTTGAAATAACTGTTTTTATTAGTTGGGTTGGCCAACCAGTGGTGGATGCCATTCCAGGTATAAGGGTACGCTGCCCCTTGGTAAAGGGCCCTTTGTTTACGGGGTTGATTGGTCTCTCAACTCCGCCATCATACCTCCAACATTTAACACAGTTTCTATGCTTATTAGGTAGTATTTCTTAAATCAATCACTCATTTTCAATTCACTACAATGTCATTAATGACGAGCTGTGACTAAATCGGATCGGGTCGGGTCCAATGTAGGGACTCACGTCGGCCGTTGTCGGTCAAACGAAATCGGATTGGATCGGATCGGAAGAAATACGGTTCCAATGTAGGTGCAGACTAAGGAAGAAAATAAGAAGATTTATTTGTGCCTTCTTTCTTTAATTCTCCAGATGTTTTCGTTCTAGAGAATATATGAGTATTACTTAGGTGAATATGTCTTGCATTTACGCAATAAGATTAAGCACCATCTTTTTACGTTGGTCCAAACCACCTGAGAGCAAAATGCAAGGGGAGGTAGGGTTTCAATTGTTACATTGATTGTTAAGTTCCATAGACTCTTAAAGTTAAATTACAAGGCCTATGACAGTATTACTATTCTGGGGGCAGGGCCTCCGCGAGCAATTACTGCCCCCTGTCGAAATAACTTTATGGGCCCCTAAACCCCCACCCCTCCTCCATAAACATTGCCAAAAACTATTTAAAACTGGCATTTCTCTAAAAACAAAATTAAATACATGTCTAATTGAACGGAGTGGACAAATTTACATTTTTCGTAAGAAACATTGGCACTTCTTGGGGCAGCAAATTTTTGGAATGATAATATTTAAATGCTAGTTTGGATGTTCTCAATAATAATTATGTGAACTATAATTAGTTGTATGATAATATAATAATAATATTATATATAATATAATTTTGTTATTTCAAATTATAATACGAGTAAAAAAATGACACCAGGCCCTGAGACCGGCCCTGACCAATTGTCCACCGTGCCCTCCCTGGTGGGCGGTTTTGTTATGTTTTCAGATGAAAACTTAACGCAGATTATTTCTGCGTATGTGTTAATAGGATGTCAGAATTAAAATCACTAACTGCTGTGATGTGATCCACTATCGTGGACCCACCATTTACAATGAAGGACGAAAAAACGAATTGGGTGTCCGTGATTTCGTCCCTAACATGTAAAACTATGGAATATGAAAATCGGATCAAACTAGGGAACGAACATATTCTATCGATTGACGAAGAATACATTGATAAACGGTCTTATTCGATACTTTATTTAAGGCATTAAAGGCTATTCTATAAAGGGGTTAGATTTGGGACAAGCCGTATCTTCACAATCCAAGAGAGACATGGCCGGAACGATATCACAGACGCCCAATTCGTTTTTTTTTTCGCCCTTTATTCATTTGTCACACCCATGGAACCCTTGTGGGTCGTCATCGAACCTTGGTTATGTATTTAGTTTCGTGATATGAACACAGGTAGCATAATTGACAATGCACCCGAGCGGAAATCAGGATAAAATATGACTTTTTTTTATACTACTTTCTGTTCTTTAATGCATTAAATGTAGAAATAAAATAAATTTTGGAATTCTGCACAAGCTATTAGAATTAATTCCTGCTGACCCACATTGAGGCATAAGAGAAAGGAAGAAAGGAGGTATATAGATAGTGCGTCATCCTTGCCAGAAATTGATAAGCTGGAATGAGATAGAGCTGCTGGGTGTACCGTTACTCAGGATTCCCCTCTTCAGACCAGCTATCTGTGTTGTTCTTGTTCGACCATGTCCCTGTCTTAGGATTGTTGTACAATTTCTTCTCACAGCAGGCACTTACTCACTGTATTCAATAAGAATCTTAGTAGCTTTAGCAACAATTCTACGTTCTAATTTACAACTGAATTATAGTTTAAAATAGTCGATTGCTAGTATCAAAAGAAGAAGTTGGTTGTTCGATTTTCGGAAGGAACATTTCGATGAGTTACCATGTGATCTGTTTATTGGAATGATGTCCACAGACAAACTTTCTTTTATAAAAGAAACCCAGGACTACAAATTGATTGACATTTTATAAGTATTGATGTGGTAAAGACATTTTTTGAAGTATACAATTTTAGGTTTTTCCTCGCTCCCAATACGATGACGGTGACCGGATGAAGCAATCCGAAAGTGCTGACGAGAAATATCCTCGTTTCTTTTGGAGGCTTGGAGGAGTAGTACTCCTTTTCTCTTTATAATTACTTCATTTTGTATTTTTTTTATTTTTTGACCGACATATTTCACGAATGTTCGCAATTGTTCAGGTCCACTTGTTTTTGGAAGTCCAAAACATAAAATGACTTATTCTATTTTCAGAGAAGGCTTTCGGAGTCAACAGCTCCATCTTCAGCGCGCCCAATACTCTACTGTAGGGTCTACGTGACCCGCTTAAATTAAGTATTAGATGCACTAAAGATAGACTTGTGTGTGGACTTCGAAAGTGTGCTATGGAAATAGGATAAATAATTGTGATCGAGACCTGGTATCTAGGTTTTCCTATTCGAATTTTATAGATATTTGAATGTGGGAAATCGAATGGAGCCATTTAAAGATTTAATCTTTTACCGTTTCAGAGAATGCATGAAAACAACTAGAACTTTTATTTTTAGTGTTCAAATTAGCTGAGGTACTTGAACATTTTTGCACTTAATCTAATTTTGGTTACGTTTGAAAAAGAGGAGTATACAAAAAGAGCAGTAGATACAAAGTTGCAACTTAAAATGACAAGAGCTGGAGTATGGACTTTTGGAGTTTTCGTTTATTTTGTTAAATATTTCGAAAATGGTTGTAAAATCGCTGCAAGTGGAAGTTGACCGTTCGAAACCCTAATCAATTTCCTACTCTACGTAAATTTCTAAAGTAACACCTCGGTTGGAGAAAACGGAGCTTGAAGTTTCAGATGGGCTGCTTTCCTTTTATTAAAGGTAAAATATTTCGATTTTCTATACTTGTCGCGTTTACTAATACATGCAACTTGTCACTAAAAAATATCTACTAATTACTAAGGTCGTGTAAACTAGGTTCGAGTTATATCATACCTTCAAAGTGCAGTCATTAAAACATCGTATTTTCAACCATCTACTTTTTGCGGTTCTTTGCGGATGCCACTCTGGAATATCTATACTCTTATTTTTTGAGTTATTATAATTAAAATCTTTGACTGCAACGTGTAAAATACAATTTTTTTTAAATGAATATTAATCTCAAACATTACCGGCGGACGTTTTCACCATTTCTGGTCTCGAAAATACAATAGAATATGCTTCTTGAGGCTTGATCACCACCATGTTTTTATGTTCCACGTCCTTTCAAAGGATTCTTAATGCTCGTCATAAGAGAAAGATTGAACCATCTTAAAAATTATTTCTGCAAACGAATGAATGAAATTTAAATAAATAAATAAATTCGACTCACTGAAAAAATGTCTTAAACGGACATAAATGCTTTCATTCATGCTAAATTAGCTCAAAATGGAATTATGTCCTAATATGAAGTATTTCCTTGTATAAAGTAAGCGTTGGTTTTGAATGGGTTATTAATCAGACTCCATGCCGTGAGACAATAGAGATTATGAATGGACGAAATAATTAGCCACGTTAAACAAGAACAATTACATTTCATTCATGGATATACCCTTTCATTGATAGAGATAGAAGCAAGAATAAATAGCTTGTACTAACAGCCGTTCATACTACGGAGGGTTGTATACCGGACTTCCAACAACACCATTTTGCTTTACTTCCGACAATGAAATGTTGTCCATGATATATTTCCATGGGTGCATATAATGGGGGGCTGCAGACTGATTTTAATGATTTTTTAGATAGAGCCGTATTGAACAATGTGTTGTTCATGGATCACGGACTGAATGAAGACGAATTTAAATTATTGGTTTGATTGGGGCGCTATTTTCCGCTCAGCTGGTGTTCTCGGCCAACAACCCCAGAGCAATCGTCGAGGGAGACTAAGGCCTCCGTAGAAAGAAGATCTAAAGAGAATCGCCTTACTGGAACGGAATGTATCCAATCCTCTCTAAGTACAAGTCAAGTATTACCATCCAAGTTCTTCAATTATTGCGTTCATTTTTTAGTGGGGAGTCTGTAAGGAATAACATCCAGAACTAACGATAGGGATGTATTATGAAAATAAGAAAACCGTCCCATTAGTTGAATGGATAGATCTGAAACGACACCTCCAAACCAATATATTATTATAATATCTCCCTAACTGCTGTACTTTTTCTTCTATACAAAACTATCGAGCCAAAGTACACAAAACGTTGGAAATCAGAGGATCAACTACCTTAAGGAACAACCTAAAAGTGACATTCATTATGAAGAAAATGGATTTCAGCTCCACATCAGCATGGGCGTATATAAGGGAGGCTACAGCCCCCCCCCCCGAAATGTTGATTTGATCGGTAAAAATGTAATAAACCCCTTAAAAATAAATTAAATAAGATCATTTAGTTCATTAAAAATATTCTGTTTTGGGTGTAATAGCGTTTTAGTTGGCTAAAACTCTTCCAAGATCTAAATTGTTAGTATTCCATACACCGGAAATGGTCTCAGCTCCCCCCCTCCCCCCGAAATTTTCCAATCCCCCTCCGAAATTATTTTCTATATACGCCCATGCACATCAGTCCGACTCTCAGAAAATACAATATCTTAGTGTTTCCATATAATACTTATCCATGGTGTGATTTAGAAAGCTTAGAAGAGAAAAGCGAAATAAATTATCTTTAATGGAGCAAAACCAACACATCTGAAACATTGAAAGTTCCGTTTTCCCCAACTGAGGTGTTGCAATCGAAATTTACATCTGAAATTATAGGGTAGAAAATTGATTAGGGCTTCGAACGGTCAATTTCCACGATTTTGCAACAGTTTTCGAAATATTTAACATAATATATGAAAAGTCCAAAACAGCTCTAATCAGTTAATGTTGCAACTTTGTTTCTTTTTCTCTTTGAATTATTTTCTTTTCCAAACGTTACCAAAATTATAATTTCAAAAATATTTAAGTCTCTCGGTAATTTTGAACACTAAAAATAAATGTTCTATTGTCTTTTTCCCGAATATTCTCGGAAACGGTTAAAGATATCTTCTTGAAAGTGGTTCCATTCCATCCCCCGCATAGAATAGCTATAAATCAAATAGGAAAATAAAAACACCAGGCCTCCAGCACTATTATTTATTCTATTTTAGAGCACGCTTAAAACTTTACCTTGAGTGCGTCTTTACCTTGAGTGCGTCTAGTACTTTACACGTAGACCTTAAAGTAAAGTAGTAGATGCACTGAAAATGTAGCTGATGACCCCCCAAATACAAGTTATTAGGAATGGATTTTATTAATTAACCGACAAGTAGGCTCCACCTCTATTCTACTACTTAATTGTCCCTTGACACATCCTATAAACAGCCCAACAATTGTTTAGTGACAGGGTGGTTCCTGTTTGGACCGTAATGAAGGCACTCGACCACTACGGTTGAACGAGTACTTGTCACTTGTCACAAAGCCAGCTTACCGAGAGGGACAAGTACTAAGCTCGTGTAAACTAAGCACAACTCTAGGCTTCGACTTGTAAATTTTTGGAGCAACAGAAATGGGACAAGGTCGCTCTTTCCTAATGTTGACATATTCAAAGACCACAAATATAAAAATAAAGGCAAATGAATGAAGGCTTTGTTAAGAACGAATTCTCCGACATGTTTTAGAAAGGAAAAGTAGCCCAGTAATGAAGTAAGGAATTTGGTTAAAGAGCACAGGTGAAACTCACAACACATTCTGAATACCAAGTACTCCAAAAGTAGACTACACCCCTTTCAATTATTATTCTACCTTAAGGTTAGCTTTCAGTTAGAATTTAATTGTCCATTGTTAGTTCTGTAATTAGCTCTTACATTTTTAATTTATCATGATGATTAGATAGTTAGCCGTCGAGGTGATAAGTAAAGATGGAATGGTTGGGATTCGGCTAGGGCTATAGCCGAATCCCAACCATTCCATCTTTACTTATTTTTAATTTATTTCTGATGCACATACGCACATCCAAATGAGAATTGTTTCTTTGATGATATATAACATCTCAGTTAAGAATATTGCTATTCTAATTATTAAAATTCATTTTATTTACAGAACTTGACAGGCCATAAAAGATGAGAAAAATAATAAATGAAAGCTCTTAGCATACAACAAGCAATCTTTATTTCGGGGCAATAAGTACAAGTATTTTCTACAATTGCTCAGCAATAACGCTGAATTATTAAATTATTCAAAAAAAAAACAAAAATAAAAACAGAAACAAGCTTTTTTTTTCTTTACAATTGTGGTTTATTTCTTAGGACGGATCGCGCTCCAAAACAAAATGAGTCACTCCTTTTGACAGTGACTTGCGATCGTAGACTCATTCCAAAAGAAGCTCTACATTTTTGTAGTCTTTGTTGTTGTTTCCGAACCATAAGGGCATGCATTAGTTTTGGGACTGTGTATAGTACTAAATGAAGTCATATTTTAAAATAGAACAATTGAATATTAATTATGTTTCGCGGTTAAGTATTGTGTACAAGTATATTTATTTATTTCTTTATTATCAAGACTCTCATAACGCAGATGATTCGCATGTGTGTTCAAGTTAGTTAAGGTCTATGTATGAATATGTAACTTTTATTTTACGAGAGGGGAGTTTTAAATTTCTGTATGTCATGGGCGTATATAAGGGGGGGGGGCTGCAGCCCCCCTTCCTCGAAATCGGTGAAAATGTGTCATAAAAAACGGAAAAATAAATTTTGATGGACGTAATAGCGTTTTCCATTGGATGGGATTCCATTTAAAAAATAATGGAATCCCATCCACTGTTTGACTTCTGTCAACAGCACAAGATAAATCTGAATCCTCTGAAAACCACAAGTAGCAGATCCTCCCATCCCTTATTACGTACGACAACCTATCCCACCCTCCACTTTGGGGCGTTTGATACCATGACATGAGAAGATATTCCACTGTCATGTCCGTCAATGCACAGCTGAGCGGCCTTCTTGAAAACGATTCAGAAGACGAGGAGGAAAGTGCCACCATTCTTTGTTGCTTACTCACTTCTAACATCTTCACCCTCACTTTGCAGGATTTCTCCTTTAGCTTGTTTACCTCCTTTTTACGGTAGTGATTCATCAGTTGGAATTGCTCAAATGCACTAGTATCATTTTCTGGTTTTCTAAAATTCAATTTATACGTTTGGCAGTATGCAATAGTTATGTTCTACACATTGTTTGCAACTGATTAAGTAGAAACGTCTTCCGATTTTCTTGACATAGCGGTAGTTCTATCGTCATCCAAAAAAGAGTCATAACTTCGCCATTAGAATTTGCATGGTTTCTCTTCAAGCCCGAAATTCCCCATTAACCCATCAAGTTGTGCCCTTTACAATGCCAAAGGGATGACTGGAATAGTAGGTGGGTGCGCTGGTCCTTGAACCCCGGACTGGCCCACTGGGTTGTCTGCTTTGTCACATCTCCGTACCGTTACTCGAACGAGTCCGCCTTCCCCTCACTCACTCTCTTTCTCTCTCACTCCTCGAAACTCTCTTTCTTCTTACTCCCCCTCTCTCTCATTCCTACTCGAGGTGCCTACACGACTGACCGCTCATCAGGAACCGGCAGTGGGCTAAGCGGTTAAGGACACCTGCATTCGTTGACCTGAGGTATTGTGTTTTAATCCTCGTCCCTCCGTCGTCATTTTAGCGCATTTTGTCCGTCCTAGTAGCGGGGAAATTCGTTTTCTTCTTGCGTTGCGATTTGTTTCTCCATCGGTTTACAATTTTAAGAACGAGTTATTTCGCCGATGTCCACCAAAGCTTTTATAAAATGCCCCATAAATGCTTACAAATTCCTGAGATTTCAAGGATAGAAGAACATACACAAAAGGAGTTCAATAGTTCAATTAGGGGTCTCCCGTGGTCTAGTGGCTAGCGCGCTAGATTCATAAGCGGGAGATGGTGGGTCCGATCCCTACCGGCGACAGCGAGCCCTGAGATGAGAAAATTCCTGGCTGCACCCTGGATGTCGGCGCTAATAGCCAAGATTTGTCGATGCGCCGTAAAAAAAAAAAAAAATGTAATAAATAAGCAGAACGTTAAAGAAGCGAGTTGTGTTTTAACTAAACGAACCACAACTTCAATGCTTTCCCAGCTGAGGTAGTAGTATCAAATTTACGCCTGATCTTTATTATAGGAAATTTATCCAGCTTTCGATTGGTCACCTTCCACTTACAACTATTTCTTAACCGTTTTCGAACTTTTTTAAATATGACATGATTATTATTTCGCATTGTTGCTGCAAAAGTGGCCCAATTCCCCCAAAACAAATTCCTTCTTAAATATCACTCCGTAAATCTACAAACGTGTATGAAATTCGATTATTACGTTAGTCAGACGCTTAAAAGAATGTCCCACAACAACCCGCGAGATAGACCAGTTAACTCGGTTTTGTAGGTAACTGACTCTTGTACAAATGGTACGCGAATTTCGTATACTGAAAAACACGGCAAAAGGATGGATGTCTTGACGGGTGCATGAAGTGTAGGCCTAAACTTCCACTTTTGAGTGACGTCACTATAACCTTTCATTTTGTTACCTCCAGTATACGTAGTTGATCTCACTGATCCAATTATTTTTCTCAACGTCACAGGAATCGCCAATTCAACTATTTGGCACTGATCAAGGATGAAATACGACTTAATTATTATAAATACGCCAGGAGAATCTTCTGGATAATTCACTGAATCGTAGAACCCTTACTTCCTCTGGCTTCCTTTCCTCTTGTGATTCAGTCATTCCTTCTAGTCTGACTCAGTCAAGATCCTGTTGCTCGTCATTGATTTATAAAAGAAAGATGCAAATGGTATCTTCTTTTTCTCCTTTATAAAATTAAATTGTAATGATGTACTTGGCTGGATAACTTTCCAACCTCAACAATCATCGTTTGAATTGGTGAACACTGCTACTTACTACATTGGTGCCTATACAGTAAACATCTTTTTGTAATTTAGGCCAAAACTAATATGCAAAACGAATAGGAAGCTTTTAAAATTTAAGAACACACCGTTGTAATTTCTGTATATTTATTAATTAGGCAATAATGATTAGTTTGTTGGTTACGAATTCGTAATAATGTGAGTTAAGCAGTTTCACGTTTTAGCAATTGTGTTCCTTAGTTACGTATTCATTTATTTCCCTGAGAAATGAATGAACCATTAATGGTTCATTTATGGTTCTACATGACCATAGTATACATATCGTCGGCTTATTGTTAAAACACATTAAATACATTTTCTAGTTTTGCGTAGCTTCAAATGTTAAAAAATGTTAAACTTCTAAAGTACCGTTCCATTTAACAAGTTGTCTACCACAGTATCTAGCAGGATTCCGATGTTGAGTGAGTTGGTGGTCTGTGTCCAGTGTTGGGATTGGCGTCCTATTTAATAACACAGCAAATTACCAGTCATCTTCAGCTGAGCGCAATTAATGGAATTTGATATCGCAGGGAACACGATAGGAGTGCACTACCATCTCCTAGGATCCGGTCACACTATGTGCCTCTTTGAACGATTTATCGCATTCACCTGCAATGGCCACAGCCATTAAAAAGAAACGCATGTATTGAAAACATGAAACCGACTTACACTGACGTTCGCAGACTTGCACGGACGACTGACATAGGGAAAAAAATCAATTTGTTTTTTTCTGTCAGTGTAACTACGATTTGAAAACGAGAATCATGGAAATGATTTATCAAAAAATTAAGGAATTCTTCAACTTCTGTAGGAAATAAAACCAAAGTCATATAAGAATAGGGATTTTTTATATGGGATTTCATTACATCCAGAGGATAATAGATAATTTGCCAGGTTTCATTGGGAGATAATGAAAAATTATTTTAGGCTGTTGGACAAGTGTATGGAACTCCCAAACTCTTCCCTCTCTTAATTAATCATTAATATATATATATATATATATATATATATATATATATTCACAGTAAGATACACTGATCTATAATGTTTGAGACGGAACGGGTAGTCGATCCTATTTTAACCAAAACGACAATATTGTCCGTGCAATAAAATCTCATCGAGTGTGACCTAAGGGATGGTAATGCACTCCTACTGTTACCCATAATCGAACTTGACCTTCCGATAAAGCCTACCTAAATATCGCGACTTTTGGAAACGTTTTGTAGACTGTAGAATGTGAACAGGCAGATATATACATATAGCAATTGGAACAACCTGTTTCATCGAGACATTTTCTTCAGGAGATGCGGATAGGGTCATCAGGTTGTCATTGTTCGCAAATTTTCCTATAGATGGGAGCAGGGGAGCCTTGTTTTGGCAGGGGAGAGGGTACTTGTTTTGTCGTTTATGTACATTAAAAAAAATATATATAGATCCCATTCCAATAAATGGATATTTCTATATTTCTAAACCCCATTCTTTTTACAAGCTCATAACATATACATTTTTTCCAATTAGCAAGGCCCGGCCCCCCACGGCGCCCGGGCCCGGGACAACTGCACCCGGCTGTCCCCTCTTGTGGCGGCCCTGGATGGGAGTAACCAAAAATCTTCTTGTAATTTTTTCTTGTAATACGCGTTGGTATAGGGAGCTAAAATTGTGAATCTATATTTTTACTGCAGAAGCCTCACAGGTTGCATTCAAGAAATGCTTTCAAATGCATTTGAAGAAAATAAATATGTTTTTTCGATGGAACTTACAACAACCAACATCGTGCAATAATGCATGAAAATGTACGGGATGTACGTATATAAATAAAATACCACAATAAAATAAACGCGTGTCGATATTATAATATGGCAAAATCTGATATAATATGAAGTAAGCTCATAAAACTACCGAAATAATAACTGACTTCACGGTGTTAAATAATTTCACGGAAGAAATTCTGGTTATTCAAAACAGTCAGAAGAGTACAGTTGGCCTGGGTTCGTTGATCTTAGCTTTTTTCTCGAGATTCTAATTGAGGGTTCTCATATGAATAAAGCTCATTATTAATCACATAGTTTAACAATTAAATAAATTCAATGATACGTGTACATACATATTCTATTGAAAACAATAAAAAGTCCGTCACGCAGGAGCTGCATAACTAAGCACTTTCCTCAGAATTTGAGTAGTGTAGACTGCTTTCCAGAACAATTTGCTTAAAATATCCTACATAAATAAAATAAAAACGTGAATAGTTCTCAATTTGTAATGAGTAACTGATCAATTATTAATTTGCTTCCAGAGTTATGTTTACACATGGTACCTACTACACTACGTAATAAATACAAAAATCCTCATATTATCGTATTTTGATCTAACGCAGGAACAGGATACAGTCCCTCTAGTGGTAGAAAGCGCTCCTTGCGGCGGCTTTGTGAACCTACGTCTGCCGGCTTTTCTATTCAAATATATTACAAATTAAACCCCCGCTTTCCGATTGACCGATTCAGCTCATTTTTACAACACTTCTTTCTCATGAGTTACCCACGACGTATACCGCGTTTCGTTACAATACAGCAGAAATTACGACCGGTATGAGTATATTAGGAATTTGGGTCCGGAGTAAACCCCCCCTTCTAATGAACCGATTTAGTTTATTTTTACAACACATATTTACCTGTAGATTACCACTACGAATACCGAGTTTCGTCGAAATATACTAAAAATCACGGGTGGTAGTGGCGAATTGGTATTGTGGGTCCGGAGTAAACCCCCCCTCCTAATGAACCGATTTCGTTTATTTTTACAACATATATTTACCTGTGGATTAGCACTACGAATATCGAGTTTCGTCGAAATATACCGAAAATCACGGCTGGTAGTGGCGAATTGGTATTGTGGGTCCGGAGTAAACCCCCCCTTCTAATGAACCGATTTAGTTCATTTTTATATCTCACTTTTCTCTCTATATTAACCCTAAGAATACCAAGTTTCGTTGAAATATAACAAATATTACGGCTGACATAGTCAAATAAGTGTTTTGGGTTCGGGGTAAACCCCCCCTTCCGGTGGACCGACTTTGGTGGTTAACGAACTCGTTCAATCGTTTGCTAATTGAATGATATATACCAAGTTTCGTGACGAAAAAACAAAAACTCTGGCCGCTATCGTGTTAACAGACACATATATATATATATATATATATATATATATATATATATATATATATATATATATATATAGATATATATAAATTTTAACGGGGGTCATTTTCGGTGTCTACTAGGTAGGATCGATAAAGATTTGAAGAAATTTTTCAAAAATTCCGTCATGAGTCCAACCTGAATAGCTACTTTCCTACTTCGGAGGAAAGTGCTAAAACTAGCTCCTATGTTTTCAATAATTATTATTGTTTTCAATAGAATATGTATGTATCATAGAATTTATTCAACTTTTTATAACTATGTTCTTTTATTTAACTATCTCGATATTGATCTTGCCAGACGGTAGTGGCAAGATCAATCGTCATTACTTGCAAGCCTTCGAGATTTTCATATTTAAAAAACAAACTCACTTGGTATGGCCAAAATATAACTACAGTACAAGACAATATGGCATCTACACATGGTGTAGTTAAGGGTATTTTTTTTTTGTTGTAAAATCGATGTTTAAAAAACGATATCTAAATCAATTTCGATATCTATCGATCTTATTTCGTATTGATATCGTATCGATATTCGATACATAAATAGTCAGCGATTAAAAGTACTGTATTGCCATTTAAAGTTTGCGTATTTCCGTGTTGAGCTTTTTGTTTATCAAATATAAAATCAGTTGCAACAATGATTGAGTGTGAAATTGAAAAAAATTAATTGTAGAAGATCCAATGAGAAAACATTTCCCCTCCACCAAAAATCTGTACAGACAAAGTATTATTTAATGAATGTAACCGCTGAAACACTAAAACAGGATGTAGTGAATAAAAAAAGATGATTTTCCACCTGGTTGTGTACTATTAAAACAAATACTAATGGACAACAAAATAGCAAATGTTTTTGAATGTTTATTGTCAATAAAAGACGGTGACCATTCGATTTTTACTACAGAAATTTAGAAATGCATGTGGCTGCCAGTGTTTAATGTCAACTGCGAAAGATTTTTTTCTGCCTATAGTAGTGTATTGACTGACAAAAGAACAAATTTAACGCTAACTAACTTAGATTTATTGTCTTCTTTTGCATTTGAAAATAAATTGAAGTGTTCGGGGCAAAATAGTGCCAAGCAACATTCTTAACAAAACTTAACTGTAGCTACTATATGTTGGATATTTTGTGTGACTATCAGTCTATGATGCAAATGCTAGTAAAATATGACTACAAGCTCAGTACGCTACTTAATTTTGTTGCCCCTAATGATTTCAACTAATAGTCCCACATAATATCCAACATATAGCAGCTAAAGTTAAGTTTTGCTAAGAACGTTGCATTTTGCCGCGACCCCTTCAATTTAGTAAATAATGAAAGAAGTTTATATGTTGTCTTATTTATTTTACATTTTTTCAAACGGAAAATTTATCTTTTTAAAACAAGAAATTTTTAATTTCAAGCCCAGAAAAAGATATTTTTAAACCAAGATTTTTCTTTGTCTCTACTTATAAACTATAGTTTGTTTGATGTGTGGACTTGACTGTCCAAAAATTGGAAAATACAAAAAAAAAAAAAAAAAAAATTGCGACATTACCTGTGAAGGTTTCATGATTGTCACCGAGCTGCACTTTGACTTTGATAGTACTGAGAGGACTGATAAGACGATACAAGTCACTCGACGATAGGACACATGATGTCAAGTCAATGAACCTCCAACGGTACACCTAGTCCCTGGGAATGGAAGGGTTTGGTCCTCGTCTCTCGCATTCCGTCTCCCCACTTCTGGGAAGGCCCCCACCGCTCACTTTCTGGACAACATCCCCACCCCCCGAAAGGCATTAGTCCGGTATTTCGGACGTGAATTTCTTTCGTCGTGAGGGGATTTCGAAAGTAAAAGATGCGCGGAAGGACAAGTCATGAAACGAATGTGGGCGATGTTAAGAGCTTAAAAAATTGTTAGAGTATGTTAACACATCAAAAAAGTAGCTTAGGCATACCGGTATGATTGTGAAAAAGATAATAATTTTAGCAATATTGCAGAGAGAGAGACCAATCTGAAAGGAAGCTGACCACTGTAGGTGACAGCAATATCCTAAACCAATAAACGGCAATGCTTTTTTTTTTTTTTTAAAAAATAATAGAGTCCTATGTATATAAATTCGATATCTGATTTTAATTAGATTCCAATATACAGGATTAAATTTTCCAGTCGGCATTTCTGGATTGCTTAACGGGAACTACCTTATAAGCGGGTTGGCTCCCTATGGAGGAAGGTAGGACGCGTTAATATAAAGATACTGCATTAAGGAAGAATATACAAAATCAATATATTGAGAGGAGATCGTTGACCGTTGATGATGCGAAGGTAGGGATTGTCGGGGTTCGGTCATTATTCTTATATCTGTTCCCATGTACTTCTAACTTAAGCACTACTATAGCACATTGTTCTTCTAGCTGTTTTTATGTTTTTTTCATGTATATATATATATATATATATATATATATATATATATATATATATATATATATATATATATATGTGTGTGTGTGTATATATATGTGTATATGTTAGTATTAAATCTGTACTTCTTGTTTTTACAGCCCTGATGAAGGCTTGAATTTCAAGCCGAAACGTCGGCAACAATAAAACCATTTTCACTGTAAAATGTAGTTTTATTAAGAAGCAATGACCGAACCCCGACAATCCCTACCTTCTTAAGAACAATATATGTTTGTTTTCGAATCAATAAACTAAAAAATAGTTCAAACATTTATTATTCTTTGATTTATGTATTTTCTTCTTCTTCTGTGGGTTTTTTCTTCCACGTCGTTTGACTTCTTTCGGATTACCAAATGCACGCAATATGATGAAATTCAATCATGTACATATCATCCCTACCATGTCAAACTATCGAATATGCAAATCGGAGCCAACTAGAGAACGGTTATATTCAATACATCGACGAAGTATTATATTGAACAATGGTCTTATTCGATATTTTATTTAAGGCATTAAAGGCTATTCTAAAGGGGTAAGAGTTGTGACAATTTCTATCCATTGAAGAAGTATTATATTGAACAATGGTCTTATTCGATACTTTATTTAAGGCATTAAAGGCTATTCTAAAGGGGTAAGAGTTGTGACAATTTCTATCCATTGAAGAAGTAATATATTGAACAATGGTCTTATTCGATACTTTATTTAAGACATTAAAGGCTATTCTAAAGGGGTAAGAGTTGTGACAATTTCTATCCATTGAAGAAGTAATATATTGAAAAACGGTCTTATTCGATACTTTATTTAAGGCATTAAAGGCTATTCTAAAGGGGTAAGAGTTGTGACAATTTCTATCCATTGAAGAAGTATTATATTGAACAATGGTCTTATTCGATACTTTATTTAAGGCATTAAAGGCTATTCTAAAGGGGTAAGAGTTGTGACAATTTCTATCCATTGAAGAAGTAATATATTGAACAATGGTCTTATTCGATACTTTATTTAAGGCATTAAAGGCTATTCTAAAGGGGTAAGAGTTGTGACAATTTCTATCCATTGAAGAAGTAATATATTGAAAAACGGTCTTATTCGATACTTTATTTAAGGCATTAAAGGCTATTCTAAAGGGGTAAGAGTTGTGACAATTTCTATCCATTGAAGAAGTAATATATTGAACAATGGTCTTATTCGATACTTTATTTAAGGCATTAAAGGCTATTCTAAAGGGGTAAGAGTTGTGACAATTTTCGACAAGCTGTATCATCCACAATCCAAGAGCAAAGTCTCGAATCAGGAAAACGAGATTTTGCATATTCGATAGTTTGACATGGTAGGGGCGATATGATGAACAAGCTTTTGTGGTTCAGACGAGTTACAACCTATCCACACTATTTTTATTTGTATATTTGTTTATTGAGTTCCACATCGTTGGGGGTAAACACATTTTGCAGGCGATTAACCCCACTAAGAAAGTAATTTTCGATGCTTTGATTCATGAGAACATCAGGTTATTTTGAGAAAGATCTTTTTTATTTCATATTTTCTCCTTTAAGAAATTGGAAGCCGAAAAGAGAAGTTCGTCTAACCTAACTGAATAACTTTTTATCCCTCTTTTTTTCTCCTTTTTTAATCTGAAAAAGTGTTCCACTGAATGCTTAGGCGCGAACCGATTTCTAGAATTAGTAAATGTTGAGGCTCAAAAAGCCCAAGGACGTTTTCTCCACGACCCCGTCACATTGCGATTGTCCGCTGAATCCGGAGCACCGACTGTCCCAGACGTCAAGGTATTGACTCGGAAGCACGTCTGACCATTAGAAGAGGGATTCTGAATGTGCGGAGTCCGTGCAGGGATGTGGGTTGGCGATTGACGCAGACAAGTTGGATTTTCAAAGAGCTGCAAGAGGAACACCGTGACCGAAGGAACATCTTGATTTGCTGAAATTGAAAAACAATTACGATCCGAGAAGCGTGAAAAGCAATTATCCTCTCTTTCTCTTGTTGCTAGACCATCCTCTTTTCCATCAAACCCCTTTCTTTATAGAGTACCTCAGTACATCAACCTTTGAAACAATATCAATGACAATTTAAAAACAATATCAAACAAATAGATGAACTATGCAAGTTACATTTTCAATGTTCTTTAACGCATGAAAAAATTCGATTTCCAGAAGCTGCGCCAACTTAACGATTTCTCATATATAATGCTAATATTTGGTGTAATTTGGAAAGTTTAAGACAGAAATTCTTAATATTTTGCTTTCAATTATCATGATATAAAGTGTTAAAAGGATGGATGGATGGATGGGGTTTAAGGACGAAAAACGTCGAAGGTTATCATCATCTTGAAAAAACGACTATCATCGTACTTAAAATTAAATCAAGGAGGCCCGTCGGCGCAAAGTGGGCCAGATGATTTAGGAAAATCGATGCACCGAACAAACAAATAAAGAAAGCTGCCTTTTCTGAATTATTGTCCTGGATTATTCAGGGTCTATTCTCAACCTCAGAGCTTGAACAACCTTCAAATATTTAACTTTATAAAAGTTAAGTCTCCAGACAGAGAGATGAAACCAGTCCCCCTGCTCTCCGTGTAGTTGCCTTAGCCTAATAGGGTACCGGACTTCAAATCACAGCTTGGCAATTGAAGTCATAAATGGAGCCAAGCCCTTATAAAACAGTGCCGTCTGGCTTTAGATAAAAACAAATGTTACGCCGTCTATCTAAAATATTGGCTGCCTTAGAGGACTATACTTGCTATGATGAGATATCTTCAGAGGAGAGAGCAGGAGAACATTTTTTTCTGAAGTTAAAGATTCGAAAATTCAGTCATTGATGATGTATACTGTCCTGAGTAATAAACAGTGGTTCAATAAAAAAAATAATGGAGCACAGGGACAACGAGCAGTGGCCATGAAATAATCCTTCGTCAAAGCTTGGAGAATGTAAGAAGATATAATTCTGTACCCGAAGACAAGACATAAGACAGGGAAGAGGCGTGAGAAGCAGCTGGTAGAGAGAGAGGACCGTTAAATCTAGTTAGTGGTATCTTCCGTAAACGGATGGGAACCCGTTAAATGTGGAATACACCACAACCAGTCGGCCATACTACACCATCCAGCAGACAATCCGCAATTGCTTCCTTCCATCTTAATCATATGCAGGGCCGCCACTTCTCAGAGCCGGGCTTCGGACCAGATCACGGGCCCCCACTTCTCAGAGCCAGACTGAAAATTATAGGACTTTGGACATTTTAAAATTATTTTCATCTTGAGTTTTGAGCGAAATGAGAATAAAAGCCGACAATCGGTGCAGCAAAGGTCACTTTCGGTACTTGTAGTTTTATTACGACTCCTAATGAAATATACTATTCTGGGACTGCACTTGTTTGGCGTTTATGTACATTAAAAAAAATATAGATCCCATTCCAATAAATATAGGCTACGTCCGTCTATATTTCTAAATCCCATTCTTTTTACAAGCTCATAACCTATACATTTTTTCCCAATTAGCGAGGCACGGCCCGGGCTCGGGACAACAGCACCCGTCAGTCCCCCCCATGTGGCGGCCCTGCTCATATGTAATATAAGTTCATTGTAGATTCCGTTAATTACTTATTTATTCCAAGTTATGTTTTATGTATTATATCCAAATGTATATATTGAGTACTGATAATGGCTGTGTATGAGGTATTTAAACATTTTTATTCATGATCAACATTTACAGTAAGTAAATAATCTAAGGGGTTAGGTCCGCCAGTAAATATACTGTTGGTGGAAGCCACCAGCATACTGAGGACTAATGACGACGCGTCGTCATTAGTCCTCCCGGAGGACTCCTCCGTCAGGGCCGCCACATGGGGGGGACAACCGGGTACAGTTGTCCCGGGCCAATCCTTGCTAATTGGAAAAAAAAGTACCGAAAGTGACCTTTGCAGCACCGATTGTCGGCTTTTATTCTCATTTTGCGCAAAACTGAAGATGAAAATAATTTTAAAAAGTCCTATAGCAAAGTACTAGAATTTTCATTCTGGCTCTGAGAAGTGGGGGCCCGTGATCTGGTCCCGGGCCCGGCCCTCCGTATTGCAACCAGTGACGACTAACTCCTCCAGAAGGTATGCCAACTGTTTACAGAATGTATTCAAAGAATATATTATATCGACCTAACCATGTCAAACTATCGAATATGAAAAATCTCGTTTTTCGGATTCAAAACTTTGCTCTTGGATTGTGGGCAATACGGCTTGTCGCAACTCTAACCCCTTTAGAATAGCCTTTAATACCTTAAATAAAGTATCGAATTAGACCATTTTTCAACATATTAATTCGTAAATGTATCGAATATGTTCGTTCGCTAGTTTGCTCCGATTTTCACATGGTAGGTACGATATTAACAGACATCAGCAGTTTGGAACTTTTCATATATATTATTAAGCATATTAAATATTAAAGCTGTTGAGAAATATTGCTAGGAAGACCATTTCAAAGCCTAATCAATTCCTTTTAGAATTTATATCTCTATCATATCTAGTACTCATGTGTAGAGCTACCGCTTCTCGTAGTAGTTGTAATGGCGACGCTTCTTTCTCATTGTGACTGTGTACAATATACTCCTTATTAACTTAAATGTTAATGTTCTTTATTAATTATGCTTTCATAGTCCTTAATTACCCCCCCGCCAAATATTCAGAGCAAATTTTGAGCTGACTACCTTAGTTGACAAAATGCAACTCAATGCTTTGCAAGTATTGGTTTGGTTACAGTGAAGGCGAAGCAATAACAATTTTTAGCATTCCAAATCTACTTCTTGCGAATCGGCGGCATTGAATTACGTGGACAGTTGGAAAATATTCTTCTTTTTTCTAGCCTCAATCCTCTATTTTCTCAGATCTCAACTTCATTTAATTTAAAAGTAATAAAGTCTAAAATTAAGTTGTCATAACCTGACGTTAATGACCTCAAGATTGGCCCAAAACCAAAATAAAAGTCCTACTCCAGAAACTATGTCACCTTAGCGTGGTTTCCGTTGTTATTCCTAGTGTCATTTGGAAAGCTTGGAATTGAAACAGTTATTCTTTTGTATAGATATTTCATGAAAAATGGAAACATATTCCAATGAAATCTCCAAGAAAAGCAACATTGTCGGCAAGGCACAGGAAACAGTATCCTAAGCAGATTTGATGCCTTCCCAAGGTTCCCTAAACCTAAAACATTGTAGTTTGCATTTAAATATACATTATTATGTAAGTTATTAATGTTTTTAACAGAAAATGGCCAATGGCCATAGCCACGTTGAATACACCGGTTCCCGTAGATCACCGAAGTTAAGCAACGTCGGGCGTGGTCAGTACCTGAATGGGTGACCAACCACGTGCTGTTGGCATTAGAAAAGGGTGGCAACCTGTAGATAGCCCGGCACTAATAGCCAAATAGTTGATGCGGCATTAAAAAATGTATAATTACGTTTCGAACCTGTTTAGGTTAGGTTCATCTTCCGGCATCATAAATTAATTCATGTAAGGTCTATTATAATTTTATGTCAAAGACCATAATTTTAAAGTTTGAGAGGCAAACTTTAAATCTGGTTAAGAATCTCATAATTAGTTAAGTGGGCGTTAGATTCACACTTACTTGTCCACTCAACCAATTTTGAGATTCTTACCTGGATTTAATGTTTTACTCTCAAACTTCAAAATTAAGGACTTAAACGTGACTGAAGATGAACCTAAACAGGTTTGAGACGTGGCAATTATAACTTAATGTTTTAAACAATTTTGGAGAGCAACTCCTGCTAGTTTTTTTTTTTTTTTTTTTTTTTTTTTTTAACGGTGCATCTACTGCTATGGTCATTAGCACCGTCCTGCTAGTTATTAAAAAAAAAAAAAAATGAAATTGTCGACTCATATTTCAATTAATACAGTAGGAATTTCTAAACAAATAGACTCAAGTATGAAAATCAATCTTCTGTCTTATTTAAGCCTAAAAAAAAAAGGAATAGGTATTCCTGAATTAAGAGATGAACGTAAGACAGCGAAGGGCTTGGTTTGGTCGGCCTTCGGGGAGTTGGCTCCCAGGCTGGTCAGCACTCCGCTTAAATTCACACTCTCATTGCTCGGAAAGGGTTAATGTTGACAAAAAAATCAGGTAAATATGTAATTCCACTGGTCTGTTTTTGATGGTTCTTTATGTTTTTCTACTAAGTTTCAATTGACGTAGAGCCACTTTCATGAAAATTACTATTATGTCCACAGAGTGCTTATTAATATTTGGGTCAGCTTTTCTTTAACTTGTTACTAAGTTTTGTTGTGAAAGAATAAAAATTCTTGCAGCTATTGCTTTAGCTGACACTTGCATTCACAAATACATTTCAATGAAGATAACTTCTGGTACCAATAGATTGATGATTTTTTTAAAAAAAATGTTTCATTAGTATAAATTTGATGGATTCATTATTCTAGAAAAGGAGATTATAAAGTAAAAAGCGAAATTAAAAAAATCACTTATAATTTACAAACGACAATATAATGAACCAATAAGTTCATTTCATATAGTTCAACATATAAAGTATATGTTATAAGAAGATATATCTATTTACAAAAATATACACGTGCAAAGAAGGTCAATAACAAGAATAAAAGTAGGCATTACTATCATAAAAATAATTGCTTATCCGTTTTTTACAAACTAAAACATGTTCATTCATTTAAAGGAGCAATGAAAGGATAAATTCTTAAAATATAGAATATAAATTTGTTTACAGAATGGCTTATAAAAATTAGGAATAAGTTGACACTGACAGCTATATACATTTAAAAAGAGCAAAACACCTGGATAAATAAGCTCTCTTCGTAAAATAACATTTCATTAAGAGCTTCATCATTCGAACTTAATAGAATTAACAGATGTGTCAATTTGACCTCCTCTATATGAACCACGCTTCTTCTTTGTTTTCTCATGCCGAAAACTCTTGCCTTTTGTAAACTTCAGTACTTGATTAGCTCTCTCTCCCCAACTGCCTCTAGCACCCCTCTGCAATAGAAATTCATTGTCAGAAATAGTCAACACTATAAAAGCAATCCTGAGGATATATTAGTTAATAACTATTCCACAAATAATAGCTACTGTGAAACTTTTTAAAATCAAGAACTACTCATAAGAAATATTCAAATCAGTCACTACATTTAAATTTTAAAAAATATATATATAAAATATAATTTAAACTAAGGAACACTAATGCATGTAACTAAGAAACAAAATATCATAAACTTTACTTGACAAATAATAGCAGTTACAAAAACTGTGGTTAAGGGATTATACATCATGTTGAGATATAAAAAAAAATGTTCTTTTTTTTCTTTTATTAGACAAACTATTTATACTTTTATAGAATAAATATTGAATCAGGACTACTATTTAAAACTAGCATACAAAATATCTCATCTCCTAAACGGATTTGTTAAAATTGACACCACATTTCTCCTATGATATTGATAACACACACACAAAAAAAAAAAAAAAAAAGTCCGGACCCAGAGACCAGACCATGTTTACTATATGTTTTTGGGGTCCCTGAATCCAATCCGGGGTCAGAAAAAGTCCGGCACTTTTTGTTTAAGCCCCACCCCTCAAAACTCATAATTTAGGATATTGTACACTATAACATTTTTATTCAAGTTGTTAACCAAAATAAACGACTATTTCCTGGGTACTGCCTTTTAGTGCTTAAATGTACTAATTTCTTGAGACCTTCAAGAACTCTATTGGTTCATTTGGAGCGAAGTTACAGCCTTTTAAATATAAAACTTTTCTAAAAAATTCGTGTTTTTGCTAATATTAGCGCGGTTCCTCCCTCCCTTCATAGGGAGGAACCCCGCTTATAAGATTGATCTCATGAAACAATCCGGAAGTGCCGACTAGAAAATTTTGTGTTTCAGAACCCCTAGGGACCGAAAATAACGGTGGTTAAATTTGTATATACATATGTATATATTTATATATATATATATATATATATATATATATATTTGTCTGTTCGCACATTTCTGGCTACCCTAATGGTCCGATTGTGATGAAATTTGGTACAAAAATCCGTCGTCCAATTTGAAAGGTCAAGTTCGTTAACCAGCAGAATCCGCCCACTGGAAGATGGTGTTTGGGGCGAAATTCGCGCAAAAAAAAAATCGTAACGTTTAAGTTTTTGAGTTCATAAGCTTGTAAGTACTCGTTTTATAGGCTTCTTGGGCTAGGTAAACGAATGAAACCATTTTCAAGGCGACAGCTTTAACCGTTTTCGAGAAAATTGGAAAAATAGTTTTTGAATACCGTTTTTGGTTTGGGTACTTAGAATCATGGGATTCAGTTGAAACATTTTCTGCATGTTCTACTTTCATTAAAACTAATATGTTGAAATTTTTGTTACGTTTGGAGTTAAGGAAGGGTTAGAATAAAATATTTTATTAACAGACATAAAAAGTTTTGGTAACTTTGTATACTTTCCTTAATATTTCGAAAAAGGTTGAGAATCTTGCAAAACGTAAGATTACCATTAGAAACTTACTAAATGCTCTACAAAAATGGTTCTAATGAAAGTTTTGATTAGGTGATGTCAATCGGAGAAATAAGTGCTTAAACCTTTAAAGTAATTGATTTCGCTTATTCGAACTGTTCTGTTTGTCTTTGATTTTGGTACTTAGAATTATGGAATTCAGTTGAAACATTTTCTGCATGTTCTACTTTCATTAAAACTAATATGTTGAAATTTTGGTTACGTTTGGAGTAAAGGAAGGGTTAGAAAAGTTTTAGTAACTTTGTATACTTTCGTTAGTATCTCGAAAACCATTGACAATCTAGGGAAGCGGAAGATTACCATTCGAAAGATTACTAAATGCCCTACAAAAAAGGTTCTGAAGAAAGTTTTAATTAGGCGATGTCAAGCGGAGAAATAAGTGCTTAAAACTTTAAAGTAATTGATTTAGTTTATTCGAACGGTTCTTTTTGTCTGTTTTATTCCTTGTTTTTTTTTTAATTGCTTATAGTTGGATAATGTATTTGACAATAAAACTGGTTAAGTAAAATAACAAAAACAATTTATTGTTAGAAATATAGAGTTGCAAGATTCCAAGAACTTGTAACTAGCGGGACTGTTTCTAGTGTTAGCTGACCCTTCCAGGTAAGATCGTAAATAAAGACCTTTCAAGACAGGTGGAACCAAAATAATAACTGCTTCTATTTTAATCTTTCCAAATTAGACTAGGGATAAGAACGGAACCATGCTAAGATGCTGCAGTTCCTGCGAGTCGGACTTTTTTTGTATTTAATATGTTTTCTAAGGCATACAATCTTTGATTTTTTACACAAAAATTGTCTTAAGACCTTCCCAGGTAATCCCTGAACTGATACAATCTTTAAAATCCCAAAATACAACCCTTAAAAAATCTCCACATATTTCTTTCGAACAATGCATCAATTGAAGTAAATTAAATAAACGACCTTAAATAAATTAATTAAGCTTCCATTTTCGAACTACTTTTTTAGAAATTTGCCTACCTGTTCATTAAAGAGTCCTCTATGCATTGGAAAAAGATAGGACCTCCAAGCGGTATTTGTTTTTGGGATATGGAGCCTCAAAGATACATTTTTAACATGGGAGACAGAGGCAGGGTTTACCTAATAAGAAAGTGAGTTTGCTTACCATTTTTCTCAAAAAACTAGTATAATAGCGAATTTAATCTTGCTGACAGAAGTTTTAATAGGGCAAGCGAGCGGTATTTGTTTTCGGGATATACTCGTAAACACTCGAAGTCTAAATCCCGTGTTGTTAGTATATCTCATTCAGCACATTTTTCATGAAACCCTCCAAGCGGTATTCGTTTTCGGAATATTGAGCCTCAAAGATCCATTTTTTAACACGGGAGACAGAGGCAGGACGTATCCAGGTTTACCTAATAAAAAAGCGAGTTTGCTTACCATTTTTCATGAAAAATGAGCTGAATGAGATATACTAACAACACGGGATTTAGACTTCGAGTGTTTACGAGTATATCCCGAAAACAAATACCGCTCGATTAAATCCAAAAATATATGCAAAAACGTGAATTTTTTAGAAAACTTTTATTTTTGAAGGGCTGTAACTTTGCTCCAAATGAACCAATCGAGTTTGCCAAGGACTCAAAAAATTAGTATTTTTAAGCACTAAAAGGCAGTACCCAGGAAATAGTCGTTTATTTTGGTTAAAAACTTGAATAAAAATGTTATAGTGTACAATATCCTAAATTATGAATTTTGAGGAGGGGGGCTTAAACAAAAAGTGCAGGGCTTTTTCTGACCCCGGATTCGGATTCAGCGACCCCAAAAACATATAGTAAACATGGTCTGTTCTCTGGGTCCGGACTTTTTTTTTTTTTTTTTTTTTTTTTTTTTTTTTTTTGTGGCTGTGTAATTTTTAAATTTGATGTGGGAGGATTTCTTTAATTTTCTTTTTGTAGAAATGATAGCAGCTTAAAAAAAACAAATTTTTCTAAAATTTTGAGTTTAATAATGTATAATTTATAAACAGGGCACTCAATCACAATACTCCCACATAAAATCATAGATGTTGTATGTAAAAATAACTGTAGTAAATTTTTACATGATCAGATTAGTAGGCCTTGGGAATACATGAGCCCAGAGGTCAGTGGGTCTAAACAACCAACTCAATGTTTGAATAAAATAGAGTCAAAGTTGAACATATCAGGACTTTGGAAGAGTAAGGGCGTATAAGAAAAATTGACTTTTTTAAATTTTATTTTCTGATTCAGAAATATGTAGGTAACACGACACTTCGCCTTGTTCCTCTGGTTCACCTTTAGTTCTCTCACAGTTTCAAGTTAAGTGAATAGCACCATCATTATGAAAAATTCAATGTCCTATTTCAAGGGCAAATCCCGGGTCTGAAACCTCCCTCCTAGCATTTTGTTACCCATAAATCACGCGACAAAATAATAATTAAAGCATTGAATTTAAATTGCATACTTTTTCCATCAGCTTTATGAATCAGCATTCCATAGAGTGAACATTCACTCTTGCTATCCTGAGCCGCTTCTAGATCTTTAACTTCGATTTCCCAACATCCGGAATTCGTGATTCGCTATTAACTCTTCCAAGGTCCTGATATGGGGTAGTAGCAAAAACTTGATTTATACAGTTCCGATCATACTAGACGAATTCTCAGGTCCGTTTTATGATTAATATGCAAAAGAATTGGAGAATCCGCACATAGACCTCTTAATTTCCTTCTGGACTTAATATTACAAAAGTGACAATATTCAATAGAACGCAAGCTAGGTAGCAGCAATTGTCAAAAAAATCACTTGGATCTCTTTACCACCCACAAGATTGGGGAGTTCACAATCCATTCCTTAACTTATTTTTTTCAAAAATGTCACTTGACCCCTCCCCCGTCTTCTGGGGCCCTCATATATTTAAAATGCTCTTAAAATGACAAAAAACGTTATTTGGCAGAAAAAGAAAAGAATTATCAATGAATACAAATTAAGGGACAGTAAAATGACAAACATAACATTAAATATGAATAAAGTCACGCTTTTATATCTCTTGAGTGACCTACAATGAAAATGATTACAATATTGTTAGATTAACATGCCGGGCCCGGCATATGCGTCAGCAGATAGCTTTGCTTTCTTTCTATCCCTACTATTCTCGGCCTTCGTATTTGGTTTAGGACCTCATTACGTTATTGCTGGTTAGGTTTGCGGGTCTGGTATCGTATGATTCTGTATCTGCCAGAACAACTCCTTCAGCAGGCCCGCTGTCATATTGTACCCAGGCGGCTGTGGCGTATTTGACCCTAAACTAAATTGTAATTAATCCACTAAATGTACAACATTTCACAAGTATATTTTTCTTCACATATATTTTTTTTCTTTAATGTTTGCCGAAATACCTATACAAAAGGAAGACTTGGACCCTCAAGGAAATTTTTTTTGAAGCTATCAGTCCTGAAAATAAATAAATATTAAATAAATGATCTTACCTCAGTCATCAAACTTTATTTTCTTATTCTGTGCAGCCTCTCCTCCATCATTGTTCCCAAAACTACTCCTGTTATTGTCCCAGCTCTTCCTAAAGCCTCCTCTACCACCACCGTTATCCCCATCACCTCCAAAACTCTTCCTCTTGTCTCCGAATCCTCCCCTTCCACCTCCTCCTCCGAATCCACCCCTCTTATTACCGAAACCTCCTCCCCGCCTATCTCCACCCCCTCCAAATCCACCCCGCCTATCGCCACCCCCTCCAAATCCACCCCGACCGCCTCCTCTCCTATCTCCCCCTCCGAAACCACCTCCACGACCTCTATTGTCCCTATTACCGAAGCTGTTTCTTCCTCCTCGTTCGTTATCACCAAAACTTTTCCTTCCGAATCCACCCCCTCTTCCCCCACCTCTTCCAAAGCCTCCTCCCCTACCCCCTCCTCCTCTTCCACCGAAGCTGTTTCTTCTATCTTCATTACCCTAAGAAAAAACAAAACAAAAAAAAACATTGATAATGCAGCGTCAGCAAAACATGGTGCCAATAAAAGATCATTCTGCAGTGCAAAATTTTAATATATTAAATGACTGAGAGAAAAATGTAAAACTTCAGAAATTAATTTCCATTCACTTCTCATGTAAATAATCAATAATAAATTGGCTTTTACTCGATTTTACTTTAATAAATGCAATAACATTAATAGGATAAGTGAATAAATTTTAAAGAGAGTAGGCACCATGCTGCATTAGCTTTGAATAAAAAGTGCTCTACTCTCTTACCTTTGCTTCAAAAGAGTTATTTGAAAGTCTAGGATCGATCTCAACATTTTCCTCTCTAACTCTTCTGTAAGGTTCCGAACGCCTTTTGTTCTTCTCAGAAAAGTTACTCTAAATAACAATTATGGAGTTATTAACTATAAATTAATACATTTAATAAATAATTTTGCAATGCAGTTTATTTAAAACTACCATAAAACTAAAACATATTTAAGATATTGACTAAAAATCTGTTCATTAATCTTGCAGAAGGTTTTCTTGAAGAAATGTAAAAAGGTAAAAAGGTCAACATCATATAATCATGCAAACAAGATAAATTAGCTTCATTTAATAAAATTCATCTATTTATTATTTTTAACTCTTTATTTAATTGAAAAAAATTAACCCACCCAGCAGGGATTTGAACCCATACCCTGCCATTTCATACTAAGACGTATAACGATCTGCACTGGGTTACACATCACAGAAAGGCGAGATATTCATACAAAGGAGCTAAAGCTTCAGATAGTTGGCTTACTGTTGTATTTATCTGAAGCCAGACAATTATTATATAATGCTCAGAATAGTAAATACTACCCTATTTATTCTAAAAAATATAGATTTGCAAATTGAAACTTTTGTTTGGTGTATTGAACAGTGGTTAGCGAACATTTCTTTTTCTTTTATAAGTTATAAATATGATGCAATAAGTATTTTCCAAACCAACAGAAAATAGGTATGTATACTAGATATTCAATCTAAAATGAAAAATTTGGAGACTTATTTCATTCGGAACTTTTTCCATCATAAGTGATGATTTATTACACTAGGGAAAATGTCTTCATACAATGAAATAGGCCTTCAGAGAATAAGCAAGATAGAATCTTACATTCCAACGACTCTGGAAAAATTCCCTTTTTTACACCATGGACATTAGAAAGGGCCGGAAAAGCTGTAGATAGCCAGAAACTAATGATAATAGACGTAGATGTTCTAAATGTTTTCTTAGCTACCCACTCTGAATTTGTACCACACTTTATCAATGGAGGTTCTAAGTAAATATTGACCTGTATTTCCTCATTATTCTCAAGCTTTTTATACTAGAAATATTTTTTTAAATTATTGTCATGCCTGTTGGGGAGGCTATCATCACTGGCAATGAACAGAGTACTGTGCGGTGTACTCCAACCATCGCCAGTGACGACAATCTCCACTAAAAGTTTGTTTCCACTTCGTACCCTTTATACATTACTTTATAACCAAATTCTCTTTGGTCGGAAACTTTTGCATGTGACTGTATACTGGCAGAACTAAGCCTTAGATTATTTTTAAATTATACAAGAAAGACTTAGCACACGATATGAATTAATAAGTACTTGTTGGCTACTTACATTTTCTTCTCCGTCTTCAGCTTTAACAAAATTAGAATACTTCTTATCTCCAAACTTCTTCTGCAAAAAATAAATCAAACGTATTGTTAAATATTGTGAATAAAAATGTCAACACCAAATGAGTTAAGAGTTATTAAATACTAAGATAAAAGCTTTTTAATGAATGGGTAAAGGTATACTTAAACCCTGTGGAGGAATTCTTACTTTTGTAACTGACTGTAAGGGAAGTTCAATGGCTTTGCCTTAATTTCCCTATCCCTATACTTGTTGGGCACTTTCCTTAGTTCCCTTGCCCTTCCCTACATTGTCCTTTGTCGAAATAATCAATTTGGCTTGTGATTCAACCGTGTAATCCAAGTATCCAGTTTTTTTTATTGATCTTTTAAGGTGCGTCGATTGCTGGGATGCACCAGTGACCAGCTTAAAATTCTTAAAAAGTTTTTTTCTGACAAAAATTTAGGCTAATTACACCTTTGATAATTGAATTGATGAATCCAAGGACTTTCTACATATTGATGATCTAAACAATCGTCTCAATGAATCAAACTTTTCGGATGAAGGCTTGATCCCCAAGAAGCAAATCTTCCAACAATCAAGGGCAGGGTTGATGAGTTGTCTGTTTTTTTTGTTTTTTCATTTTTAATGGATTGGTTGAATGTCTAAGTTAAATATTGTCAGAGGAATTACGTAAATATTACTGAAAACAAGCTTTTCTATTTTTATTGTGAACCTTTTTGGGTTATCAAGAAAAATAGACACGAGAGATTGAAAACAGTACTCAGCAGAGCAGGCTGAAAACATCGTACGGGTTACAGCAACTCTCGGCGCATACATCACCCACTTAGCACTTAAAAAGGTAATTTGTCATGAATATTCTGAATTTACTTAATTTTTATACTTGTAATAATAAACACAAAATCAAGAAGTAAACATTTTTTTAAAATTAAATTCTGATAATATTTTTTTTCAATTCTGGCATAGAATTAAAATTGAATTAATGGATAGTGAACTATTAATAAATCTGATTCCATCATGTATGATAACTAATATCTGCTTTAATATTGTATTTATAACTAGACATTTGCACAATAACAAAATTAAAACTTATTTTAAAACAAGAGAATTATACTCACTGCTGGCTTTTCATTTTCGTTATCAAAGGATTGCTTTCTTTTCTTTAAGTTTTCAGGAACTAAAAACAGAAACAAACCAAAGTAAGAGTCTAAATAAAATAAAACAATGTCAAGGTGCTTCTAAAATGCCTTTGCATTAAAAAAAAAAAAAAAAAAAAAAAAAAAAAAAAAAAAAAAAAAAAAAAAAAAAAAAAAAAAAAAATGCACTAGGAACACAATATAATTTATGGAGGGCATCAGACATTTTAACAAATTATAAACCCATTGGACATTGACTCCTTCAAAGCTTTGGTAACCTATACATTCCCATAAATGTACTTCTGTTAGCAGACCATTGTCAGGTTGGCTGCACCTATATTCGACCCGTACTTCTCCCGATCCGATCAGATATTGGTTGACTGACAGAGGCCGAAATGAGCGATTACATTGGTCCCGACCTGATCCGATCCGATCTAGTCACAGCTTATCAGTAATGATTGCGCACTGAAGTGAAAATACGTAATTAATTTGTGAAATGCTGGAAATATATCAGTCCCCCAAAAAAAAATTCTTAGTGTAACAGTTATTTTTTTACTGTAACACTACGATAAGAGGGGCATTAGTATTCATATTTTAAAATAATTTATAAGAGAGGTAGCTAGAAGGTTGTAAAAATCTTTCCGCATAATTTAATTAACAAGAAAAACAAAAATTTGACTAGACAAAGTTGTTCTAAGTGTTATTAGCTTTCATCTTAAAAAAAAAAAAAGCATTCAAATAGGATAAGATGTAGAGGGTGTCGACTTTTTTTAAACACAATATGTCGTTTGGCCCAATTTAGTGTCGGTCGCTCAATATCGGTCTAAAAACAAACAAGTTTCATCATTCCTTCTATATACACAAACTGAAATATCCATAAAAAAATAAATGTCTAATACATACCACTAGTAGTTTCTTCTTCACTTGAGTCAGAACTTGATTCATCTTTTTGAGCGACTTTATTTGATGCAGGCTTTGCTCCTGCTTTTGGAGGCAATTTTACAGCTGGAGTTTCATCTAAACAAATATTAAATAATAAATAATGTAAGCACTCGTAAGTATTTTACATTAAAAAAGTGTTTTATGAGGTTGAGAATATAAAAAAACAAAAAAAGTGATTATTTATACATCTTATATTGGGTTGTTTAGAACGTTTGTAAAGATAATAAGATAAGATTTTATCTTAATTCGTTCAACTAATAAGGAATGCTTATATGCCTTTAATCCTAAATGTATAAAAAAAAAATAATTGTTCATATCATTATAAATTGAAAGAATGAAGAGAGTACAAACATTTTGGACAACCCAATATTTTTAAAGAATTAAGAGAACAATCAGGCGTACCTGGTTGATAGTGTGTGGCGGAAATAACTAGCCTCTCAGGCGACCTGACGCCTGATCAAAATTCGGTCAGTTGTCAGGTGTACCTGATCAGGTCTGTTTTTAACAACTCTAATTTGTGTTTTCAATTTGATTTGTTTTACAGTTGAGGCATTTTTATTTATTTATTTAGCAAACCAGTGTACAGTGAAAAATACCGCAAAGAAATAATGATTTTCTTGGTGATTTCATTGCAATTTATAAAAGAGAATCATACTTGTGGAAAGTAAAAGGCGATGATTATCACAAAAGAGATGCTGCATACAGGGAATTAGTGGACAAATTGAAGGAAATAGATCCAAATTGTGATAATCTGTAGGTTCATCTCTTTATTCATTCAGAAATTTATTTATTTCTTCTCTGCAACATTTCCTTACACCATTATTTGCAATTTTTTCGTTTCTTTTAACACATCGCAAAAATTACAGAAAATAAAGACAGATAAAGTAGATGAACTCCTGGAGGATTCATGTTGAAAACTAACAAACTTGAAGAGTGTGGGAGAAAGGTACACCTGATAGAGTGTGACCGGCTTTACAGAGGAAGAGGTGTGAAAGAAGATAGAATTGCATTGCCATGAGAAAACGGCAAGAACTAGGAATGCACGGAAGTTCTGGGATTACATTAAACTCCTGAAATGAAATTTACTGGTTTTAAAATTCAAGACTTTTAGGTGCCCTATTTTTAATTTTGTGTACTAGACACCCTTTTAAATCATTGCTTTGTCTTAACACCCTTGATGAAATCTCTCTTGAAATAGTATTTTTTTTCAACAAAAAAAAAAAATAAAGCCAAAGGATTTTATTTTTTTAAATAAACCAAATATTTTAATATTTCAGTAAAAAATAACTATAGATAATCCCTTTGATTTTCTGACATGTTATATACGCTTATTAATGTACAAGATTTATGCAAGACTCAAATACTTAATACTTAATAAATCCGAAGGAAGAAAAGTTTAGGATAAAATACCTTCATCACTGCTGTCGTCACTTGAAGAGTCTTTTTTCGCTTTAGGAACTTCTGCTTTCTTTGCCTGCATAGGAGTGGATTTCTGAATAGGTACAGGAGCATCATCTTCTGAGCTGTCATCACTGTCACTACTATCAGCAGCAGCTGGTTTTGTTACGGGTTTGCCTTTTTGTCCTGGCTTTGCTGCATTCTGTGGGGTTGACTTAGTCGATTGTTGTACAGGTGCATCGTCGTCTGAACTATCTTCATCACTGCTATCCTCTTTTTTCTGAACTAATTTATTAGGAGCCTGTTTTCCCTGTTGTACTTTAGGAGTTGCCTTGACTTGCGGAGCGTTTGGTTTCTTTGCGGGGGGTTCATCTTCAGACGAAGAATCGTCACTGCTTGATTCTTGTTTCTTTGCAGCAGGCTTGGATGCAACAGCAACGGCTGGTTTAGTGGGTTTTGCAGGAGCTTCGTCTGAAGATGAATCACTACTGCTAGAACTTTTCTTCTGGGGCTTTGCAATATTCTTCTGCACATTCTGTTGTTTGTTTGATGCTGCCAGAGGTGTTTTTTGTATTGGAGCTTTTTTCTGGGGTTCGTCTTCTGACGAAGTATCTTCACTGCTGCTTTCTGCTTTCTTTAGGACAGGATTTACAGGTTGAGTTACCTTAACCTGATTGCTAGGTTTAGGAGTATTTTTGTTTTGCTGTTTTTTAGGTGCTTCATCTTCCGAAGAACTACTGTCACTGTCGCTGCTGCTTTCCTTCTTCTTTTGTAATTGAGGAGTTTTAGCAACTGGTTTTGCAGAAGCTTGTCCTTTTACGGTTGGGGTCATTTTGTTTTGCACAAGATTAGGTTTGGAAGCAGTCTCCTCTTCAGAAGAACTATCCTCACTGCTGCTGTCTTGAGCAGGTTTAGCTTGAGAAACGGGCTTTGCTGGTTGAGACGGTTTAGCAGCAGCTTGCTTGGCAGGAGTTTTAGGAGCTGGGGTTTCATCGTCTGAAGAAGAATCATCGGAGCTACTTTCTTGCTGAGTGACAAGCTTCTTGGCAGGCTGCTTAGCAAGTTGTGCTTTAGGTACCACTGGTGTTTTTCCAGCCTCATTTACTTTCGCAGAGGTTACTTTAGCCGCTGGCTTAACTTTCTCATCTTCGGAAGACGAATCATCAGAACTGAAAAATAAAATCATCATTAAAAAATGAATTTACGAGCAGCTTGATTATTTTAGTCCAATTAAGTTGAGCTTGTCTGTATGAAAAGAGAGGGAGAGAGATTCTTAACACTCAGCGGACCTGCTGGTTCTCTCCTGAGCAGGGACCGGCAAGCATAGTTAGTGCTAGAGGTCGGCATCGAATGGCGGCTTTTTCTATAGTCCTTTGAGCTTCTAGGTACATTTTTAATATGGCATGCTATTCTAGTCGATCAGCTGTTCATTTAAATTCCAAAGAGGAAGGAATCATCTCGAAAAGAGATAGGCGCCATGTGAATCACAGATTCTAGAAGTGACATCTTGTCATTAGTGCTAGTCATCGCAACAATTTCGATTGTTGTTTTTTCCTAAGCTTTTCTATTCTTCTACCATTTTATTATACAAATATTAACTAGTGTATCTTGAAATGGAGTGGAGATTTTGCGAGAATTACATGAAAAGGAATCCACCTCATTATATTGGAAAATGTTTTGAGAAGTGTCTTTCCCTGGAAAAGTATAGCTAAATTTCAAAATATTTATCCGAATATTTGTATAAATTACATTCTCTTGTTAACCAAAATGAAATTCTAAAAGAAAATACCTATTTTTTGTATTTTTATGACAACTAAAACAAAATGTGTGATTCCATAGAATAATACGCGGACCATCTGGGCTTGAGATAAACAAAAGGACACAGACTAATGGCGAGTGCTGTTTATGCCAGTCCCTGCTCGGCATAGGACCGTATAGACAGTTCAAGAAAGGCTGAGACCCCTAAGGGTTAATCAAATCACATCCTCCCGTCAATTCCTTAACACTCCGATTAAACACACAACTATGAATCTATTTTAAATTATAACATTGACTCAGAGACCGAGAATGGACCAAACCATGTTACCTTTCTATGGAGGGAGGGAGGAAACATGCTTAACTTAATCATTTAATTACTCGTACATAAACAATAAAATAAAGACGTTTCCATAACTTCACCTCACAAATTTATTTTTTAATATAAAAGGATAAAATTTTGTTAGCTTGGGACATGATTTCACAATGACTTAGTTGCCAAAAAACAAGACTATTTCATTTGACTGCTCGAGACGTCAACGGTAGAGAAAGGTTAAGCAAATGTTTCTTAAAAAATACTTTATTTGTATAAAATAAAAAAAAAACTAATTCAATTGGAAGTCAACTAAAGTCTTACCTTGAAGCTGCATTTTTCCCAGGTGTAGCTTGGGATAATACTTTTCCATTCACAACTTTCGCTTTGGGAGCAGGCTCTTCATCTGATTCTAACAAACAATTAACACAATTGGTTATTGCAAAGTTAAACTTACTTTACTGGAATATAAACATAATATATATATATATATATATATATATATATATATATATATATATATATATATACATACACAAAGTTTATGTCTATATATATTATGTGGAATGAGCATTTATTCAGTCCAATTCTAGATATATTTATAAAAAATATTAATGATTGTAAACAGGGTGTCAACGATTTAAATCAGCGATTTAAATCATTTGATTTTTTTAAAAAAAATCATTGATTTAATTTTAAAAAAATCATTGATTTAAACCAATTGATTTTATTAAAACAATTATTATTATGTATTTTTTTTTAACTTAAATCTAACTAGTTCTGCCATTTTTCATCCATTTCAAGATTTCGTTTTTATTTTTGTCCCTAGGGCCTACCCTCACTTGACCGTTCTTATCTATTCAAAGTCTGTTTCTTTTATGACCCTTTCTTCGTTTTTTGAACGAATCTAATCTGATTTAAATCGTTGAAGAGATATCCGTTCAAAAATGGGGAAAAATGTGCAGGAAAAGTGTTTCCCCAAAATAACAGACCTTCAAGAGCTGATATTTCGAAAACCAAAGATACCTCGAAAAACGTTATTGAATAGAACTTGTAGGAAATTTAGTCAGATTTCGTTTGTTATAGAATAGTCATGTCCCTACGACGCAGGGCTTCCGAGATATAAGTGAAACCCCGAAAAATGGGACCTTCTAAACCCCTCTCCCCCCGGTACAAATGCTACGGGCGGGAGGGAACTTTTGATATGTTCACCTCCTATCCAGCCCAAACAATGTTACGAAGTCAAAAATTTTGTTCCAAAAATTTCCATCTACAACTGTTCGTTGCCTGGACTGTAAAGTCACTGACCAGTGTGTATTTGAAGGCAACAATCAACTGCTCTTAACCCTTTCGTTGCTGACGAATGAAACGAATTGCAGTGCCCAGTACGCTCCATGCTTATAAGTCTAACTTCCCCGGTACGCTCGCCAATATCTCCTTGTCTCTATCTCGCTACCGTTCAACTCTTCCGCCTCGCACAACATCCTCTTGTTATATATTTGGAATTATTACCTTATAATTTCATACATCTTTTACATTCGTAATATTATACTAAACTAAAATACATTTTCTAACATGGAAAATGGAGACAAGAAATTATGATATAATTACTTGAGGGTCATTCCATGTCAAATTCAAATCAACACACTTTTCGGACTTGATGCCTCAGATTTTCATGATTTTTGGTATACAGTAACATATCATAGACATATGAAAAAATACCAAATTTCAGCTATGTAGCACAATTTTTTTTTATGTTATTAATTTTTAAAGATTTAAATTTTTATGAAAAAGTGTCATATTTTGGTACCTTTAGATGCCTATAGGCTCGCAACCAGTGATGATATAAACCTGGGAGTGGTTTCATTTTAAAGCTATTGAATGGGGCTTTAATATGATATGCCACAAAGTAGTGGTTGCATTAAAAAAAAAAATGGAAATTTTAAATTTAAATCTTAAAATTTAAATTTCTCAAAAAGTGGCAATTTTAAAAATTTCAAAAAATTACCAAAAATGGTTTGTAATGTCTAAATACATATGGCAAAATTTTATCATGGGATCTCAATGGGATCAGGAGATACAGGGTTTCATAAATACACGTTTTGTCAAAAATACCAGAATTATTAGCGTTTCAGAAAATTTTGAATAGTTCATTGAATGAAATAAGCATTGGATATTAGCTGTACATTTTTCTAATGGAGAAAGGTCACATAAACAGTGCCTCAAAAATACACATGTGTTGTAAGTAATGTACCAAATTAGTAAAATTATATTTTTTAATTACTAATTTTCTAAGCAGTGTGCAGGACACTAGAAAATTAATTAAACCCAATGATTACTTTATTGTACCATGATTGGAAACCTCTCTTTAAATCACTTCGCCATCACTTCATAGCAAAATAACAAAGTTACTTTTTGAGACATACCAAGGAAAATCTCCTGGAATGTGAAGTGGCTGTCATTTGTGTCTTTTCTGAGAATTATTCCATCATCTTGCAAGATGAGGCACAATCATACCATTGGTCAAATAGTCAGGCAAGCATTCACCCTTTTGTAGTGTATTTTAAGGAGATAGAAATCAAACATTTAAATTTTGTAGTAATATCTGACTGCCTCAACCACAACACTACCTGTTTCAAACAAAGTTGATGGAATATCTGAAATGTAAGTTTCAAAGGCCTCCCCAAAAAAATTTCTATTTTTCTGATGGCTCTGAGGCCCAATACAAAAATAAAAAAAAAACTTTATAAACTTGTGTAATCACAAGCAAGATTTCGGAGCTGAGCCTGAATGGCATTTTTCAGCAACAGCACATGCCAAAGGACCATGGGCTGGGGGCCACAGTAAAAAGTTTAGCAGCCAGAGCAAGCCTACAAAGACTATATCAGGACCAAATTATGGATGCGAGGCAACTGTTTAAATGGTCACATCAAAACATATCAAACATAGACTTTGTATTTGTGACCCTTGAAGAATACATTAAAACTGAAGAACTGTCCAACCGGTAAAATACAGCTATACCTATTCCAGGCACCCAGAAATTTCATGCCTTTATACCTCTCAAATGTGGAACCAAAGTAAATGTAAAATTATTTTCTTCCGCAGTTGTTTCAAGCATATTTCCTGTTGTAAAGGACAAACAGCAGATATTATTTGCAGATATTAGTGGGTAAGCAATATCAATCTATGGTGACACTTGGTGGTTGAGTTATGTTTTGGATAAAGATGAAGATTGCAGTAAAGTGGAAGTTACTTTCCTCCATCCTTCAGGTCCATCGCCCTCATTTATACATCCCACGCCACCTGATATATGGAGGATCCCTTTTGCGTGACACAGACTGGCCAAACATATAGTTTATGAGACTGTGAAGTGAACAAATGTGTGGGTCTCTTCTAACGATTAAAGTCTCAATGACCTAATTTGTTACCTTTACTAATAATATTGGACTTCTAATGGTATGTGTTTATGTGACCTTTCTCCATTAGAAAAATGTACAGCTAATATCCAATGCTTATTTCATTCAATGAACTATTCAAAATTTTCTGAAACGCTAATAATTCTGGTATTTTTGACAAAACGTGTATTTATGAAACCCTGTATCTCCTGATCCCATTGAGATCTCATGATAAAATTTTGCCATATGTATTTAGACATTACAAACCATTTTTGGTAATTTTTTGAAATTTTTAAAATTGCCACTTTTTGAGAAATTTAAATTTTAAGATTTAAATTTAAAATTTCCAATTTTTTTTTAATGCAACCACTACTTTGTGGCATATCATATTAAAGCCCCATTCAATAACTTTAAAATGAAACCACTCCCAGGTTTATATCATCACTGGTTGCGAGCCTATAGGCATCTAAAGGTACCAAAATATGACACTTTTTCATAAAAATTTAAATCTTTAAAAATTAATAACATAAAAAATAATTGTGCTACATAGCTGAAATTTGGTATTTTTTCATAATGTCTATGATATGTTACTGTATACCAAAAATCATGAAAATCTGAGACAACAAGTCCGCAAAGTGTGTTGATTTGACATGGAATGACCCTTGAATGATATCATTGAATGATATAATAAAAGAGGATATTTATACCGACCGAACTAAACATGATCCAAATTGTGACTGAAAGATACAAACAGCAACAATATGGTAAAAGAGACGAATTTGAGTATCACCCTACAAATAGGCGGCGAGGCGCGCCAGCTTCAACCTCCAACAATTGTTATAACAATGCTGATTGTAGGACTTTACAATTTTTTTTATAGATAATAATATACTTGCGCAATGTTTAATTTAAATTAACATACGAAGAAGATCTGATAAGGTCCCACTGATTTTATACGAGTTAATAGCACTAGGCCGGAGAAGGAACATACGGGGCTAACGGGAGCACGAGTTAACTCGTGTGGAGCGTCTGGGGACCTGCAAGTCGCACACGAGTTAACTCGTTCAGAGCAACGAAAGGGTTAAGAGTGGGATTCAGCTCAACTGTTAATAGTATTGCCACTATGGATATCCCCAATAATGTGGATATTTTTCCACCCAGGAGTTTTTTCTAGACTGTCTTTTAACTTTATTTTTAATTTATTCCAAGTATCTCCTTCTAAAACCTGGATTTTCTCTATTACTCTCATATGATTCTAATACTATCCACTAACAACATGCCTTTTGTACCTAGTATTGACGTAGTACATATACAGCCACCTTATTGGAATTAGAAAAGACAGTCACCTAGACTCAATGGGTAAAGTTTTATTTTCTTTCTCGGTTTTCCTATTATTTCTTGAATTAAAAAATTAGAAGAATATTAAAATATGTAGCAAATTTATGTATTTATGGCAGAATATGTAAAAATATGGAGTTTTGACAAAATATGTAAAATAAAAAACTGTTTAAATACTTTAAAATCACTTAAAACGTGCAGAATTACATCAATACTTACAATCTGAAAAAAATATGTAAATACAGTAACATCCGTTCCATAGTGATTAATATTTCTGTAAAGCTTCATTTTTAAAATCTTTGTTTTAAAATTTGAAAATCAAGTCATTATATATACAAGGGTCAAAATTATTCTATATTTTGAGACAAGAGTTTCTGTACATTTAAATTTAATGTCTTTAATCGCCGAAAATTAAAGATTTTCGTCGATTTGTCTTTAAATTTAAAGAAATTCCGGTCTCAAAATATAGGACAACTTCAGCCCCTGTATATGTGATCCGTCAATTCTACTATACTCCCAAAATAATCCACTTGAGACAAAATACTTTAGAATAATTATTTCATTATTTGCATTGTAAATAAACAAATATTTTAGTTACAGGTTTATATAATGAAAAACTAGGTGATAACTAGCTCTCTTTATAGACTAGATACATTTAAAAAGTCCATTTCTTTTTTAAATCCGGTTTTAGTAGAAAAATCCAATTTAAATATAAAAAAATCCGATTTAAATAAAAAAAAAAAATCTGATTTAAATCAAATTCAATTTTTTTGATTTTTTTTTTTTAAATCATGATTTTTTTACACCCTGGTTGTAAATAAGAAATAGTAAAAAATGCCTGCCTATTTGTTTTGAGAGGTTCTGATATCTTGGCATAAGTGTTATTGTTTAAATTCAGCGTATGGAAGGGATACATGTTTTGTATAAAATTTGATAAAATTGAATGCTGTTTTCTCAGCCAGAGGGATAAATTAATTTTTCATTCGACTTATAACAACCTTAATAATATTCTTAACTAGCATATGCAAGGGAGTTTTCTTTACATTTAATGAGAAAAATAAAATATTTAGTAATACACCATTAGGCCTAACTTGATTCTTTAATTCTACGTTGTTAATAAAATCCCTATAATATTAATTAGACAAATATTCCATTCAGGAGAATTGCAAAGGTAGACATAGTGTTGTGTCTTGGCATCTTAATAAAACTACATTTTTAATGAGAAATTGAGTTTTATTTTTGCCAGTGTTTCAGCTTGAAATTTAACCCTTCATCAAGGCTGTAAAACAAGGAGGACAAAGTTTATACTGATTTTTAAACCGAAAAAATAAAAAGGAAAAAAATTATATATAGACAAGGATGAATGTTATATATATGCAAAAATAAAACACATTTTCTTATAAAAGATATAGTGTTATTAAGATACCAAGACCAGATTCTGACTAACTCTACCTACTTAATACAATTGTATTAACTCTTTGTTTTTTCGGTAAAAATGCAGTTTCACGCCCTCCAAACCTATTTCTTTCAAATTTTGAACAATAACGTATTATGATGCACTAAACACGAATAAGATAAAAAAAAACCTTCGCATTTAACTAGGAAAGAAGTTATTAAGCACTAAAGTTCACTGTTATGCAGGTTATGAGAGCTATTAATTATAGCGAGTTGGATTGACTGGGGTTTTGTTACCTTCTTGAGCGAGCGGAAACACATAGCACGTATGCCCTTAAAATTAACAATATTTTTGAATAAATGGTTTCTGAACATTTCACATGAGAGTTCTCTGTTTCCCAATGTTACATATCTGCGCATTTTTACCTTTTTTTCTTCAAATCAATTATAAAAATTTAGAAGAAAAACAAGTAAAATATAAAAGAGAAAAGAAAGAACTACACTTGTGTTCAAACAAAGCAGGGTTGAAAATACAAGACTGCATGTTGATTGGCATGAAGCAAATGCTAGGAACACATGTGGCCTAGAACATCATGTCATGAATGATCCTTGATTAAGGGATCTCTACTTTAGCATATTTATGCACTTAAAAGACAATGTTACTTGCAAAAATGTATAAAATAATATGGAACAAGTTTAAGATACACATTTAACAGAAAATTTCAATGAACATTTAAATAAAAAATTAAATTAAAATATGTGAATTTTCGTATTAAAAGATTCTATTATGTTATATCCGAATTAAGTACCTGAACTGGACTCTGAACTATCCTCTTTCTTTGAAGCTGGCGACACATTGATCTTCTTCTTAGATGTGCTATAAACAAATAGAATAAAAATTAATAACTTTCATTTTAATAATGTACAAGTCAAAGAATTAGTAGTTACCTTTGGTAGTGCTTCACAACTTCTTGAAGTGAGGGTGAACCCTTAGGTAGAGGTGCCTAATAAACAAAAAGAAATACAAATTTAAAAGAGCAACTATGTAATTACACAAATTAATGATTAATAGAAGGTTGTAAGAATTATACAGGGCATTAAAATGCTCACTAACATAAATAAATAACACCACGTGGGTATGGAACACAAGTAAAACAAATATTTCGGCTTACTTACAGCTTTTGTTTTCTTTTGAAAAACTTGAGCTAATGTAGCATCTTTCTTAGAAATGAAATCATATACGAGGGAATTTAGCACCGTTTCATTAATAGCAGCCATAGTTTTGAATTGTCACATCAACTGAGTCTGAAAAATAAAGGAATAAATAACTCCTAAACGTGCACTCGCTGTCTAAAAACCGGTAAGAAGATAGCGAGTCAGTGTTGTCTTACCTCACAGGGTGTTTTTATTATTATTTTCAAATAAAATTTATTCAAAATAGAACTACATTTTTTTCGTAATTCTTGAAAATAAAGAGAGTATTTGATCATTTTAAGTTTTTTTTTTTTTTGAGTTGTTATTAGATAATACTTTTTTACTTCATCTATAATTCAATTTGCTGTAATGGATTTATGTATTTTGTTCGATTTCTCAGTTCAAAAAGAATACTTAAATAAATTTACAACACTAAAAAAATATATATTCTGTAAAAATCGTTTATGGTGATTTTTAAATATTTTATTTACACAAGAAATGCCCCCTCGCTTACATATGTTCTTTTGGAGTTTAATAAACTAACTTTGAAATAGAATTAAATCTATTATTTTTATTTAAGAGATTTTTTGTTTCTTTTTTTTAATCAACCAATATAGTCTCAATATTCTTTTCACAATAATAGTATGAGTAACTTCTTTAATAGAAAATTGATATAACGGTTGGCATTACTGCTCAACAACTATATTTGAAGAAGAGCAATTGTTAGTACAATATATTTTGTCAGTAATATATTATTTTCTTCGGATTTCTATGTTGTATGAAGTATTTATTATAATTTATTAAGTAAATTAAGTAAGTTTAGTATTATCTTCTAATTGAATTTGTTTTTTTTTGTTTGCATGTTTTACCATTTGTAATCCCTTTACTTGAAATATTTTCTTAAAGGGAAATATTTTCTTTTATTATTTCACTTTTAAATAATGTGTTTTTTACTAAAAAGACAATTACCTTTTAATTTCAGATTGTTTAAACGATGGCTGTGAATACTATTTTATTGGATTTCTCTGTAAAATCTTCAAAACATTTAAATGATCAACATGAAGAACTTTTGACTAAAGTGTTGGAGAATTATTTTCCCCAGTTAAATAAAGTTCACAAGAGATTAATGGATGATGGTGGATATATTATTTTGTTTACTGCCTTGCGTGGAAGCTTTATTACAGTGAGAGGCTTTCCTCAAGGATTATTGACTGTTAATATTGAGTACTATAAAAATGAGTCAGATGAGGAACTAATTAGCTTCCAGGTTTGTGTCTTTTTTTTATGCTATTAGAAAGAAAGTTATACATTACTAACACTATTTAAATAGTTAATAAGTTTGAAATAGGCTAATGGAGCCCATAAATGCAGTCTGAAAATCAAAGATTATTAACACGAGGACTGCTTGTGTTTATAAACTTTGATTTTAAGACTGCATTTTTGGGCTTCATTATCCTACTTTAACATTTCTTTAGCGGCCTTCACCTGAACCCCCTGATAAGTTCATTAGTTTTTGAAGGTGTAAAGAAATTTTTGATTTAACATAGGTTAACTGTCCCTATTATTGACATACCCCCAATTATTGACACTCGTACTTTCAATTAAAAAAATAAGTTTTTGGCGCCACCTATAAATCTTAAACTTAGCACCAATTGGTCCGGAATTTTATCTACTTTTTCCCTGCCAAAAACAAGTTGGCTATAAAGAACACCACAGTTGAGGTCAAGATTTTCCCTTTAGCTTTGGAGATTTTCAGAGAATGTAGCTGATTTGCTAGTGTTTCTGCTTAGAAGGTGAGTGCTTATTTTTCGTATTTATCAGTCCCCATTTGTTGTTTTTTGAGCGGAAATGTTTCTAAAACAGTTTGTAGTCTTTCTTAGATATAATGCAACCTTTTTAAGTGCTCATTTTGAATGAATAACGTTATTTTGAGGATGTCAATAATAGGATAGAGAAAAACCACCTTAATCCAATTATTGACAGACTGTCAATAATTGGAATTTGGATGAAATCTTTGTTTTCGTGCCTAACTAACTGGATTTTTAATGGTCAACAAAACGGTGTTTTGCTTTTCCAAAAATAATGAAGAGATCCAATTTTTGACAGGGGGTGTCAATAATAGGTACAAAGTATGTGTCAATAACTGGAATACATTTTTCCAATTATTGACAACCTCAAGTTGCCAGTTATTGACATACCTAATCCACTTATGAAAATTCGAAGTTTATGGTCAAATCTCGTACCAACCTAATGAGTCTTTTTTCAGGCTCGACTGACATTTGTATGATTCTATTATGTTGTTGATGTTGAGTAGGTCTTAAGAATGGATTTGGTTTCTAGGCTTTCAAAATAGCACCAATAAGACACACTTATGTGCTTCTAGGTTTTCACGTCTATGATTCGAACTCGAATTGCCCAAACTACTCAAACTTCTCCGATCTTTTAATCACTGATAGTGATTGGGAAATCGTCAACAGGAGTATCTGCAAACATAGACTTCGTCGAATGTGTTAGTTTACTGTGGTGTCCCTTTATGAGAACCCCCTTCTGAGAAAAGCACTTTATCCATAAATGCAGCCAATAATGGACAACATTGAATTCGAAGTGATGATGAACCTGAGGAATAAGTGGTCACAAAAGAATCTCCTACAATTAGAGAAGCCAGAAATGCGGGTAATACATTGTAGAGCCAACAGCCACAGCCACGTTGAATGCCCCGGTTTCCATTCATCTTGAAATTTATGCAGCTTCGAGAGCAGTCAGTACCTGAATGAGTGACCGACCACGTGCTGTTGACAGTATTAAAGGGTGGCAACCTGTAGATAGCCCGGCGTGTATAGCCCAAAAGTTAAAATGCTGTTAAACACCCACAGTGTTCTTATGTTAAAACAAAAAGAGTTCGCCATAAGTAGCTGGGAATATTGAAGATACATCTCCTTTTAAACTTTGGAAAATGATGAGTTTCTTGGAGAACCCGTGCTGTGAATTTCATGAACCATCTTAAGAACAAGACAGCAGTGGAGTTAAGCCTCGAAATAAGAACTCAGTGAAGTACAAGCTTCCTAATGTAGTTTTAGAGTAACTATACTTATATATGGTATAATTTCATCATAAATTTTGTAAAACAAATATATCGTTTCTACTTCATTGAAATTGAGTCAATGATTGGTAGCCTTTTCCTATCAAAAGCTAGATTTGACCTTTCAATAACTGGGTCATTTACCTGTCGAAAACTGGATTACCATCTTATTATGGCTAAAATCCTCTGAAATCATTCATTTTTAATTAATATAATAGGCTGAATTTATTCTACAGATCCTGGCGAGTATAAACCCCTTTGAAGCAAGTGGATTGGTTAATAAATAAGGAAGACACTGTAATATTGCCTGAAATTTTTGCTTGATGTGTCAATAATTGGGGCAGTTACCCTAGGCCTTTAACACTTATTTTACAAGCCCTTTATTTAGAATACATTCTCCTTTTGAACATCATATTGTTCAGACCAGTTTTAGTATAACCCCACTATTATTTATTTATGAGCAAACGCCACAACTAAGGCGATTCACTTGTATCCCATACAAATGCAGGGTTTTTTTTTTGTAATGAGACTCCTTTTAAAAAAGAAGCATGGCTATCAGAAAATAACTGTGTAACATTGATTTTTTTCCACTCCATTACAAAAATTTTGTAAATCATTTTAATATTCAAGCGTTTTTCCGCGAATTGCCATTTTATTTTTTAAAACCCTTATAGTCGTTAATAATTGAGAGAATAGAGCTCAATTAAGTATCTATTTAAATATATTTTATCTACATATCTTAGATAAAATATATGGGCTAGTCTTTATAATTAATGTGAAAGATGTCCGAGGTTCCATTCCAGAACTGTTTTACATCCTGAGATACTCGGGAGCATGCATGCGGTGAATAATTCGTGTAGCTGTTTTGCACGGTAGGGCGATGACGACCATGGGGTTCTTTCGCCCAAAAATACAAACAAACAGAACTGGTTTAGGAAATCTCGAGCCTTCAGGTTAAAGAAAAGCTTTTGAACTGGCCAAAAAAGTATTATTGTGATGAAAAAATTATATATAACTTCAAACCTAGGCATAGTCCATAGAAAGTAATAAGTAATTTAATAAATGTTGACAAATAAACCAGTTTGAATATCATACTTAGTCAGATTCATTAAATTGATTTTTTCTTTTTGTTGATAATTGGTTTCATATGACTTTGATTCCTTTTCGTATCAAGAAAATAGTTTCTTTGAGTAGATTAAACTTCATTAATTGTCTTATTTGGTTGGCCTTGGCGTTCATTAAGGGAATCACAGCAATTGGTTGTTACTCAAGAATTATCTCCTTGTATATACTTCATCCAACAAGTTTTGTCGAACAACAAATAAAAGTCATTTTAATGTGTTTTCTTTCTTCCTTTTGTATTTATCCTTTTTGGAAATTGATAATCAACTGTTTTGTTTTTCTGTATTTTTTTCTTGAAAGGTTTAATATTAAAGTAAGTTTTACTCTGGTAAAATAATGTTTTCCCTGTGAAGTATGGGATTTGTTACATTTTGGTTTGGAAGGAAAAATTAGTAGCATGAAGAGTCTTTTGTCTCTTATTGCAGGATTGCTTGCTGGTTCTTCTTCAGCTAACTCATAGAGGATTAGATAATTATTGCTTCAAACAATTATAGGTCGTAAGAAGACAAGGAATGGTAGGGATTTGGTTAAGGGTGTTTTTACATCTGAGAGTTATTACAGGTTTTTTTTGTTGTCAGACAGAAATTGCGACTAATGTAAACTGGAAACAATTTATGTCTGAGATATATATTTTTATCATGAGCTATAAGTGTTGAATCTTCTATACCATCAGTTGTAAACACTGATTATAAAGAGAAGAATTTAACATCAGAGATAAATATCTTCGTTACTAGCAGTAGTGTCGACACTTAAATACCAACAGATGTAAACACTGATAATTTGCTAGTTGCAACAGGTCTGACACTTATGTATGAGTGTACGTACATTTATTGCGAATTTTAAAAAGTCCAGAACTGTTGTATTCATATACATGACATAAATTTCTAGCTATTTCAGTGTGTAAACATGCAAGAGACTATCTATCCGAAACCTGAGATATATTTACTCTGAGAAGTATCAGATGTAAACGCACCCTAAGAGAAAACGTCAGCTTTTCAGAAAAGTCTTTATTTCGAACATTTCGGCATGCTCTTTAGCAGCCTTCTTCAGCTAAAAATAAATATACACAATTTCAAAATAGAGTACTATGTAAGCAACATTTTAAAACATTTATTTATTTGAATTTAAAGTCCATTATTATTAAATACGAATGTAAAACATTTAAATGAGTTAGAAATATGTTTTGATGTGCATATTAAGCAAACAAGTTTTGTTTTTTTTTTTTTCATTTAAAGAAATGAAACAGTAATTTTATACAGACCTTAGTTACATGAAAGTAAGAAAATAACAAACGGCCCAAGTCCTCTTTTCTTTTTTTGTTTTTTAAATCTTTCATTTAGCTAAATTTGTGGTTGAATTCCTTACTACAATTATTTGTTCTAATTAGTCTTTAGTCTATTTCTTGGTTATATTTAAATGATAATTATTTAATAATGGTAAAGAATATACTACATTACATATAAGTATTTAAAAAAAATAGAACATACTCCTGGCTATCCATCTTTACATTAAATACTATGGAGAGTTATATTTTATTTCTTAGATTTCTTAATTCTTAGAATGCTCTCTCTTATATTTTTCCATTTAATATATTTGAGAAATATTGTCATTTAGTAACCATTCTATAGGAGTATTTATTTTAAGAGAATCTAATTTTAACCTATATTTTAAATAAAGCATTTTGCAGTTGAACCATTTCATAAGAGTATTTATTTTAAATTACTCCCAGATTAAAACTCTGGCTGATATTACTTTACTACATTTTTTATTATTTTAGTGTTAAAGATGCTCAGTAATATCGTCCTTGTCAAACTATCGAATATGAAAGCAGGAGCAAAACTAGTGAACGAACATATCCGATACATTGACGAAGTAATATTTTGAAAAAACGGTCTTATTCGATACTTCATTGAATGCATATCTGACTATTCTAAAGGGGTTAAAGTTTGGGGCAAGGCGTGTCATCCACAATGCAAGAACAAAGGATCAATTCTGAAAAACAAGATTTTTCATAGTCTATAGTTTGACAGGGTAGGGACGATATGTATCACTTCAGAGAAATCTTAATTTGTATATTATGTTGTTTCTTATATTTGAGAAATTCTATAGTCTAACCATCCTGGCAAGCCATTTCTTCTTACTTTCTAACAACCTTATTAGCTTAACATGCCAACATTTTTCTTGGAATCTTTCTTATTTAATTATATAATTACTTAAACCATTTTGGGAAGTTAAAAAAAAACTATTAAGTTCATTGATGATTGTAATAGCAAATGCAGTCTCTGGAATCACAACTCATGTATGTGTTGAATTCTGCACGGAGCAAGCTGTTCCCTACACTTAAGCGAGGTTCAGCTATAGACTTCTACCTGAATTCTTCAGGTAAAATTTAATCACCGTTTAAAACAGTTTTATTTTTTCATATTGCGTATGTGAATGGCATGAATTCTTCATTCACCTAAATTTTATTTCTTATATTTTTGTTTGTTCTTTTTATTTATTATGTTTCCATTCATCAATTTTAACTATTTTGCTCATGTTAAATCATGGTAAAACTCACTGTTAATTTAAATGAAATTAATTAATTATTGAAAATTAAATACTTCAATCCATGGCTTGCCACAATGGTTTTAATTAATATATGTATAAACTTTTACAGTTAGTTTTGCCTAAACAAAAATTAATTTACTTTTGTAAAATAGGAAATTTTGCATGCATGGGCTTTGAACAACCTAGATTGTAGTATTGGGTACTTAGACAATCCTGAATGCTACTATTTTTATTTTTGCTTGGTTAACACAGTGTATCACTACGCTGGAAAAAGAATTAGCGGCTCAATTTGGAAAAGTGATCTCAAACAAGTTTCCCCCTTTGAGAAGAGGAGGAATAAACAGATATTATCCAACTTCTGGTATGTTGTAGCACTTATTACGTTTTTTTTTCTTATTTCTTACAGTCTACACTACTCTATTATAATTTTCAATGGGCAGTGATTTTATTATTAGTCAAAAATATAAAACAAAAGTCAATTTAGATACAATTTATTTGAATTTGTTTATTGTAACACTTCGAGTTCTGTAGCCATTTGCACCTAATTATTACTGTTTTTTCCCCCTTTCATAACATCCATGATGACATACATTTTTTCTTTGGGTTCATTAACCCTTTAACGGGCACATTTCGCTAGCTACGTTGGAATTTTTTTAATTTATATTTGGGAGTCTGGAGGGCATCCATTTACTAAATATGAACCCAGGTTGTTAAAAAAAAAAATTGTATCCATAAATACGGGGTTGGCCGCTTGAGCGGCCCTTGCCCATTCCAGGCATCGAGAATCCCCGAGATGCAAAGCCCGCGATACGTCGTAAAGCCGATTCCAAGTCGCAAAGATCCCGAAAATGAAAATGGTTCATTTGATGGCGTTACCCTAAGATTAGCAGGCTTAAAAAAAAAAAAAAAACTTATAATAATAGTATAATGCTAGCCTACAATATCATTTGAAACAGAATTGAGAAAAACATTTCATTAGCAATGCCAAAAAAAGTATTTTTTCCTTCCAGTCTGACGAGAGTAAGGTACACTCATTCCAATTAAAATCAATTAATTCCTAATCTAGAACGTATAAAAGAATTATTACATACTTTGAAACGATTTCCGGATAAGATGAGTGATCCAGAGAGCCAATAATGCACGGCCAACACTGACACAAGACGAGTGCGGGAATGGGCAAGGACCGCTATAGCGGTCAACTTCGTCATATCTCGGCTCGTTGGGCCCAAGACCTCCAAATACTATTTTTTGGTATACCCTGGCATCTAGCAGGAAGCATTGGAACCAATTCCGCTCAAGCGGCCCTTGCCTGTTAAGGGGTTAAGAGTCTCCCTCGGGCTGGTTCGGTACACTAATCATTCTGCGATAGGAGACCCTGTTCTGGATATGATAAAATCATAGTAAAGCATTTTTGAATGATTAGGTTTTAACAAAGGATAAATAATATAGCTCACTTCATACTTATGTGCATACTTTATTTAATATTTCTTGGCCGTTCTTTTTCATCACATCAGAGACTTTTTTTTTTTATTCCTAAACATAACTCAAAATATTTATAAAACAAAACAATATGCACTGTCTTTTTAATCACTTAAAATAAATATATTTTTTAAGCTTAAGATTTTTATGGGTGTTTAAACCATCCCAATGTTAGTCTCCACATTTTTTTGTTACAAATTTATTTTGTAATTGTGAATAGTGAAAAAAATGTTTTTAAGGGTAAATATAATTTCACTGCCTATTCTACTTGACTATTTTTAAGGTGAAATATCTATTTCACATAACTTTATTTAAGCTTAAGTTCTGTGCATTTGTTTGTACACATTGCGCACATAGACATATTTATATCTTGACTTATTTTTGTTTTTCATTATGCTTGTATACAGACTATTCTCATTGATAGCTTAGTTTACTTTACTTTCCTTGTAAATGATTCATGTGCCTGACACCTATTAGTAAAGGTATGTATTGTTACCTCATTATTTACTAATGCATTAAATTATCAGTGCAAAATATATCAATGAGCTATTGAAATAATTTTATATTTTTAACAAAGGAAATGCTGAAGGCTGAGGCTGCAGCTTTTTATTGCTAAGTAAATAAGCTAAAATAATCCTTACTGTAAAATGCAAGAAATCTTGCTCATTATTTATGTAGTCTACATTTGAAACTATTATTTTGTGTGCTTTTAGTCACAACAAAAATAAAGAATAAAGTATTTTGAGAATCTTTTTTGCGCACCTCCCCTACCTACCCTACCCAGAAAGCCTACCTTTCCTCCAGACCCGCTCCTCCTGGATCTTTTGTTTCTGGTCAAACCAAACATTTGTTTCTGGTCAAACCATAACTTAATTGTGAGAAATTCTCCATTATCTTATGTTTCTTTTTCTTTTTTTTTTCTTCTTTTTTTTTAACCTCATCACATTATGAGCAAGAAGGAATATAGTTTTATTGTTCTGATTCCCTTTATTAACTTTTTTTATGGATTGTCTAATGACACTAAATTGTTTATTTTCCAGATGAAAGAATACTTGAGTACGATATTGATTCTGTTGTATTTGAAGAAATGTCTCCATACCAAAAAGTACAAATTGTGCATTCAAAAACATTAGGGAATATGCTAATTCTAGATGGACTTCAAAGTAAGTATGCAAATACTTCTCCAATATTGTTATAATTTTTTTCATTGGCTTCAAATATGCTGTCATTGTATCAAACTGCCCAGAATAAGAATATTACAATTTTATCAGTTCCCACTCTTAATGCAGTAGGTATAAAATGCACTATTCACACAAAGTGGTGAAATAAAAGTCAGTTTAAGGGTTGCACAAATCTGAAGTCGGGTCAGAGGGAATAATATGTCAGTCCTTGACGTCGGAAGGATTGCGAGCATTGCTCAAATGCCTCTGTACCACAAAAGATAATTATAATTATACAATCAAGCACTGGCTTGATTTTGGAAGAGAATGATCCTTCTCTCGCTCCTATTAGAAAGTGGCCTAGAAATACACAATAATGTATCCAATGGGCTGGATGCATGCATAGGTGAGTCATGCGAGTGAATTACCTGGCTGTCTAAAGCGGACTAGAAACAGTATGCTCTACAACTGCATGTAGCGAGAACCGTTCGATACTTATTAAATATCCAGCATATGTATGCATACGTAGGTACAAAATTATTTATTTTGGTTGGATACAAATCCCCTGGAAACAGAGGAAACCCACCCCATCATAATAATAAAGTGTTTAATTTGTATGTTGATTACGTTTATGTATCTCTCATTGTTCACTAATATTATTCCAATTATTAAGATTATACAATCAGATGAAGATGATACAAAACCTATCTAAAAATAGTTTAATATTAATTTAATTTAATTTTTCAGGTTTAAAATATTAATTTAATTTTCATTTTCAGACTTGTCTGATAGAGACTTAATTTATACGGAAACTTTGATGCAGCGCGGAAAGGAAGACTATGATGGGAAGGAGATTGTTATATTGGGGGGAGGAGATGGAGCACTTCTTCATGAACTTCTCAAAGAGAACCCAAAATTAGTATTAATGTTTGAGGTAACTGACATGAATTTATTTCTATACCACTTAAGTCTTATAATAATATTGAGTTCCCAAATACAAGTGAATGACCTTTCTTAAATTACTATTTGTGATTGTAATGAGCAAAAAAATAAATAAAATATTCTCAATCTTGATTATTTTTTCAATGGCACACAAACATCTGTGTCAATAGCACCAGGTTTCTTGGAGGTTGTCACCTTTACTAAACATCCATGGGGAAGCATGGAATTTTTCAATCTCATATCTCAACTCACTACAAGCGGGCGTCAAATCCGCATATCATACTTGGTTGTACAATATTTTAGCTATACCTCAATGGGGATCTGGCTTGAAACATTAATCAGAATGGATATATTTCAAATTCATATTTCTTACTCCATAAGGCACTCGGTTTTATGAACAATAAGTTCATGAACATGGAGCCTCAACATTTTTAATGTGCCATATAGTATACATTTATTTGATGTCAGAAATGATAGGAAACTCGACTTACTTCCATTGAGGACGATACCATCTTAAGTTTAATTGAATAATTGTTATTTTTTCAGCTTGATGAGGTTGTCATCAAGGCTTGCCGAGAACATATGAGGGAATGCTGTGGCGATGCTTTAGATAATATGAAAGGAGCTAATTATGAGGTAAAAGTTTAAATTAACTTTTAAGTTTTTCTACTACTCAGGTTAAATTAAGTTTTCTTGTATTTATCTTAAGGCTAGAATAGATTTATTCATATTTGAATACAATAAAAATTCGCCTATAGAAACAAGGAACGATTTATTTTGTCACTTCATATTATTAACAAATGAGAAATCATTATAGAGAAGAATTGATTATTTTAATAATTTTATTGTTTGTAGACGTTAAGTTGTTGTGTTTTATTATTTTCAGATTGTTGTGGGGGATTGTATGCAGTCATTGGAAGTAATGATCCGGGAAGGTCGAAAATTTGACTATGTGTTTGGAGATTTAACTGATGTTCCAGTTACTTCAACACCCCAGAAAGAAATATGGAATTTTATAAGGCTGATAATAAATACGTCCATAAAAATATTAAAACCAGAGGGAAAATATATGACACATGTAAGCTATACAATAATTTGTTTTTCCTGATTATTCCTTGTATTAGAACCCTTGAAGTGTACACACTTTTCAAGATCAGCCTTCAGTATTCAGGGAGTAGGAAGAAGGCTTATTTAAAAATGACAACTTCATCCCTTGCATAAAAAGAATGATTAAAAATATGAACCTCATTCTTAAAAGTGTGTTAAAGTTGCAAAAGATAATATCATATTCTAGCCGTACTAGTTTTCTGTTCACTTAAAACAATTCAGTTCAGAAAAATGTACTTTACTCAATATCCTGAATAAATCAAATGTTCGGTATATTAGTAAGTTTATATAATCGTGATCACCACTGTGATATTAGGTGGAATGGATTAATTTATAGAAACAGTTGTTTTGATTTCACAGATGTTTTTTGGTTGGTTATGTGGGATTAAACTTGAAATTAGGGAATAAAATGAGATAAATATTTAAACTGCGTTTAAATACTATATTGGCGACGAGGATGCCGAGAAAACAATCTGTCCCACTGAGGATGGAAGAAGAAGGGAGGGAGGAGTTTAGTTTGGCACGGCGGATTGCTGCCTTCAGTTTCCAGGCTTTCGATAATTCAGTAAGTTGGAAATGTTATATAAATCATTTTGAACGTATTTGCAGGCTAAAAGGTTTTGGATCACCAGAGCAGAGTGAAATAAGAAAAGAACTTCTACTTGCGTATGTAGGGACTACATGTTTAGCTGCAATTCAGAATTACTTTTTTCCTAAAAGCTTGGACGACTGTTCCTATTCAGAAGTAGTGAATGGATTCACAGCCATATATATGCCTTCAACTACGATTTTTACTAGCCGTATAAACTTTGAGCAAGCAAATAGGTCTGTTGGAGAGTCTTTTATGGAGTATGCAAATCGATTGAAGGAGCTTAGCTCGTTCTGTTCGTATGGGGCTAGCCTGGACGAAAGACTCCGAGACCGTTTTGTGGCTGGTGTTGGCCACCTTAAATTTGAAGCCGATGTGAGACAAAGATGGCCGGATGGAGTCGACACTGCCAACAAGCCCGTGTCATTTCAGCAGGTCTTACAGTTAGGATTAGTGTTAGAGAAGTCAGAGAAGGAAACCGAGAAAGATAAGGGAACTTTCTCTATTGAGAAGGTTAGTTCATTTTCCAAATCCCCGACATGCCAGGCCTGCGGGTTTGAAAAGCACCGAGTTGGGAGCTGTCCAGCCGAGAAGGTTGTGTGTAGACGCTGTTCTAGACGAGGTCATTATGCTAGATGTTGCAAGCGTTCGGACAAAGGAGTGAGGGCTGTGACTACAGGAAGTAGGAGTAGTGGAAGCGAAGATGAGGTGGAGCCCACAGTCGTTCGGGCAATCGAGACAAAAGCACCAAGGGCCACAATCGATGTTGAACACTTCTTCGATGGCCAATTAACAATAAATATCCACAAAGCACTCTACATGAGTAATTAGTAATTTTATTCTAAAATAAAAGAAATTTTCTATCATGGAAAGAAAAATCAGTCAGATAAATTATGATATAATTAGGTCATTTAGGCTGCCCACAAAAAACAAGATTCGATTAGCATCTGAAAGATATAAATAAAAACAACAGGGAGAGGGTCTCCCAGTGGTCTACTGGCTAACGCCTTAGATTCTCATGCAGGAGATGGGGGTTCGAGTCCCACCTGCAGCAGGGATTTTTCTCATTCCTAATTGAGAAATCCCCTACTGCACCATGTAGGCCGGGACAAAATGTTGATGTGCCAAAAAACAAAACAAAACCAATAATACGTAATCAACCTGAAGTAATCAGTTAATCATATCAAAACTTCAGGTTGTTCCTAAACCATTAATTTAGTCACAAATTTAATTTTCTTTAATTCTATGTAAACACATAGTTTCAAATTATTTTGAATTATATGATGTATGCTTCTTGTTGTCCTTAGCCTTGATAAGGACCTAAAATTTAGTGAAATTGTTGGAGATCTTAAAATATATTTCTTAAATATAAGCATGTAATTTAAAACGAAATCCTGCCCAAAATCCCAAACATCTGACAGTTCTAAGCAAGGGACAACGACTACTTTGTCATAATATTTCATTCATTTTAAGTTGGCGCTAATGGCCCAGATGTTGGTGTGCCGTAAAAACGAAACAAAAAACAATAGGATTAGTTCTTTGTCTGTGTAGGACCGATTGGAGGCTCTAGCAATTACCCATGACAATGATGATTGCATAAATTTACTTATTTAAAAAAAAAAAAAAAATTATAGATAATAAAATACTTGTACCATGCAAAATAAGTATTTTACTAATTGTTAATTATTTTCCCTGTAAACGATTAGGTTGTGGTCATTATGCTCTCAAAGGATTTAATGATATTTGGTATTGAATAAATGAAAACAAATCAATGATATAAAAATGATAAATTATATAAAAAATTCCATTCGTTCCAGTGTTGTGGTGTTGCTTGCCCAGGCGCAGTGAAAACGTTTGAAGAACAACTTATGTCTGCAGAAGAAAAACTTGAATGGAGTACTGCTACAGCATTTATACCTTCATTCCTTGAAGACTGGTTGTTTTATCAAGTTTGGAGAAAAGATCCTTCCAATTAGCTAACATAAGCTTTTTCTATATATTTGATCTGTTAAAAAGATTTCACCTTCTTTTGAAAGTTCACTAAGCACACAGAACAATGTGAAATACCAGTATTCTCAATTTCCTTCACTTTATTTTTAAAATGTTAAGATAATGTTTTGTATTTTTTGTTTAAATTGTGCCAATTCAGTTTAACATTTAAGAAAAATTTCTTTGATATTTTTTTGTATCTACTATGTAGGATTGTTGATTATTTTTAGCTCTGTTAAATTATTATGCAATGTGTTCATATTCTAGTCCTTGGTAAAAATACATTAGTTTTTATCAAACATTGCAAAATAAAATAATTTGTCATATTGAATGTAAAAAGTTTTTTTTTTTTTCTCCCTTTCCTTCCAATCACATTTATTAGGTGAAGGTAAATATGAATTTTGTGTGCCAGATTATGAAAACTAAAACATGAACACATCTAATGCTACAAAGATTTTAGTCGGAGAGCTGGTAACGCACGTTTCATGTTTTATGCACCTTGAAATTTTGCTATAGCGCATCTCTTGGGTAGATAAAAAGGTAAATATGTGTTGGCTAGACTTATGAGGTACTGCGCGCTCATAGGGAAAAGATCCAGAAAAATATTGCCCAAAAATAGTGTTTTATTAGGAAGCCAACTATCTTTAATGTAAAATTAAGGCAATTTTACAATGGATATTAAATAAGGCAGGCCCTTTTAAGCGGGTTGAAATGTAAATAAAAAAAAACCCTGAAGTACTTGTTTTTTTTTGTTTTTTTTTAATATTAACCTTCCTAGGACTGGGTAGATTCCAAAACGTTAAGGACTAAGTGGAGTGCACTCGCACCCCAACTTTAAATTTCAATTTTACATACTAAACCACAAATAATACTTTTTTCTTTAATGTATTTAATATTTAGATATATTATAGATTAAAATAAAGTAAAAACGAATATAAAAATAATGTGTGTTTATTTATTAATAAATTGTAAAATAAATGTGTACATTTTAATCATAAAAATTATTGATTTAAAAAAAAAAATAATAATATAATAAAATAAATTTACTTTTATATTTATATAAAACATGAAAGCAAAAAATATTTTTAAAAAATATACTTAAAAAAATTATTAATTTTCAACATTTATCCATACAGGATTTTTTTTGTTGTATGTTTTGGGCACATAAATTGTCCACAGTTATTACACCAATTTTTTTTTACTTTGGAATCGATTTTTTGGGGACACAAGTATCTTCCCCTAGTTTTGGGTCTAGCTGCTGTAGCAATGGACTTTGAAGGTTTGGGTTCTTGATTTTCTTCTATGTTGAAAGAAATTGAACCACATGAACTCTGTGTATTTAAATGATTAAGTTATTGTTACTGAATTGATTTACTACCAAGAAAAAGTAATTTGAAAGCTTTAAAAAAGAAAAACAGCGCACCCCAGGCCTGTTTTTAGTCGCATTTGTGCGTATAACTAGAAGTTTATGTAGTTTTTTCTATTTATTTTTTAATCGTTTGAATCAAGACACTTGCAGAAGAAAACTCCTACAAGGACTAATGGATATCTATAAGTTTATAAAAATGGCAAGTGAAAAACGAGCTGTGGGGTGCGGGATCACCCCACTCAGTCCTAGGAAGGTTAAATGAAGTGCTCTATTTCACGCTGTGATTTAAACAGAGTCTTTAATAAGCATAATTGAAAATAATTACAGCAAACATGAAAATAAATGTTGCTTATGATAGACTACAATACACTGCGTTTAACCGTAAGAGTGAGTGAGGGCACCGATCATCTGGGCGCTTGTGGTTGTTCTCTGTGTTCTCATTGGTTCTTGCTCTCATGGTCTTGTACAGCTGTACCGATTTAAATGGCAGCGTGAATAAAACACTCATTTAATATTAGAAAAAAAAAACAACTTGCTTTTGTTTCTTTTTTTTTTTTTTTTTTACATGTTATCCCCTTTATAAGTATCGGCCTTATTTATTATTCATTGCAAAATTGTCTTCATTTTACAATAAAGATAGTTGAGTTCTGAATAAAACTCTATTTTTGGGCAATATATGTTTTCCATCTTTCCCCTATGGGCAGTACCTGGTGTTCCATGGTAAGTCTAGCCAACACATATTTACCTTCTTATCTACCCAAGAAATAGAAAAATTTCAAGGTGCACCAGCTCTTGGACTATTTTTTTTTTCTCTATTTAATGAGAGGATTTAGACTTACAATTAGCCGCATTATTGGGATATCTTGAAAAGTCATAAATAACTATTTTTAATCATTTCACTTGCCTTTCTATTCAACAAAGGGTGGTTGTAGAAAAAGTATTCTGATTACTAGGCATATTAAAGCTCAGTTAAAGACTTGGGCTTTGATTAAATACTATCACTTTTATGGATATCCCCCCCCCCTCAAAGCTAAAGTCTTGTTACTTTACAGTAGTATAATAAAATTATTCATTAAGAAAAAGTTCTAGGGATAATAAGAGACTTAGGAGGAGGGTAACCGAAATCCAGCCACCACCAAAAACAATAGAGAAAAGATATTAACTGGGTTCATAATGAGAAATAATAATCTTCTTTTTTTTATTTTCATTCATTTTATAATGAGAGATACTTTATTCAAATTGAATTATGCAACTTTACAACAATAAATAGTTTGTAAAAGAATAAAACTTTCAAGCAGTTAGGGTATTCCAGTCTTTGTGATTCTACTAAACCATAAAATAAACAAGATTTGATCTACGAATTCTGATCATAAAATATTTCTTATAGAAAACAATATTTTTTAATCAATAATACTCTTGGTCTATGACATGAGAGTTTAGGTCCCAGAAAATGTTTTCTGACCAGTGAATTTTAGTATTACTGTTTTTAGGATTATACATCTATTTCAATTTAAGTTTTAAAAGTAGTATTTACAAAGTACAAATTCACATCAGAAGTTAAGCACTCATGATCATCAATATAAAAATTCATTTATTAATGTTTACATTTTTGCAATTATTTTTAATATAACAAACATATAATTAAAGAGGTGACACCTAATCTAAAATTTGTACAAGAATTTACAACTTCTCAATTTTAAGCTATAACTTTTCTTCAACAACAAAAACAAATGTATGTATGCTGAAAAATTAGAACTCATAAATAGTTTTGAAGCAAAATTTACAAGAGATAAATCTATAAAATAGTTTCGAGAATATTCAATAACTACTATTTATAAAAGTACATTGACACAAGTTTCAACAATTATTCAATTAAAACACATGCTTAGAAATATTTTTAATAATTTCTTCTTCCAAAAGTTCATTTATAATGAGAATTTCAATATAAAACTTATAATGTTTTAAACCATTAAAACTACTTTAAAACATTATATCAACTTAAACATAATGGTTAACCCTTTGCTAGTCAAAACAGTAATTTAATAGTAGATTTAATTTTATACATCGATTTTGACTGATTATAGCTTGAATTTTCTTTATCATTAAATTCAGTAATTTCTAAGCTAGAAAGGTTATAAAAAAAAGCTCTGAAGACTATAAAAGGGTTAATACACATTGACTTTACAGACATAACAGCTGATTATAATTTATTTACAAAACAATAAACTCTGATTAAATTCTCTAAAACATGACACTTTAAATAATTAAGGGGCATGAATAACAAAGAAGAGTTATTACTTATATTCATAAAAAAAAAAAAAAATAATCACAGCCACTAGTTTTTTCCAGGGAGACATTTTAAACTAGTACACTATCTACCACTGAAGAAAAATAGTTATAATTGTCTAATATTAGAAAAGGAAGATATACAAATAGATGTTTAGTCCTGACATCAGAAGATTTCAAAATAAAAAGAAAGAGAGCTACATAGAATAAAAATATAAATTTTGACTATGTGGCGTTATATTACTTTTGTCCATAAAATTAAAATGTATTGGTAATCTTAAGTAATTTTATCATTGGATTTATGAACAATACAAGCACTAGGAGTCCTGTAAAAATCATTAATATACTTTAACAGACCTTTTCTCAATTCACAATGAGGTAGAAAAATGTAAAATAGATCAGTACTTTTTTCGCTAGACACTATTTCACACTAAGATCTATTATTAAAATTGTCATGATAAAGAGTGAAAACAAATTTTTAACAGAAAGATTATTTTTTACTTTAAGATTTTTATTTTTTACAAACATTTTCATAGGTAGCAGCTCGTAAGTTCGGAAAAACATTAGTTCTAGTTTCTGCTCATTAAATAATTAATAATTTCCTGTATTTATTTATGAAAAATTAATCAACTCAATTGACTATTTCTTCAGAAATTTGTTAAATGTTAATAATATTGAGGAGGTCCAGTGGCCGTGAGTGTTAAGGCGTGAGTTCGAGCCACAGGTCGTGGGTTCGATTCCCACTAGGTGGTGGCTTTTCTTTGGAAAAAAAGAAAAGGCATCAGCCCTATCCTGGCTAGAAAAGAGTGGAGTCCTAAATTTCTAAGTTAATTATAATGGAGGTAAAAATTTAAATAATAATATTAAATGCAAGGATAATATTGATTTATTAATTGAAATAACTTTTTGGTAGCCTCCATTTTGGTCTATTATTTATGTGTAAAATCATTTTTATGAAAGTAAAAAATGAATAAAATAAAATCAAACAGATTTCTACAGGATAGAAACTAAAAATTATGAAACACATTTTAGAGTATGTAGGTAAAATCTTTTCTAATTCGGAAACTAAGTGTTTTTTGTTTTTTTAGCTGAGGATGGTTCAGCAGCATAAATTTAAAAATTGGTGGAAGAAATTGTAAATCCTTATTTTGCCACATAGTCAAAAACGAGAGATGTTATAGGAAAAACTCAAACCGTTGATTAGTTCAATTAACTAATTTTTAGTTATTTTTTTTTTCTTTTGTTTTTGAAAACTAATCCCTACTTATAGAATTAACTTAACAAAAAATGCTGGACTAAATTTATTGTCACAAATACCACGATCCATTCCTGAGTCTTGCAGACGATATGAAATTTTTAGCTAAAATAATAATTTTCTAAAATGAAACAAATTATTTACATACATTTATGGCTCTGTACTATGGCTCTTGAGATTATCAGTCTTATCGTTTGATAATTCCCAAAAACTAAGTATTGAAAGGCCGTACAACATTTTTCCAAATAACTTTTTTTTAAATTCAATCCTGGGTTAAAATGAAATAAATATAATAAAATAATGAATTTCATTCTATTTAATCATAAAATTGACACCACTGTCTTTCTTCAAAGAATTATGAAATGGCATATATTGGAAAATAAGGCCTATTATTTTTTCCCCTTGAATCGAAGAAATTAAAGAATAGGTAAAAATGTTATTTTTCAGAATCATGTCCACATCCTATCTGTTTGTTTTATTTTATGGTTATTTTAAACTAACCCTTATCATTTTCACAAAACACAACTTTGGATTAATTGCAATCCTTTCGGGGGGATGTAGGAAACGAAAACTTGATACTTATGTGAAAGAATAGATATGCCATTCTTATTTTCACTAATGTCATGCATTATTTTTAATTGTAATTTTCAAAAATAAAGTGAATAGTAGAAATGATTTTTAGAGCTTTTCTTTGAGATTGAAACAATTAACGTAATCATGAGTTTCTTACAGCCTATGGGCTGGTGGAAGGGATTTCCTTATAATTTTACTTTTAAGGAAAACCTTAAACCATCAGGTGGCTCTAGGATTGTCATGATGGAACGCATATTCCTAAAGCCCCACAAAAACGCATAGATCTGCCGTCAAAAATTAAACGCCGGAAGAAACGTTTTTGACTGATAATTCGATATTTTAGATGTTATCTCCAGCATAAATCTACAGATGTCAAAATAGTTAGTATAAATCAGTTTTAAAAGTTATTATTCATAAAAAGAAGTAATTTCCTTTGCATGTTTTAGAGACTTTTTTCAATTTTCATTGAGGCCCACTACTGATGGTCCCTACAATGTAGTATTACTTCTTCAATACTTTAAGGAATGTATGCACAACAATACTTTCAAGAAACTGCAATAATTATCTTATTTAGGTTTCTTTTATTATTTTAAGACAAAATTACTTTCAAATAAATTTAAAAATACATAAAAAAATAAAATATAACTGCAATCTTACAATTCTTATAGTAATGAAAGCACATCATTTACATAAACTAATTTATTTCTACATATCTCTACAGTTAAAAAATAATTAATTCACAAATCTGGCAGTTTGACCTTTTAAATATTTTTTTTTTTTTTTGTTTAAATACCTGTTTTCTCAATAATTTATGACTAGGAACAGCCATTTTTGTAAAGGGTAACAAACTTTACAACATTATCACTCGTAATTAAGATAATACCTTTCAAAAAATAAGCTTTAGCTCATTTCCAGACCACACCACATATATTTGATCTGCGTTGGTGTCCATTATATTAAATTTATCACTTAAAGCAATATAGATCTGCATTGAATTTAAGACACAATTTTGTCCGGTTGCAGTGATCTTGAAAATGGGGTGCTCCTTAAATTCGACGAGGTCTTAAATTCAGCTGAATTAAAAAATTTGATATTATTCATATAAATGTTGTGTTTTTGAATAATGTAAAATAAATATGTACAACAGTTTTTAATTATAGTGTAAGACGCGTTAGTAATTCATAATATTAGCCATTAAAAAATAATAGTGAGATAATTAGGCAGGCAAATACTTAAATGGAAAAAAGTACCAGCTGGAGGGTTAAATAAATAAGATATGATTAACTAGATAAATCATTTCAACAAACAGATATTAATTTAAAATCTGAATTTAAACAACCAATATTTAGTAGTAAAATGAGAGAAAAATATTTGCGGGGAGGAAGGGAAACCTTATTAGGCATCCCTCAAGCAGTATTTAAGGGGAGGGTAAAATATATGAAGATTTAAAATGCAAATTTCTAATATTAAACAAATTTCTGTGTACTTGCAGTTGCCGGCATTCTATAAACGTCATACTGATACCCTTCCAGCTGTAATTAGGAAGAGGCCAGAATACAATGCAAGACAAGCCCATCAAACTGAGTACATGATGAAGGGATTGTCAAAGTCAGCCGTAAATGTCCTGTCATGCTTCAATCAATTACATCACACAATAATTTCCCTCTGATTCAAGATATCAGAAGAAGACATAAGGATTATTAACAAGAAGATTAAAAAATATGAATTATTTCATATTGTATCCATTGAGAAAAGATTATATAAAAGCGACCAAGAATATAAATAAATTTGAAAAAAATAAATAAATATCACTATTCAATCTTACATTTTCCATGTGTACTTTTTTTTTTTTTTTTTTTTTTTTTTTTTTTTTTTTTTTTTTTTTTTTTTACGGCGCATCTACATCTAGGTCATTAGCGCCGACATCCAGGGTGTAGCGAGGAATTTTACCAGCGAGCCGTGGGATGATAAAATTCCTGCCGGAGGTTGGGAATCGAACCCACCATCTCCCGCATATGAATCCAAGGCGCTAGCCATTAGACCACGGGAGACCCCTCCATGTGTACTGTTACTAATTTTCATGGGAATTAAGAAATTTATGGTGAAAATTGGTGAAAGTTCTAGTTGGCCAGTAAAAGGGTTTCCTTGAGACTCTAGGGAATCCTTGAATAGGCCAGCCTGCTCTAATGAGGGCATTGAAGATGGACCTTGATTCTGAAAGCAGCTATATTTAATATAATATAATACTTGTGGTGGGGCGAGGTTAGCTCAGTGGTAGAGCACGAGACTAATGAACTGGAGGACCCAGGTTCAAATCTCGAGCGTGCGCTAAAGATTTTATCTTTTAGTGTCGTCGTCCCTAGGCTCACCCAGCCTTTAATTGATTAATTAATTAATGGGGGTAATTTGCAAAGGGAAAAATCAGGCAGGCGGAGCATAGTACTGACCATGCTATCTCCCTAGCCGTATGGTCAAGAATCAGATACCTCTACAGTAGCTACCCCTCTAGGCCCTTTATGGCCAGTAATGGGATTTATTTTTTTTTCATAACACTAATGGTAGAAAAAGGCATTGGATCTGACATATATTCCAATTACAGTTCCATCCAAAAATTTTGATAACTAAATCCATCCATGGAACTTGAAAACACAGCCTTTTTAAAATATAAAATGGATTTGTTTAAAGGTCATTTTTTTTACATTGTTTCATAATTGAGTCTATTGTTAGTGACTCATTACAAGTCGTGCATAATGGCAATGCTTCATAGGTATAATGAGATGCCTTTGAAATAGTCAAGAATGTATGATTAATGGCATTATGGTAAGGGAGGTTTGCCATGGTTTTTATGAAAGTAAATCTAGTTGTCTTGAGGCTATCTTTAGTGCTGTATTATTTATAAAGTTAAATTAAAAATTCTTAGGTTTATATTGTTATTGATTTCAGTATACAAATAGTAAGTTGAACATCAAGGTGGTAAGTAATTTCTGAAGATTACTTAAGGGGGGGGGACATTAGACTGTTATTGAAGAAAAAATTATTTAGAGCCTTCTGCTCAAATTCAGGAACATAAATATGCTTTAGGTCCACCCGACAAACCTATGTAATGTACTGTAAAACATACAGTCTTCTTGTTTGTACATGGCCACCGCGCATGCGCAAACACTTTTTTGTAACACTTTTTTTCAGTTTAGTCATCGCTAAAGTATATTTATTCTAAAACTTTATACACTTAGCCCCATTTTCAATGTTTATGCCTTGATCTCTAACCAAACTAGCCTTGCCCCTAGGCTCCAAGAGAGAAATTGAAGATTGCCACTCAAAGTCTAAAAGGTTGCATGTATAAGTCCTACTTTTTGGTGAGATTAAAATAGTTATTATTGTGTAGATCCTAAGTTGAAGATTAAGATATTGTAGGGAGTTGGTAACAGCTTTATTCTGTAACAAGATTTACCTAGCAGCATGCCGCACCCTATGTAACTTGAAAATAAAATATATGGGGACTGAATAAAGCTTTCACCAACTGCCCATAAAATATTTTTTTTTCTTCATGGTATTACTGGAGAGGAACCGATGCATGAGAATTCAGAATGGCCTAAGTTTCCAAAAACTTTTTCCTGAAAATAAATGAGTATAGAAATTTTGGATGTTTGTTTTTCTAATTGTGACTAGTTGGACCCCAAGCTATTTAACTTCTCGACTCAACTAGTCCTTACTAGTGATGAACACTATGACTGTATACATTTTAAGACAAATTACAGAATAATTACTAGAATGTCCGTAATTACAATAATCTACCATTAGCTGCGAGTTTCCTCTTTAGCTGATAGTTTTATAAGAAATAACGTAATTCCAGTATTATTTAAGGCAGAGAATTAAGTTTTGACAAAAGACAATTTCCTACGTCAGTTAGAAAATTTGAATATTAAGTGATTGTTGCACTGGTTAGTTCGTTACATACCTAAAAGAGCTACAACTTCATAGTTATACAACAAATAAAACATTGGAGCTATTCCAAAAGCAGGCACAGAATTAATATGGTTTAATTCCTAGTAAGTGTATCTTAAATTCAATGCATTGAAGCCAATGTATTATCACAGAAACAAGCTTTATACATTGCTCAGTGCAGAAAAATAAATAACCAGGAAGAAGAGCTAGACAGATGTATAGGAATTTATAGTGATAGGCAGCATTCATAGTGAAAAAGATTGTTAGCCAATATTATATAACAGCAATTTCTAACAAATTCCTCAAATGAATATAATTTCCAATTCTGTAATTTAATGAAACACAAAACCCAAACTTACTCTTATATTTTATTGTTCATTTTTCATTATTATGTTCGTAAATTGACTCCTTTAAAGAATGGACCATTTTTTTTTTCCTTGATTGATCAAAAGTTTTCAAAGTGCATTGGAAGAAAAGGTCATTAAATTATCCTAATGGCTCAGAAAGGTTTTAGAGAGAAGTAAAATGCATTTGAGAAAAAAATATCTATGGCTCTAATGTTATTATATTACTTAAAATTAGGTCCTTTTGACTATAAAATAATATATAAATGAGCAACTTGATATTGATACCCTCTTGTGGCTGCTCAGAAAAACACCAAATGTGATTAATCTATTTTTAATGAGCATTTTTAGTTTTTACTCTTGTAAAAAATTTGGTTTTTGTTAATTAGTGACTTTTAACACCAACCCAACAAAATATTAAATCCATAGGATGCCCAATTACTATCATTCCACTTAAACTTACCTCAAGAATCAGCTTTCGGCTCTTCAAGAGGTCTACAACACATTTAAATGGAATGGTAATAACCTGCGATCTAGTACTAAGATGCCTTCCTCAACCAAAACTAAAAAAAAAGTATTTAAATAAAATAATATAAAATTTAGTATAATGATAAATTCTTTGTGAGCTGGCAAAACTATTCTATATCAGTTTCAAACTTTTACTTCTGAAAAATCAGAAGACTTTTCAGCTGAAAATGTGGCTATATTCAGAATAAAATATTAAAATTGTGAGCCAGAAGGCTCCATTTTCAAAAATAATTGGTATATTAATTTTATCATTATTTGGAATGGAAATTTGTTTGAAAAACATTTATTTTATTTGAAAGATGAAATTAATCCAAAGAATTATCTTCTCAATTCAATGAGACTTAATAGTAAAACAAGAGCCTTTCTGAGCAGAAAAAAAATCTTATAAAAAACAACAATATTATTTTTGTAACGAAAATTGATCACTTTAATAAAGTGCGCTAAAATGTCTTACTCTTGTTTGATGTTCTCATAAATTGAAAGAGGCTTAGCTGAGAAAGACATTATATGGATTGATGGACAGGAATTGTGAGCTGTTAGAAAAAAAAAAAAAACTTCGATGATTAGCTTTTTTTTTTTTTTTTTTTTTTAAATTTTAAAGTTTTTTAAATTATGTGGTTTTTCTAAAACCAAAACGATGCCATTAATTTCGAAATCACAAGTACTAGAAGGGAATGAATAACACTTTTTTTTATATCATAAAGGATATTACATTAAAATTAAAAATAAAATAAAATCATTGAGCTTCAAAAAGGAGTGTCAATTAAATTAAATATTAACCACATTAAGCAAGTAGTATTGTTTTCATTACTTAAAATATGTTTTCCGTTTACTTTTAATTAAGCTGCAAACTATTCCCAATTTAACACGTAAGACATACTCATTTTAGAAAATAGTATTGAAGAATTCTTCAGAAGAAGTACACTGAGTTACTTTTTGAAGAAGGGAAAGAAACTAAGAGGGAAAATGAATGTATGGAACTATCAGTTTCTTTATAAACTTCAATTACAGTAAATATCGAAATCTTTGAAACTGTTTTTTCAATGGAGTGTTATTTAAGAAAAAAAAAAATTGAGTATTGATGGTTTTATGTTTAACTACCACCGGGCATGAGCCTTAGCTATAGATGTTCTTTTTCAACAAAAATGAAAGTAAGTTCTCTTTGATTTATTGTCACGGCAAATCTTTTGCTTTGAGAAGACCAGCCTGACTACCTGTATCAATCGATGAGACAGATTCTTCGAGGGAATCGAGATCCAGCGCGGACTCGATCATAGTTGTGTCCTGGAGCAGCCTCAGCCGACTAGCTGAAAGACTTGTGACCGCATTCGTAACATCGTCCAAGTCTAGTTCAGAGTCTCGGAGATCTGAAGGCCGAGGTTTTATAAAATCAGTTGGGTTTAGAAGAATCTCTTGGGGAGACTCGACAGGCTCTGTAACAATTAAAAAAACATTATATGAAACTAAATGAGAACAATTAATTTTAAAGCAATTCTGAGAAGTTTTATTCATTCAATAAGGTATTTTGAATTATTTCAAGTACACAACAAATCTAGAACTACCAGTGTCAACTAACACAACTATTACATCTCTTCTGTCTGTTTCATTTTAAGGGAACGTGACAAACATATTATTGAAATTCTAGTTAAAGCAGTTATAAAATGAATTCATGTACCATATTTTAAAATTAGAGGGTAAATTTAACTCGTAGACTCATAAGTCATCACAAAAATTATGATCTTCCAATTTTGACCGCGTTTTCATTTTCTTCAACAACGTCTGAAAATGATTGAGTCTCAGATGTAACCCCAAGGAAGCCAGCAGTATGACTGGCGAAACCTTTGTGAGGAAAATGAAGACACGGTCAAAACCCGAAGACCATAATGTTTTTGTTTCAGAGGATAGTTATAAAAACAACTGATCCAGAGGACACAATTTAATAAAATGAAGACATTATTTAGTCAGTTGATTTCATTTATGCTAAAGGGTTGGAAATAATAATTTTTAAATTGTTATTGCTCAAGCCCAAAAGTTTTTACATTCACTAGAAATCATTGAGTTTTGTCCATCTGCTTCATAATATCTTTTAGGATTCAAGATTTTACCATTAAAATGTTGAGTATGGGAAAGACATGGCGTAAGGGATGCAGCCCCAATGTAATCCATTCTTTACCAAAGTTTATCATATTTTAGTCATATTACTAAATTAATTTTATTTTAAATTCTGTAAATGCATTTCCGTAATTCTACTAAATAGCCATTAATTATAAAAGAAACGATCAGTCGGGTCTTCCCGTGGCTTGGAGAAAATTCTGTACTCCACCATGGATTCAAAAGGGTGGCAACATGTTAACAGCCCAAAGCTAATGGCCACAAAAGCAGATGTGTCATAAAAACAATAAATTCAATCTCTTACAGAAATTTTTTTGGCACGAATATCAATCATTAAAACTTTTGTAATATTTGAGTTTTAGCTTCAAGAAAATGTCAATTACCCAACATTTGAGCAATAATAAAATACAATACATAGTTCTTTGGAGGCTTAGGGTAGGTAAAGTAGTAGTCCTTTGTATTACATCACTTTATTTACTACTAGCTGACCCGGCAAACTTTGTACCACCTAACAGTCGATTCTTTAATTTTTGTTTACTTATTCTGCTATTCGGGACACCGGGTCAGCAAGTAAGATTAAAAAAAAGAAAAAAGAAACTTAATAAGTTCACAATTACATTATGTCATAAAATAAAAATTATAAAACACTTTAAATTCTTTTAATAGTCACTAAAAAATCACAATGAAAATTACAATTTCAGATTTCTTATTATGATACCTCCTTATTATATTTTATTTTAATTTTTACTTATTCTAAATTAAGTTTCATTTTTATTGTAGTATTTTATGGTACACGATATTTTTTGTTTGATTACCTGGCGCGTAAACGAACAGAGCAGAGGGTTTTACAACACGGGAACAGGCAACATACAAATGTACAATGTGAGAAACATGGGTTTTCTAGATTAATACCACAAACACTTAAAGACTGCCCCTGGGATTTGTTTATAGTCATAGCGAAAGCAAGCCATACTGGAAACTGTAGTCGTTTAAACACGAATGGTATGTCAGTCTGAATCATTGGGATGTGGGCTATCAAAACGTCTTCTCCTTTATACTTTACTTTCAATATGATTGCTTCTATTACGTTATTCAGTAATTTTTTTTATCGCTAATCGTGTGCCATTGCAAAGCTGCGGTTGGTTAATATTTCGCAACATTATAACTACAGATCCAACCTTTAATTGAAGATTAGGAGGCGCCAATCCTGGCAAATCAAGTGAGTTTAAAAATTCCGGTGGATAGTTACATCATCTTCATTAGTTGCTGTATCAAAGGATTTATATGTCCTTATTCGCCAGGAATGTCATCTTGAATTTTGAAATTTAATTAATTTACATCAGTGTTTTTGGCAGCCAATATAGCTCGTTCTCTCAACTAATCATGGAATAAGTAATTTTGAGCAACATTTGAAACACTTTTTGAATGAGTTGAGCTTTTCACTCAATGGTTTTGCCTTCCTGGAACCCCTCCACTAACACTTATGGTATGGTATGGTTTTAAAGTTCAAATTGACTTTTAAGTATTCTTACGAATCCGGTGCTAATGGCCCAGATTTGTCGAAGCACCGTAAAAAATAAAATAAAAAATATTACGAATCTTTTGTATGGGAATATAAAAAAGTGTTGTTTCTAGACTTTTTGAGGCAATTTTTTTAATTTTTCCCTCCGTAAAAACCATCCTCGTACTTCAAGGAATATTATTAAAAAAAAATTAGCGAAATCGGTTCAGCTGCTCTTGAGATTTGCGCTTAGCAACACATACAGCGATTCATTTTTATATCATAGATGCACACCCTACATGTTTCGTGCTTTTATTTCTTTTGCACCTCATCAAGGGCACTTCTTGTTAAGAAGTCTTCTCGGCCCATGTTCCCTCTACAGAGGCTGGCGTAGATGACGGAGAGGACTTCTTAACAAGAAGTGCCCTTGATGAGGTGCAAAAGTAATAAAAGCATGAAACATGTAGGATGTACATAATAAATAAAGTGGTGAAATACAAAGGTCTACTACTTTACCGACCCTAAGCCTCCAAACAACTAAAATGCATTAAGAAATATTTTGGGTCATCTGCAAATTATATAAAATACAATGTATCTAAAAGAAATCGTTTTAAGCCAAACAAATCCACAGTAGTGAGAATATATCATACAAAGCATTGAATAAATTCAACTAGTTTATCTGGAATTAGTCATAGATAATTTATTTTTTTGTGCAGGTATGCAACAATATTAGTGGTAGCATAAATAGCATAAAAGCTAAACTGAACTTCTAAAAGTGACAAAACCACAGTTTAAGTGATAATAGCATTACAGAAATTAAGCTTTATATGGACATTACATTAAAATTGTAGCATGGAAAGTACAAACAAAAATAAATAAATAAAAAAAAATAATCAGCTAATAAAAAGATGCAATACATGCTAAAAACTGTTGCAAAAATAATTGACAGAAAGGACGTGATAGGAGGGGACAGAACAATTAACTTAGTAATTCTAAATTTTATGAATGAGTGCCCCTTTTAAAAAACAATACATTTAACGCATTCGATGCAAAGGCCGAGAATACTCATGCGTCGCCTCTGAGGAACATCTTTCTCTGGCGAGTATTCTGGGCTTACATTTAACGCATTCGATGCAAAGGCCGAGAATACTCATGCGTCGCCTCTGAGGAACATCTTTCTCTGGCGAGTATTCTGGGCTTACATTTAACGCATTCGATGCAAAGCCCGAGAATAGTCGCCAGAGAAAGATGTTCCTCAGAGGCGACGCCCGAGTATTCTCGCCACAGCTGTATCTCTTGATTGCGAGCCCTCTTTAGCCTAGAGTGTATACAGAGTGCTCTAGCAGGAATGGGGGATAATTGCTGGTTTAACCCTTGACTGGTAACATACAAATTTTGAAAGTTATAAGTAACATGCGTCTGTGAGGCGTGCGCACGGTAAAAATGTTCTTAGGGTATTTTTTTTAATGAAACTGCAAATAATAAAGGAAAATAAACAACATTTTCATGGCTACATTTAAAAATCCCGTCTTAAAACAAGCAGTGGTTTCGGAGTGAAGTAGAAAGAGAAATATAGGGAAGAAAAGTACGTATTACGTTATTGTAGGTTTGCTGCGCAGCTAAATTGTAGTAAATAAATTGTTTCAAGTAATACACGTTGTCGTTCACATAAGATAAACATGAAAATGATGATTAGTAACGAGCGCCTGAGTAAAAAAAAAAATAAAATACGTGTGCATACGGCCGCTCTAGGAGAGGGAGTTTGGTCCACCTGTGGAGGGAATAGGCAGCTAGCCCATGTCACATCGAAAAGGTTAACGCAATGTAATTCTTACAAACTTTATTCATTGAAAATCAGTGCCTTTGTACCTTCAGTATTTGAAGCAAAAATAAAATTAGGATAACCATAAATGTAAAATTTATCCTTCTGATAGGACTTAATTAAAATTTAAGTGTTTCTTGAATCAGAAAAAAAAAATCCAAACACAAAGAATGGAAGTTTCTAAATATAAATATCCTAACTTTTAGAGAGTTTTCTTTAAATGTTTATTCCTAGAGTCATTTTAGTATATGTATAGTGAAGATAAGAAAATTACATTGTGCAGAACGAAAGGTCTAGTTTGTTAATGAGAAGAATCATCCGACGGAAATATTTTAGTAAAACACACACAAAAAATATTGTAACGGTTTTGTATTATTAGGCTTCCGGGAACACTTATTATAATTAATTTGAAAAGAATCAAATGAAACCACTTTTAAGGTGTGAATATATAAGTTTCATTTTAGAAAACTCGAAAAATCCTAATTTGATTGAATAAGAAACCAAATCACAATCAGAGAAATTGGCCCATGGTTTGAAGCCATGAAATATTTAATTTTAAATTTGCAATATCTATTTTGATTCAAGTAATTTAAGAGTCCAACGTAATTGACAATACAAAACAAATTTGTGATAATTACAGGTTGCCAACGGCAAGTTGAATGCACCGGTTCCTGTTAATCACCAAACTTAAGAAACATCAGGCGTGGCCAGTACCTGAATGGGTGATCAAACATGTACTGGCATTATAAAAATGTGGCAACCTGTAGATAGCCCAGCATTAATAGCTCCATTGTTGATAGACCATTTAAAAAAAAAAAAATCTACATGTTTTATTTAATCTACTTGAATGTTTTATTTAATCTACTTGAATTTTTTTTTTAATCTACTCGAATGTTTTATTTAATCAACTTGAATGTTTTATTTAATCTACTCGAATGTTTTATTTAATCTACTTGACATTTTTTATTTAATCTACTCAATCTTTTTGATATGGCATTCGAAAATCAAATCGATGTAGGATGTACCTCGAGTAGTCGATAAGAGCTGGATTTGTCATTAGCTTTGGTTCAAAGGTTCCCTCCATGAAATAAAGTGTGTACTATGTTAATAATGATGACTGTAAGTTACACAGGAATAGTAACATTAATTCAACAACGTAGCAGTACTACTGAAACTATTCACAAGAAATGACGACACATGGGTGTATGTGTATGACATCACATGGGTGTATGTGTATGACATCACATGGGTGTATGTGTATGACATCACATGGGTGTATGTGTATGACATCACATGGGTGTATGTGTACGACATCACATGGGTGTATTTGTATGACATCGAAACCAATTCTACTAACTAATCATCCCAGTGGAGTCATTCTGGGTCACCAAGACAGAACAAAGCTCGGCAAGTCCAATGAGAAGGTGATGCACACTGTTTTATCATTCAAGATCTTATAAATCTGAATAATAAACAATTTCAAAGCTCAAGCAGTCAGATTCTTGGGTGCCATACAGTTAAGTCAGGTGTTGTAAGACTCAGGTCTTATTCAATCAAAGTTAAAGTTCTATGAGTGTGCAACCAATAGAAATTTTGTCAAAAAGTATGACTGGATCCAGAAATGCAAACATGAGAAGAATGAAAATTATTCCTTGAGAATTAAATGCGAGAAAATAAATTTTTCCACCCCCCCCCAAAAGCTGTTATTAATAATTGTGAGATATATCAAGAAAGACTGAACACTCAAAAAATTAAAAGTTTATTTGCACATTTTTTACTTAACGATTTCTAATATTAAAATTGATAATAATTATAAAATAATTGCACTTTTTGTTTAGGTCATTAAAAATCGGTTTGTCTGTTTCATGATGTATAGACATGTCAATATATATATTTATAAGTGTGTGTGTATTTACGTTTCATGAATATAAGTGGGGCAGGTCTTTACAAAAAAAAAAAAAAAATACTTCATTTTCTTTTTTTGTCCTACTTTATATCTTTTTTTTTTTTTTTTTTTTAATTTACATTTTTATCATGTTTATAAAAATTGGGGGCAAGGTTAGCTCACTGGTAGAGCACATGACGAATGAACTGGAGGACCCAGGTTTAAAACCCGAGCGTGCACTAAAGATTTTTATCTTCTAGGGTTGTCGTTCGAGGGTTGGATTTGGGGTCCTAGATCGTCCCTACGCTCACCCAGCTTTTAATTAATTAATTAATTAATTAATGGGTACTTACAAAGGGAATACTCAGGCGGCCAGAGCATAGTGCTGACCAAACTATTTCCCTAGTGAGCCCTATGGCCAAGAATCAGATACCTCTACAGTATCTGCCCCTCTGGGCCCTTGTGGCCTGTAACGAGACTGATTTTTTTTAATATAATTTTATATATATATATATATATATATATATATATATATATATATATATATATATATATATATATATATATATATATAAAATTATATTAAAAAAAATCAGTCCCGTTACAGGCCACAAGGGCCCAGAGTAAACTAAAGTTATAAACTAAATTAGAAACTTTATAAATCCAAATTTTCTAATTCACCTACATCAAGCAGAATTTTATAAATAATGGGATTAAGAATAAATTTATGATTACAAAAACTTATAAACAATTTTTTTTAGGACTAATACTTGAAACAAAGCGAAATAATCACAAAATGTTATTTATAAATTCAATCTCGGAAACAAGAGGTTTTTGTTTACTTCTCAAATATTTCTGCAAATGGATGTAATCGATTTTGAAAAGAGAGTGTATATAAGCATTATTCAAATAGTTTTAACATTCTTGTCCCTTGGCGATATAATTAAGACGGCCAGATTTTTTAAATTTTTTTCTTTTTGGAATGACTGATGGAATAAAGAGGAAATTAATGCTACCAAAATTAAATTCTGAATTTCAAAATTTAATGTCAAAATTATTAATTTCATAGGCCCAAAATCATTACCGTCCGCTGTCCCTGGACACATTTATTACACTTTACTATTTTTTTTAGGGGGGAAGGATATTATATTTTTTGCTCATGTGATGTTTCATTTTAACATAATAATATTTAAGGTGAATTCATATAAATTTAAATAAATTTAAAAAAATCTAACTTTGCAATAGCGCCTTTAAAGTTGTCCCTCAGTTTTGACATCATTACCGTCCGAATTTTTGAATCAACGAGAAAACCTATTATGATGGAGCAAATTGTTTCCAAATAGATGTTGGAAACAATTTGCTCTCTCAAACTGATTTTTGTTGTCCAAAAGGTTCAGAAGAGAATATGTTGTACGTATCAGTTTTTGCGATGTGTTTTATCTGGTAAATCACAATTGGAGTATTTTGCTGGTCATTACCGTCTCCCATTTTATTACTCAAAACATCCATGAAATTTTTTTTTTCGTCTAACAATTAAATAGTGCTTCAAAAACTATGTATTTTACAATATTTTTTATTAATATAATTCTTTTAGAAAAAAAATTAAAAATATTTTTGTAGCAAATATCATTACTGTCCGCATCATAACCGTCCGCATCATTACCGTCCTACTCTACATTGGATGTTAATTAGAGTTGGCATAATTTTATTTAGAAATAAAAATAAGAATTTATGTGTACCTCATTTATTTGTAAATACGAATATAAATAATTTCGTATTCATAAGATTGAATACGAATTTATTTGTATTCACGTATGTCATATATATAAATGCAAATAAAATTTTATTCACAAATTTTTCTGTAAATAAAATTTAATTTAGAGGAAAAATTCTAAATATACACAAAAATTGTAAATATTCACAAAAAAATCAAGTGATTTCAAAAACATTCACATTTAAATATACGAATACAAATAAATTCACATTAAAATTTGTGAATAAAAATGTATTCACAAAAACTTTCACAACATAAATTATGTATTTGTGCGTATAAACAAAAAGGTGATATTCGAAAGGTTATTGAAGGGAGTATTCTGCTGGATATTGAAGCTAGTATTAGGAAGATTATGGAAGATGATATTTGGAAGGGTATGGAAGAAGGAATTAGGAAGGGTATAAACGGTGGTATTAGGAAGGGTATAGAAGGTGGTATTAGGAAGGGTATTGAAGATGGTATTAGGAAAAATATTGAAGATGGTATTAGGAAGGGTATAGAAGGTGGTATTAGGAAGGGAATTGAAGATGGTATTAGGAAGGATATTGAAGATGGTATTAGGAAGGATATTGAAGATGGTATTAGGAAGGGTATAGAAGGTGGTATTAGGAAGGGTATTGAAGATGGTATTAGGAAGGATATTGAAGATGGTATTAGGAAGGGTATAGAAGGTGGTATTAGGAAGGGTATTGAAGATGGTATTAGGAAGGATATTGAAGATGGTATTAGGAAGGACATTGAAGATGGTATTATGTCTCTTGAAATGCTTCCAGAAACGTCTGCATCTGATGTTGCTCCAGTAGAGGGACTCGGTATAGTGACGACATGAATTGACAATGTTTGGAATTGCGTGATTGGTTTTTAAATATCCAGAAAAAATATTCAATATTCTTCATACGATTAAAACAAAAAAAAAAAAAAAAAAAAAAAAAAAAAAAAAAAACAGTAGTTGGTGCATGACCAACTAGTGACAAAAATTAACCATCACACGTATGTTCAATTGGTACAAAAAAAGTTGATTAATTTTCAAGTTGATTTCTGTAAAATTTGAGAACCAAAAAGTAAAATCTATCTGAATAATGCTCATATGTAAGTATATTAAAGGAGATACAAATCAATTTAATGATTAATGTCGTAAATGTGAAAAGTAGCCTAATCAATTAAATACAGTAAAATGATTACAATTGATAAAATATAATAAGACTAGTCCATAGTCCATGCCATTCAAAGGTTAAGAACTAACTTCAAAGACACTAATATTCTGAACTATTAAAAAAAAAAAACATGCTTCTAGGAGAGAATGTAATATCATTTCTTAATAATACGCATAACAAGAAGTTATTCGCAACAATAAAATTAAAATGGTTTTTAAAGAAAGGGGAGATATTGATTAGTAAAAAAACTCGATTATTGGAGGTAGGTAAATTAAGGGAACTGCACTTACCAAACTGCTAAATTTGGCCAGATAATCGCTCATAGAAAGAAATGAAAAAAAAGAGAAAACAAAACAGAATAAGTCCATGGTAATGGTATAAATACATGTATAAAATGATGACCTCTTTCAAGCATAACTATATGATATAAAAATATGTATCAGCAGTGGTTGAAGCCTTTATCAAAATTTCATGAGTTCCATTTGGAACATGTCAACAGCTAACAAAATTTCTTTCTATTTTTAACAAGTAGTTACATAATTAACATTTATAAAATATATTTACTGAAATCGATACGAAAAAGCCATATCCTCACCTGTAAGTAAATTATTTATTTTAAAACTTATAAAGCTAAAAAAAACTATGGTATCACAGAAATATTTCATCCTTTAATAGTACAGTCTAATCTGATTTTTATCTTTTTAAATTAAAGATAAAATAGAAAAATAACAACAAATACGCAATATAATATAATAGGTGGTGGAAGTTAAAAAGAATAAGTTGTGTTAAAATAATTTAAAAAAAAAAAAAAAAAATGTGTTTAATGGTTAAAGGTCTGATTGGAGCACAGGTTTTGGTCAAGATCTAGGATATAATTAAAGGGGATTCAACCTATCAGCTTACGATGGTGTTCAGCCAGCAGTACCGAAGACCACATCCTGAATGTTAGTAAGTAACATGTTACGTAACTTCATAAAACGATAATGCTTATTGTGACCTAAAATATCACTTAAATTAGGCAGAAGGTCAACAACTAAAGTATTAACCCATTCGAGACTGATTTCTACTTTCATGACAACGAGCAGGAATGCTCCAGGGACTGGTAGGCACTTCCGTGATAAGGCTTTTTTTTTTGCTTTGGGAGTGAAAGCCATAGCTGGGAAATCTTTTTGGGGTATCTATTGGTAAGTTTTGTAGGCTCTAGTCACCCTTGCATCCGCTAGAGTTCATTAAAAATCAATTTCGAGATTTTTGAATATGGGTTTCCTTCTGCTACTGAAAACACACCATCCTAACATTAAACTCGCACAATTTAATTATACTCTAAGAGTGGAGATGACCAAGCAGTTTTCTGCCCTTAAACTACCAACCCAACCCTTCTGCTACTGAAAAAACACCATCCTAACCAGGGTGTAAAAAAATCATGATTTTTTTAAAAAAATCAAAAAAATCGGATTTATTTGATTTAAATCAGATTTTTTTGATTTAAATCGGATTTTTTTGATTTAAATTGAATTTTTTTACTAGAACCGGCTTTAAAAAAGAAATCAGACTTTTTAAATGTATCTAGTCTATATAGAGAGCTGGTTATTACCTAGTTGTTCATTATATAAACCTGTAACTAAAATATTTGTTTATTTACAATGCAAATAATAAAATAACTATTCTAAAGTGGTGGGTCTTGAGTGGATAATTTTGGGAGCATAGCAGAATTGACGGATCATATATACAGGGGTTGAAGTTGACCTATATTTTGAAACCGGAATTTCTGTAAATTTAAAGACTTAAATCAACAAAAATCATTAATTTTCGGCGATTAAATTTATATGTACAGAAACTCTGGTCTCAAAATATAGGACAATTTCGACCCCTGTATATATAATGACTTAATTTTCAAATTTTAAAACAACAATTTTAGAAATGAAGCTTTAAAGAAATATTAATTACTCTGGAACAGACGTAATTGTATTTACATATTCTCTTCTGGAATAATATGTAAATACATATTTACAAATATTCTCAAAATACAAATATTCTGGAAATAATGGTCATCCGTTGGCCAGATGATTCTCCAAAGTGAGATAGGAAAAAAATAACCGCCATAGTAGCCCCCGCAAAATTGACCTTGAAATTTTATTCAAGGTCAAATTTTTTTTATTGCATATTTCGAAACTGCGAGTCATGAGGAAGAAAAAAGTCAACGGCACCATAGGTCAGTAATGACTCCTTATGGTCAAAGTGACCATTAACAGCATATACGTGGGCCATTCCATTACAATCGTCAAATGGTGGCCGATTTTGATACTTATTTTTTAGTATGGCCTACTAACATTGCCTTACACAAAAATACCTCGTTTGATTGTTTTTAAAAAAGCATCTTCCAGTATAAAATAATGTAAGTATATTGAACAACGGCCCTCACAGCGGCAATCATTGGAGGACCAGAACTTCCTTCGGGAAGAACGTCTTCCTTCAGATTTCAGCAAGTTCGGGAGTTGAAGCCCGGGGATCAGGAGCAGAGAGCATTGTTTTGCAGGTGGGCGCTGGACATGTTGGAATGTCATCCAGACTTCCTCCAGCGGGTATTGTGGATGAAAGAAAGTTTGTTTTCCAACGTTACTGTCCACAGCAGGCAATGGACGAGAATAACTTGGGCATTTAAAAGAATTTGGAGAAAGTCTGGCAGCTTGCCTCAGAAATGAAGTCCGAAATATTTAAGCTGGTGAACGGGCACAATTGCTACGGGTGCTGGAATGATAATCTTACTTATTAAGTTTTTTTTTTTAGTTTTTTTAGGAAGAAACTTTTTTTTTCTGCACACGGGCAATTATTCTATCCTCTATTCTAAGAGCGCCTCGAGGACTGGTTGGTTCATGAAATTCGACCTGTGAAATCCCTAATGATTAATTTCAGCGATTGGTTGAAAGCTTATGGCCAGGAGCTCTTGATAAGCTTTGAGAATAACCTCATGAAGACATTTCTGTCAATTGTAAAATATGCGTTCTGGTCCTCCAATGATTGCCACTGTGAGGGCCGTTCTTCAATATACTTACATTCTTTTTATACTGGAAGATGCTTTTTTTAAAAAAATCAAATGAGGTATTTTACCTAAGGCAATGTTGAACATGCTAAAGAAAAAAAATTATCAAAATTGGCCACTATTTGTCGATTGTAATAGAATGGCCCACGTATACGCTGTTAATGGTCATTTTGACCAATAGGAGTCATTTCTGACCTATGGTGCCGTTGACTTTTTTCTTCCTCATGACTCGCAGTTTCGAAATGTGCAATAAAAAAATTTGGCCTTGGAATAGCATTTCATGGTCAATTTTGCGGGGGTTAATATGGGGATTATTTTTTCCGATCTCGCATTGGAGAATCATCTGGATGACCATTATTTTTGTGATACCCTGTACAAAAGGCATGTTGTTAGTGGATAGCATTAGAATCATACGAGAGTAATAGAGAAAATCCAGGTTTTAGAAGGAGCTACTGGGAATAAATTAAAAATAAAGTGAAAAGACAGTCTAGAATAAACCCCTGAATGGAAAAATATCCACATTATTGGAGATATCCATAGTGGGAAAACGATTAACAGTTTAGTTGAATCCCACTCTTCAGAGGAGTTGATTGTAGCCTTAAAATACACACCAGAGGCTTTAGTAGATGTTGAAAGATAATTCAGTCGCTTCAAAAGTATACTCAGATCAGGTTGGCATAATTTCACGTTTGAAAATTTTAAAATTCAAGATGTAGCAAACAATCTTCCAAAATAATGTTCATCTTTAAAAATGTACAACTTTTCCACCTTTTATAATGAGTTCCTAATTTTTATTTATGCTTTATTTTTCAATATTTTAAACAGTTTTAGTCATTTTCTTCTATACTTTTGTTCTTTCCACTAATAATAACACGAGTTCCTACTTATTATTTATGCTTTTCTTTTCAATATTTTATCGTGTTTAAGGTATTTGTTTACTAAATATTTTCAATTTTTTATTACATATTTTATTATAAATAGTTAAATAAATATATATGTAAATATTTTGAATTTTACGTTACATGAACATCCGTTCCCTATTAATCACGTACACGAACAGAAATATTATTTATTTAAAGCTTTGAACAAAAAACCCAGTTTGTCAGCCTTTCACATCTAATTAGGTAGTTTCTCATTTGACTGTGAACAAAAACAAGGGTTGAAAACATTCTTTCAACCCTTGCAGAAGTTGCCTTTCCTGTCATAAGCTGCTATATTATTAACAGTTCTTTCGAGGAAATACAATATTTTAAGGCCAACAAAGACTTCCACCAATATAAAGCATTCACTTCGCTTTGGTTATTACCTGTCAATCTCTTTTATCTTAAACTTAAAAGGAGATTTATTTGCAGAATTAAAAACAAAGAAAGGGTCATAAAAGAAACATACTTTTAATAGATAAGAACGGTCAAGTGAGTGTAGGCCCTAGGGACAAAAATAAAGACGAAATGTTGAAATGGCTGAAAAAAGGCAGAACTAGTTAGATTTAAGTTTAAAAAATAAACTAAAGTTAAAAAAATATATAATAATAATGTTTTTTAATAAAATCAATTGGTTTAAATCAATATATATTTTTTTTAAAATAAATTGATTTAAATCAATGATTTTTTTAAAAAAATCAAATGATTTTAATCATGATTTAAATCACTGATTTAAATCAATTGATTTAAATCGTTGACACCCTGATCCTAACATTAAACTCGCACAATTTAATTATACTCTAAGGACTGAGATGACCAAGCAGTTTTCTGCCCTTAAACTATCAACCCAACCCTTCTGCTACTGAAAACGCACCATCCTAACATTAAACTCGCACAATTTAATTATACTCTAAGGACTGAGATGACCAAGCAGTTTTCTGCCCATAAACTACCAACCCAACCCTTCTGCTATTCGATCCCTTGGCATAGTTCCTGTCTTCTGAATGGCCTTATTTGTGTTTTACCAGTTGATGTATACCTAGAGATCATGTCCTGTAGACATTATATCAAAGCTGAGGTATTTGACTTGATATTATTTAAAAAAAAAAATTAAATATAAAAAAGCCTTCCATTGACTGCTTTGAAGCTCAGAAAGAGAAAATGGTAACAGCAACTTGTCAAAGAAATAAGTAACGATGAAGAGATGGGCGGTGGAGGCTCAGCTAGTTTAAAGCAGTCCAGAGGAACCAGGAAAGTGAAACAGACTCCGATCCTTGAGCATCTAAGGTCGTGCGGGCTTACATATCGTAAGGGTCAAATAGAAAGAATGAAATCTACTTCAAAGCCTTCATTGTAGCTATGCATGCTTCCTCATGTTGTTGTTCTATGTGGCGCCTCAGGCATCAGATGGGGCCTAAAATATTTAGTACAGTAAACTTCCTTTAATCCAGCACTTCGGGAGGTGAAGCATACCAGATTATCCGATGTATTTAAAAAAAATGGATAGAAGTGAAAATTAAAAGAAATTTAGACTATAAGTCTAGTACATTTATACAGATAATTCACAGAGAGTGTTTCCAGGAATTTCTCTAAAGACCCATTGAGCACCACAGGGTTGTTGGGGTGGGGATTTCGTGGAATTGATGCATAAGAACTGAAGAAGAGCACTTTTCATGTTTGGCCTTGACACTCCTGCCATACTGGACCATAGGATGCTGGATTAGAGGAAGTTTACTGTACAACAATAAACATTTTGGAGGAGATTTAATCCTTTTTTTAGTTATTGACCTTCCACCTCATTTTAGTTTTCCATGAAAAACAAAATAAATTAATAAGATTAGTTACATCTAAAGGGAAGGAAAAAGTACCAAGATGGAGTCACATTAAGAGAGTTTTTGAGGGAGGATTTTTCTTTTTTTTTACTTATGACACTTCAATGAGGCATTTAAAAAAAATAGCTATAAGAACATAACTTACATAAAGATTAATTTAATAACCACTTAATCAACCAGAAGCAGATCCAACCACCTATATACATGTTGCTGATATTTCTTTTTTCTATAAAAAAGAAAATAAAACTTAATAACAAAATGAACAGAAGATCAATAGTAAGCTAAAACAATTATTATACTTTTATTAATGAAAATAAGTCTATAGTGACTTCAAAAAATAACAGCTGTGACAAGTTTCAAACAGAAAACAAACTACACTAATCATTCATCACTGTTATTCCGATAGCTGTCTGAATGACGAGGATGTGGGGTCGCTGTAGACAAGGTGTAGCGGGGCTCATGCATAGGAGGAGAGGGCCGCCTGGGGTAGCGTGGGAGAGTCCTCATCCCAGGCGGTATTCCGTGAGGATTTCCTCCTCCCCTCCTCAGCGGGAGGCTCGAATAGCCAGGGTAATAGGACATACCTTGAGCTGATGGCTGACAGAGCATAGCACCTGCGACCTGATGAGGGCTAGTGGGCTGGCATCGAGGCTCACTGCTGCTTGCAGTAGGCTGCTTCTCTGCTCGCTCGCTGCAAATTTGAGTGCTAACTCCATTCACCTATAAATCAAATAAAATAATTCAGCAACATAAACTTCTATTTATGACGAAGTACAGTTTTACTTCTGTTTAAAAGTCAATATATCTGACAAAATTGATCAGGTAGAGGAACATGAGAAGAAGACAATGTATTCTGATTGGAACATGGAAAAGAAGAGCGCTATATTAAACTAATTCTGTCAACAGGAGAAAAAAGGGCCAACAACTGTATGTGTTGTCTGACAGAAAGTTAAAGTAAAAAAGGAGGCTGGGTACATGTGAAAACAGTGTAATGTTCCCTTGTGCTTATTTGACTGGTCTGAGAGATACCACTCTAAAAAATTATTAATTATTTTTTGTAAATAGGAAAAAGGAGTATGGGAAATATTAAAGGAAAAAAAAAAAAAACGGGTTTTCACTATATAAATAAATAAGATGAAATAAAAGGTAAAAGTGATTAAACATAGATGCAAAAATATATTAAAAGTGAAAATACAAGCAACTTATTAATACACTTTAATAGTGTTACCTGCGGCTGAGGAGGATGCGGTACAGCACCATATGTTCTATTGTTTGAAATCACAGTACTATCTTTTGCAAGTTCTTCACAGACTTCAGGGGGCACCAAACCTCTTCTATCTGTTGTAAGAGAAAAAATTTCAATAATTTTCCGATTATGATAATTATAGCATTTGGTGCAGACAGTTAATTTGATATTATAAAGAGATATTAATGAGAGTTTTTTCAAAAATATACTAACATGGACAGAATAAAAATTCCATTCCATATCATTGTAGAACAATTTTTTCACTAACACAACGGATAGTGGATGACATTAACCCTTCAAATATTCTGAGCGTAATTATGCGGGCATGAAAAGCAGTGGCCCCAGAGCTCTAGATGGTTATATGCGTTCAGGGTTCTGCCTTCACCACGTTCAGCTTAACTCACAGTTTTTCGAACTCCTTCCCTCCAAAACAATGGTAAATGCTCGTAGGAGCATATAAAGAGAGAAAAACTTTATTTTTAAACAACTGGAAGAAAGGAGTAGAAGGAACGATAGGGGCCGCCGAGACCGGGAGTGTCGCGATCTTATCTCACAGTTACAGTGTATATAGATCTAGCTCGCACTTCAGATCTGTGGATATGCTTTGCCTGCACGAGAGTTAGCGGTTATAGGATTAATGATCTAAATGGAAAATATGGATCCCCCATATGAAAACCCTTCATCATTTTCTTTTGTTGTAATAACCCCCTGCTAGCAGCAAATGGCGGCTTTGCCAAAGGAACGTGCGGTACTTATCAGAAAAAATCCGGGTTTTTGATTCGCCCTGATATTTCTAGAAACTTTGGTTGACGGAAACATTCAATTCTTGTACTATCTATGGCACGATACACCTTTACCTAGACAACAATCCTAATCCACATACTTGCAGCCACTCACACTCAATCGATTTTTGTCTAAAAAAATTGAGGTAGATCCTTAGGGAGGAAGCTACAAATTTAAGGTCACAATAATGGCGATTATTCCCATTCGAAGAAGAATATTGAAAAGAGAGAGAGAAAATGGAACAATGGCTAATATATTTATAAAATTACCAATTAGGCTTGGTGGCGATGGACCACAGAGGATGTGGCAACAGTTAGAGCAAATATTCCCACGACTATAAGGGTTGAAACTTGCCTGACCTCTTTTTGAAGAAAATGATCCTTTAATCTGTAAATAATAACAATATTATCATAAAATACAGAAAAATATTTGTTAAATTATTTTAAAACCATATGTAGGTATACTTTGGGTTATGTAGTTCTTGATTATATGACATTTCTAAAAAAAAAAAAAAAAAAAAAAGTATTGAAAAGTAAAAATTAATAAGTAATTTTTCAGATTGTTGGGAAACAATGACTTCAATTAAAAACCCCAAGTAAAATGTAAAAAAAGTATTCCACCAATGTCGAGCTAGGGAATGAAATTTGGATTTCATTTACTTCCTGATAAATGCTGGACATGTTGGCATCTTTTTTGTAAAAATGTGTTGTTTATTAGAGGAGAAAAAGCGTGTAAAAGGGCAACATATTTGCTGTCGATTAGAATGTATACATTATCTGCCAGATTCTCAGCAATAAAAAATATTCAGGTTACAAAAATGAGTTTCAAATGTTCTTTATAGACCCAAAGAGTGATGGGTACTTCACAGTAGACCGCACACTATTGTAACACAACATAACACTTTGGAAAAATGTAATAAGCTCATTGTGTATCCTTTACTGATGACGCAACACCACAATAATCCCTGTCAAATTATGTTTTTAGTTTTCTTATAAAAAAAAAAGCTTCATAAAATTATCTCATCCAAATAAAATTGGTGGTTATTGATAATTTTTATATTTTGTAATATTTTTCTTGGCACTATATTCACTGCTAATACTATTTAGAGAGCAATATCCAAAATAAGAGAGCAATTGGATCATCGTAATATTACCAACCTATATTTTTATTTGTTCTATTAACCATTGTTTACAAAAAATAAAAACGAAATAGCAATTTGAAATTCATATAATTTAAATAACATTATTTTTTAAATTACTCTTAGTTCATTGTGTAAAAAATAGAAACAATTTTATTCGGAATCTGTGAATAAATGAAAATTCTTTTCTTACAATATAAAACACTAAATTTGCCTAACTGATATGTATGTATAAGCACAAATACCCAGAAAAAATTTCTCTCTGAAAATATTGTAAATAAACAAGACATAGAAAGGTGGTTAATTATTTACTCATAATAAGGTTATTTATAATAGTCTCCATTATCTTATGAAAAAAGAGAGAGAAAAAGAGAAGAAAAAACATTAGTAGGACAAGGCCAATAAGTCCTTTCCTGTAAGTAGAAAATCAAGTTCAGTCCTTAAATTACTATTTATAAAATACAGCAATTGTTCTGATCAATATATAGGTAACAATATAGTATTTAAGAAAGAATTTAAATAGATTTGAAAATATTATTCTATATAAGTGTTAATGTAAATAACATCATGTGAAAAGAAAATAACACTAAATGAATTAAATTTTTAACTAGGTAAAAAATTCACTACAACACAAACAAATAATTGGGTAAATTTATATTTAGTATGATAAATATAAAAAAAAAAAAAAAAAAAACAATATTTGTTTTACATACCATGTTGAAGTATGTGTTTTCATGATATTGTTTATCAATGAGAATAAAATCAACATCACAAAACAAATGAAAAAGTTTAAAATCAACATGCTTACATCTTCATTAGTAGTTTGGTTTGAAGTGGTTAGATATGTATGGAAGCCAGCAAGACCCATGACACTCCAGACACTGAAGAAACACACGAGTGCAACTATGACACTTGCAGGTGATTCTTTGACTGCCTCAAAATAAGGCCTGTCCTCTTTGGCCACTGCAAATGTTCATACTTAAAAAATAAATACAAAATCCAGAAATGGGTAAGAAAAAAAAAATTGTACTTACATAAAACTATATGGGCAATCGCTCCACCAAGAATAAAAACGCATAGAAATGCTAATGAAACTATGAACATGTAAAAGTACCTATAGTTACGTTTACCGACACAGTTCCCGACCCATGGGCAATGATGGTCAAATCGTTCTAAAAATTTAAAGACAATATACAGAGAAAGAAACATCAGATTTGTACTGAGAAAAAACAAATGATTGTTCGCTTACCAACACAATTATCACATAAGCTGCAATGAGAGGCTCTTGGAGGCCGAAATATTTTACAAGTAAAACAATATTTTAATTTGACAGTTTGCCCTCGAATAGTAATTTCTTTCGTTCTGGGCGGAGGCCTGTATGTAGGAGAATTAGTACTATTGGGAACTTCTGAAATTAAGGGAGGTTTTAGGCTATAACAATATAAAGTAATGAATATCAAGTATTATTTAAATAAAAAAGTAATACCAATTTGTTTTTCGATGTAAGCTGCTTCATCAGCTGTTGCTCGAGGTATAATACCAGGGTCACTAAAACTAGTCCGTAGTAATGACGACATAACAAAAATAAATAACACAGCACCAACAATAGGTATTGCTGGAGTAATTCTGACAGCAAGAAAAGGACAGCTGTAACCATGGAAGGAAAAGATTAGAAAAGTCAAAAAGTGGTAAAAGTACACGTTCTAATCTTTACTGTTTTTACACAAGGAAAGGTTGTTGTTTTGCAGGCTTTTCATACTTACTCAAAAGCGAAGAATAATCCACAAGTACCCACGATAAGGCCAACAGTAACAAAGAATACACTAATTTGTGGTGCCATCATTATTCTTCCATCACAACAAAATTTATTTCTCCCGGGAAATAATTCCCACTTCCGAGTAACGTTTGTCATCTTCGTCTTTTCATCTGTAAGGTCCCCCTCTTGAGTTATGTCCACACTAACGGGCAAATAAAGAGTGTCAGCTGAAACCATGTAGAGGTTTGACAATTGGCATTTTCATGCCACCATAACCTTGATGAAACCTGCCGTAATTGTATTCATTTTCTCAAATCGCTAAATCGATTTCAAGAAGTATAGATCAAAGTTCGCAATAGTGACGATTTCATAGTTCTTAGCCAACCACAATTTTTCTAATCAGTTGAAAGCAGCTGAGAGACCAATGAGAACTGTTAACTTATCTAACACAAAGGCTGACCCAGCCATTTTGAATGTGGGTTCAAGAAGGCAACACATATAATTCCTTGTGTAATTTTAAGACACACCCACTGCTTTAACAGAAACTTTTTTAAAGAAAGTTTGGAAAACTTCCGTGCTTATAAAAAATATCTACATTTTTGAAACTTAGTATCTTATACTCGACTCTCCAATGTTCCTAATTTTACAATATTAAATATTATATTTATTGGCAACTATTCAACGGATACTTATGGGAGGGAGGTTTGAAATTTCACCTTGTTATATTGCAGGTTACTATTTGGTTAGTGATTATGAGAGGTGATTAGCATTGTAAATGTGCGTTGGCGATAATTTACATTGTGGAAAACCATGCAGGAAAAAACGTTTGACGAAGATACTGAGTTGCCCAATAAAAAGAAGGATACCGATGACGTAAATTATAGATTAAAAGGTTTTTATAATCTTAAAATATTTCACTTGGCATGAGTATTCATTGTGCTCTTTATAAAACCGTCCATAATATAATAAATAAACTATCATTTTAGATTAATAAGTTGATTATACTTGTAAGTTATAATCAACTTAATCCTTTTACTGTCATAATTGTTTTTCTGAGTCTATGGGACTCCTGTAACTAGCTATAAATTTTGTTCCATTAGATTTTTCTTTGTAGTAAGAAATAATTCCGTCAAACCAATCTTCTGGTATTGATAAGTGCTATATTTTCTAATGGAATTATAAATTTCCGTGAAGTATTAACATTTGCCTCCAATTTAACTTCGTTTCATCAACTGCTAAATTAATTAATCCTTAGTTAGTGGTGTGCTTTTTCTTCCATAACTAGTGGTGTCGGGTACCCAGGGACCCAAATTTAAAATTAATTTTTTTGGGTAATGTCATTTAAAAAAACTACTTATAAATACTAATATTTATTGAAATACAAAGAGTTAAAGGGAGTAAGGCCAAATAAATAAGTACATTCAGATCAATATGACCCAACACCAGTAAGTAAGAGTTAAAGAAAGATTTATTTTATTTAATTTTTTTTTTTTTTTTTTGTGGAAACCCTATAAGCTGTCATTGGGTATTTATTTTTTCACTCGTAAATACCACAAAATGTGTTTTTTTTTTTATATTTGAATGCCTCTTTTCTTGGAGAGAGATTTTCGTTGTTGCTTGATTAATTACTTTCACTTATACAAATTGTATCATTTTGTTCTTTAAAATGTTTAAAGCCCTTTATGTAGTCCTTGAAGTTTTCATCCATTCTAATTGGTTAATTATTAATTACTTGTATAATTTAATATAAGAAAAAAAATGTTTTGCAGTGGGTATATTTCTTACTTCAGTCACTTCTGTGTCAGCCCTGGTGGCATTTGGAATGACTTTAGCAGCAGCAAAGAAACGAGACCCTGCTATGTTTGAAAAAGGAAGTAAGATAACAAGAGAATTGCAGGAATCAGGAGTTGAGTTGGCTACGAGAGCCTTAAAATGGGGAACCATTTATGCAGTATCTGGCTGTTCTCTTGTCTCCTTTGGAATATGGAAACTTTCAGGAGCTTCAAATGTTAGTTTATATTTTTTTTACTTGCTTTTTCGTTTTTGATGCATTAAGTTGTATGCCAATTGACACCAGTCTATCCAGTGGTTACTCCTTTTTTTTCTAATATCAGGGTGTCTACGAAAATCATGAAATTGAAAACAGGCACAAAAAAGTCATGAATTTTGAAACCATGTCACAAAATTTTAGTTTTACCGCAGCCTAACAAATTTTTTGTATGGAGACACAATTTTATCTCCTTCTCCCACCCCTTCCTTTGTTAGGTTCCTTTGTTGACTTTTAAAAGTAATATAACTATCCTCTTTAACATATGATTTACATATTATTTAGTTTTAATAATTGTTTTAAATGTATATTAAATTTTAAGTTTATAAATAAATATTGTGGTAATCCATGTAAGGTTACAAATAATTTTATTTATTTATTTAATTTATAGAGTTCTGCAACAGAGGCGAAAAACTCTTTAAACGTCAGTCGGCAACATTTTCTTTTTTTTTTTTTTGTAAAAAATAAAAAATAATTTTAAGCTAACAGTTAAGGCTTTTTTTATTTAACAGGCAAGAAATTTGCTTTTCAAATCATGAAAAAGTCCTGAAATTGGCTTAAACGAAAGTAGTAGAGGTAAAACTGAAGGAGAGCGTCCTCAGCACCGATTTTTTTCAAATTTTGCACTATAACGTATTTTGATGCACTAAACATGAATGTGTTAAAAAAAAAAAGTTGCTCTCAACCAGAAAAGAAGTTATTAAGCACTAAAGTTCACTGTTATTGAGGTTAAAGTTGGCGTAAACAGCGTATTTGTAAACATGCGCATGCGCAGACATCTAACATTGGGAAACAAAGAACTCTCATTTGAAATGTTGATAAACTCCATAACATAGGAATTCTATCCATAAAAGCGAGTTGGATTGACTAGAGTTTTGATATCTCCTTGAGTGAGCGGCAACGCATAGCACGTCTGCCAAAAAGTCGTCCTGGACATTCTTCTTGATATGCATGTTTATTAATACGCTGTTTACGCGAACTTTTATAACCTCCATAAGAGTGAACTTCAGTGCTTAATAACTTCTTTTCTAGTTGAGAGCAACTTTTTTTTTTAACTGATTCATGTTTAGTGCATTAAAATACGTTATAGTGCAAAATTTGAAAAAAAATCGGTGCTGAGGGAGCTCTCCTTCAGTTTTACGGTTGTAGACACCCTGAGTTGGATGTTCTTTCTAAACAACCCTGGTGAAGTACGCAACTTTTTCAGAGAGCTAATCGCTGGATTTCAACCAGTATTTTTGTAGTTGGGTGAATCACCTTCGTCCATTAAACTTGCACAAAACAATTATTCTTTATAAATGATATTAAGATATTTAATATCACTTGGCTAAGAGAAAAACGTCAGATCTTCAGAGCTTATAGAACACGGAGAGTAACCCCAAAAAATTGTTTAAAACATTAACATGTACTTGTGACGTTTCGAACCTGTTCATTCATCATCAGTCATCTTATTTAAGTCATGTTAAGGTCTATTATAATATTCTAATTCACATTATGGTCCATAAATTTTGAATTTTGAGAGTGAACATTAAATCCAAGTAAGAATCTTTATGATTTGTTGAGCAACAAAAGATTCTTACCCGGATTTAACATCCACTCTCAAAATTAAAAATTTAACATGACATAATATTAGAAGCCTCATAATGAACCTAAACAGGTTCGAAACGTAGCAAATATAAGTTAATGATTTAAACAATTTTGGATAGCAACTCAAAATTCAGAATTCATTGATCCTTCCTCAACCTCACCTTTAAGTAACTGTAGAATAAATGGGGGAAATATCTTGCAGTTGAAATGGCCACAGTAACATGATTTTTCTTGAAGATCTGGCGTTTTTCTCTCAGCCGAACTCCACCCATTCCTTGACTTCAAGCTCTTTATTGTTATTATTTTTTTTATTTGAAGAACAATTGAATTATTATTCATTACTCATTCTATGCTTGAATATTGCTTTCTAACAACATTCCCCTTTGCTTGTCTATTCACTATTGTATAATTTCCTGATATTTTTCATCGACACTATTTTTCCACCCTTACCTGGGTTCCCTTCTTGACACAAATATATAAATTCAAATCTACTTTTACTGTCTGTTGTTTATATTTTGTGATTTTTAATGATTAATTAATTGTTTGTTGTATCAACTTCATGAGTAGATAGTGCTCCATCGTTTACCTGTCAAAAATTTCATTTTAGCATTTCCAAATGCTGAACATTGTAATATTTATTATAATAAAAGTTATTATTTTTGTTTTATTTATTTATTTGATTTTTTTTTTTAACTGAATATACGTTTGAGCACAGCCTAATAAATCCTTCTTTTTTTTATTTTTATTTTTCAGATGCAGGAATTTAGGAACAAAATGGGATCAATATTGCCCCGTGTAAAGAAAAATGATCCTCCCCAAGGACGAACAGAGTTTTCAGGATTAAATGATCTCCTTCGATATATATCTGAAGATTATACAAAAGACGTAAAAGCACCGAAAGAATTTAGCAAAAGCTAGTTGGTTCAATACCTTCATTGTATGTCTTATCAAAAGTCTGTGATTTTCAAGATGTGTTTTTAGTCATTTTGTTGTAGTTTTAATTTATTTATATAAACAACATTTTTTTTTTTTTTTTTTTTTTTTTTTTTTTTTTTTTTTTTTTTTTTTAAATAATAATAAAGCTATTTGTTGTATAATTTTGTAGTTTTTTTTTTTTTTTTTTTTTTTTTTTAAATAGAATCTGTCCTACATGTGGCAGACACTCCGTGCCAAGGGTCTTGGGTTCGATTCCCACTATGGGGTGGTGGCTTTTCTTTGAAAAAAAAAAAAGGCATCAGCCCTATCCTTGTTGATTTAATAAATGGGAGAAATAAAATAAGCCATCACATGGAACACCTCATATATTAGGAGCACTTACAACACAACTAACTAGGGAATTACTGGACATGTTCACTACAAAGAGGTCCAATGCCCAACAGGATGCAACGAGTAATGAACATTGAATATCAACAATCCTGACTAAAAAAGGGTGGTATCCTATAGATAACCCGTCCTAAAAGTTTTTTTTTATATAGGTTATTTCTAGCAAATTATTCAGGAATGCAGTGTACACTACCCACTTTTTGAGGAACATGCTTAGTTATGCAGCTCTTGCATGGCAGACTTTTTATATTTTTTTTACCCGTTACTTATGAGTGAGATACTGAAATCTACCTCCACGCGCAAGAAACTACATCCTTTTCCTGTATTGATTTGTTGCCTACAAATAAAGCAATAATGCCGATTGCTGCGTGGCCAATAAAAGTATTAGTCAAGTAAAAATATTTGAAATAAAACTCCCTCGTACCCAAAAAATAAATTAAATTTAAAAAAAACTAGTAATATGCTCTTCATGGATGTGTGAAGTTAAAATGACAGATTTATTATGACAAATGCTGTAAAATGATAAGGAAATAATACCGGTGATATCATAAAATCCTCTTCAACCAATCGATGATAAGGCGAAACAAATCCTCGAGTCTTTCAATCTAAAAATAGTTACTCATTATAATTTTATTTATATTCCATCAGTTTCAAGGTTATACTTTAATATTATAAAGCCACAAAAATGTTCTTGGCTGCACAACCTGAATATTATAACCGCTACAGATATTTTCTTTTCACTTCCTAAATAATCAGCATCCTTCAGATTAAGGAAACCCTGTCCTACAGTCCTGCTTTAAGGAAAGCAAAGGGAGTAAATATATCATACATGAAGAATAGAAACTGGCCATTAAAAATACAGAAATTAATTGTGTTTAATTTTCCCAAATCTTCAAGAAGCCTAAAAGAATATGTTTTGTGTAACACTTCTCTATTATACATTTTAATTCAAGCTTTATAGATTATTTTCTTTATTTTTATATTTACTTGGATTAGCTTTTTTCTACAAATAAACAAATTTTTTAAAAATATGAACGAGTCTCCGATCCCCGGCACAGTCTAACAGGAAAAAGAAGCTTAAAATTTTTACTCATTTGTTATGCTGGTAAACTTTTTTTTCCTTTTTTTTTTTTGAAAAATAAATTCAAGGCCAAAGAAAAAGAAACTGCTAAAGACTCCTCTTACAAAAAAAAAAAAAAAAAAAAAAAAAAAAAAATACTTTCCAAACTGTTCTTTCGTGTTAAGATCATCCTATCAAAATTCGCTTAAGGATATTTTTTTATAAAAAATCTATTATTATTTCTAATGAAAATAGAAATAAAAGACCCAACTTGTACCTGAAAGAAGAGGAATCCTTTCAGCCTATGCTTTGTGAGCGAGATTAGTATACAGTAGGAGTGTATATAGGAAATAATTTGGGGGGGGGCACCGAGGGATTGGGAGGGAAAATTTTAAATATTTTAGTATAAAATGGTGAGTGTTGAAGTCCTCTTGACACCTAGTAAATTAGAGTAAATGTTGGACTTTTTCGTTTCGATAGGTTCTTTTTAAACGAAATGTACTCAACAAAACAAAATTTCTGGAGGGGGCTACAGCCCTCCCTTATTTATATATATATGCCCATGGTATATAGAGGGCACTTAGACAAGGCTAACATAACAGGAAATAGTCTACTGGTAAGGAACTGCGTGGAAGTACAAATTCATCGGCAATAAGCTCCCCACTTCTTTCTCCACTTCGCTAATCAGTTTTAAGTTATCACTAATTTTTTTTTTTTTTTTTTTTTTTTTTTTTTTTTTTTTTTTTTTTTTACGGCGCGTCTACATCTAGGTCATTAGCGCCGACATCCAGGGTGCAGCGAGGAATTTTACCAGCGAGCCGTGGGATGATAAAATTCCTGCCGGAGGTTGGGAATCGAACCCACCATCTCCCGCTTATGAATCCAAGGCGCTAGCCATTAGACCACGGGAGACCCCGTTATCACTAATTGACAAAAGTTTCAACTTCAGCGGACCGTCAACACTAAAAACCAATCGACTGACTGGGGTAAGCATAAAGAAAATAAGTAAACACTGACTAGAAACTGGAAATAAAATATACCGATCAGGTGGCAGCTAAAGGGGTGGGCTTAGCTCCCCAAAATGAAAATTCATAATATTTTTCGGTTGATTTAGAAAAATAAATTGTTTAGGCAAAATGATAGTAATAAGTTCTATTTAATGTATGTTCTTAGTTTACCAAATAGGTACATCCTTAATGATATCCAGGTGCCTGGTTATAAAAATGTGGTTCTACACCCCCAGGCTCGGTGGTAAGCCCATACTAAATTAGCCTCCCCCCCCCAGAAATGTTTGTCTAGAGCCGACTATGAGACCGATCTGAAATTAGTAATTGGAGTAATATTTATAGGGGTGATGACTTCTAAAACTTCGAGGTGGAAGTTCAACAAGTCCCCTCCCAATGGCCTCAAGTTTTAGTTCGACATATTTACAGAATATTCCACATTTTTGGCCAGAAATCGACCTATAGAAGTGAAATGTACATGGACAATGACTCGAGCCCACAGATTCTGTCGAAATATTTAAGAATTTGACTTATTGAAGTTCTACACATCGAGAGTTGACTGTATTGTATTGTCTAGCGCTGGACACGGTGGGTCCTCAGTGGCGCTTGTTCCAATCCAACTTGGGAAAACTTGATTTTTTCCAGTGGTGTACTCTGAAAGGTTTATCTATTTGACCAAAGATGTAGATAAGACCCTGATGATATCGTGGCGCTGATGGTTTTGGAGGTCTATACTCCAATTAAAAAAAAAAATACTGCAGGTGTTGATACAGCCATAATGCTTAACTAGTTTAGAAGAGCAGGTGTGAAATATCCTAAAGAGAGGAGGATTATTGCACTTCTAGCCTCGAATTGAACTCCCACTGCGAGCTTTACCACTAATCCCTGTGCGGCCCTCATCCTGTGGGGGAGGGGGGAAGTGAACAGAACGTGTAATGGAGGCACCTTGGTTTCAGACCCTTTTATATAGAATATTGCTATAAACGGTGCTAAAGGCGAAGCTGTCGATGCGCCGTAAAGAAAAAAAAATTTCCTTAAATAAATGTGAATACCGAATAATTGATACCATCAGAGAGATAAACCACTAGCTAGAAACTTATTAAAATAATTTTTATTGAGGCAGTAAACCGCCTAGTCAAAAATTTCTGACATTAATTTTGTACCGTCAAAGGGGTACCAATGAACTTTTGGAAAGCGAAATCATCCACTAGTGCTGAATTTTCTTCTATTCTCTATTTCTCCCGATACGATCCGATTTAGTCACAGCTCGTTATTAATGACATCGTAGTGAAGTGAAAATGAGCGATTAATTTAAGAAACACCACCTTACGATTAGGTTGAATGTTCAGGGCGTATATAGAAACTAATTTTGGAGGGGGCTGGGAAAATTTCGGGGGGGGGGCTGAGATCATTTCCGGTGTATGGAATACTAACAATTTAGATCTTGGAAGAGTTTTAGCCAATTTAAACGCTATTACACCCAAAATAGAATATGTTTTATGAACTAAATGATCTTATTTAATTCATTTTTAAGGGTTTTATGAAATTGTTACCGATCAAATCAAAATTTCAAGAGGGGGAGGGGGGGGGGGGGCTGCAGCCCCTTCAGCCCCCCTTTTATACGCCCATGTGAATGTTGGAGGAATGAAGGAGAAGTTGAGAGGCTAATCAATCTTCTAGAAGTAAGTATATCAGTCCCCCAAAAAAATCTTAGTGTTTCAGTTAATTTTTTAACTGTTACACTACGAAAAGCGAAGCATTAGCACTCATATTTTAAAATTATTTATAAGAAAGGTAGCCACAAGGTTATCAGCATTGGAAGATTATAAACATTGGAAAATTATAAACATTGGATGGTTATAAACATCTTTCCACGTAATTTAATAAACAAGGGAAACAAGAAACAAAAATGTGAATTGACAAAGTTGTTCTAAATTTTAGTATCTATCATTTAAAGAAAAATGCTTTGACATCGGTTATGATTTAGCGGCTGTAGACGTTTTGAAACACAATAGGTCGTTTGCCGACATTTTGAGTTGGTCGATCCGAAATCGGTCTAGAAACAAACATGTTTGACGGCCAAGAATCGGTGGCCATATGATCGGGTCGGGTCGGGACCAATGTAGCCACCTCCATTGAGATGCATGTGTTTGTTTTTCTTCCGACAGTCGGTGGCTATCGGATTGGATCGGGTCCAATGTAGGTGCCCCCTTACAGTCAAATAAAAGTCCGTCACGCGGGAGCTGCATAACTAAGCACTTTCCTCAGAATTTGGGTAGTGTAGACTGCTTTCCAGAACAATTTGCTTAAAATATCCTACATAAATAAAATAAAAACATGAATAGTTCTCTTTTAATTTTGTAATGAGTAACTGATAAATTATTAATTTGCTTCCAGAGTTATGTTTACACATGGTACCTACTACAACTACGTAATAAATACAAAAAACCTCATATTATCGTATTTTGATCTAACGCAGGAACCGGATACAGTCACTCTAGTGGTAGAAAGCGCTCCTTGCGGCGCCTTTGTGAACCTATGTCTGGCTGGCTTTTCTATTGAATTTTTTTTTTTTTTTTTTTTTTTTTTTTTTTTTTTTTTTTTTTACGGCGCATCGACATAATTCTTGGCCATTAGCGCCGGCCTCCAGGGTGCAGCCAGGAATTTTCTCAGCGAGCCCTGAGATGAGAAAATTTCTGGCGCCGGTGGGGATCGAACCCACCATCTCCCGCTTATGAATCCAGCGCGCTAGCCACTAGACCACGGGAGACCCCAACTCTTTTGAAATATATTACAAAGTAACCCCCCCCCCTTTCCGATTGACCGATTCAGCTCATTTTTACAACACTTCTTTCTCATAAGTTACCCACGACGTATACCGCGTTTCGTTACAATACAGCAGAAATTACGACCAGTATGAGTATGTTAGTAATTTGTGTCCGGAGTAAACCCCCCCCCCTCCTAATGAACCGATTTAGTTTATTTTTACAACACATATTTACCTGTGGATTACCACTAAGGATACCGAGTTTCGTCGAAATATATCTAAAATCACTGGTAGTGGCGAATTGGTATTGTCGGTCCGGAGTAAACCCCCCCCCCTCCTTATGAACCGATTTAGTTCATTTTTATATCTCACTTTTCTCTCTATATTACCACTACGAATACCAAGTTTCGTTGAAATATAACTAATATTACGGCTGAAATGGTCAAATTAGTGTTTTGGGTTCGGGGTAAACCCCGCCTTCCGGTGGACCGATTTTGGTGGTTAACGAACTCGTTCAATCGTTTGCTAATTGAATGCTATATACCAAGTGTCGTGACCAAAAAAACAAAAACTCTGGCCGCTATCGTGTTATCAGACATATATATATATATATATATATATATATATATATATATATATATATATATACCTAGATAGATATACATAAATTTTAACGCGGGTCATTTTCGGTGTCTACTAGGATAGGATCGATAAAGATTTGAAGAAATTTTTCAAAAATTCCGTCATGAGTCCAACCTCAATAGCTACTTTCCTTCGGAGGAAAGTGCTAAAACCTACACATCAACTTGTGGCCCTCTTCGTCCCTCGTAATATCGGCCAAAAATTGAAACAGGTTTTTAAATAATACGTATTTATGATAAAATAAAAAATTGATCGTTATCATTCGTTGGATCAGTTACCACGTAGCTTTAAAAAAGTCAAATATATCGATCTTAATGAACTAAAAATTCTGACATGTAATACCCTTCATTGGTTTGACGTTTAGGCAGTATTTGTAAAGAGAGTAAGCATTATACGAGGGTAATTAATTGTTCTTTGATTAAAAAGGGGCATAATTCTCATGTAGCGTAGTGGGGTAGGGGAGGGGTTGAAGGAGGCAGCTGATTCCAGACAATGACTAAAGGTGGAAGGGATGGAACAATAGTCCATCTACAATGGACTCGTTGCGGGAGCCCGTGACGAACCGGCAAGTCAACACTCGCCATTTGCATAGCCAAACTAAGCAGATATATATAATAATTAATGGGACACTCTTCAGGCTAAACGGCCTGTCATCCCGCCCCTTACAGCGTGACATGGCGGAGCTTTATGGCCTTTATGCTTCTCCTAGGGTAACTGCTTGTTGTAGAAGATACTTACAATGTTATAAGGAATATTGGATGGCGAGATTAACGTAAACAAGGCGAGTTACTGAAGAGACATTATAGTGATGGCGCAGTGCGGTGTGTCTAAGGATTTGGACAGCGCAGTCCAAATCATTAGAAATTCCTCACCGTGTATGGGACATCCTTGAGACCAGAGTTGATCTGTACAGTCCATCGAAATAGAATGATAAAACCAATAGATTACCTGTATTAGCAGGCCAAGCCTGATTTGTGTGGACAAGAGGATATTTGCTTCACATACATTGGGTCTACTAGGCATAACTAGACTTAGCACTGCCTGCCTTGAGGTTTATCAACTTATCGTGTGTTTGCTTCACCCGTTCAGGCCAAACTGTTTTGTCCCAACCTTGAGATTTGAGGCGAACCTGTAGGGGCACCTTAAGGATCAACGTACTGGCCAATTGGTTAGTCAAGGGTTAGCCTGACAGCACTCGATTATTTTTATAGGTTGATGTACGAGCTCCCATTAACTTTTTTTTTTTTTTAATATTGCACGTTTTAAGTTAATTATGAATACCTGATATAAATAATAGATATTTCCCAGGAATGTTTTACGCCAGTTATGACAGTGAGCTCGGCATTCTTGTGAGCTAAAATATCAATGCTGGAGATATTGGCCCAGGGTGTTTTGTTTTGTTTTTAAAAAAAGAAAAAAAAAAAAAATATTGAACAGACAAATTACATTTAACATTTTTATAGAGTCTTCTATTGTGTCTTGACATTAGACTATTTACAGAACTCACAAATGTAAACGTCCCTTTCACACTGCGACGTCATCACCAGTGGCAAAAACGCTCATGTCAATTTCTGGGAAGGATTCTCCCGGAATCAAATCCTTTCCTTCTTCATCAGATTCATTTTCCACTAACTCCATTTTGACATTTGTTTTTGACTTTTTATTTGCTCTATTTTCACTGGTCTTTTTACCTTTTTTTCTTTGTTTCTCTTTTTGCCTCTTCTAGAGCAAGTTTTTACGTCAAAGACGTTGCTACTGCACTTGCCGTAGGCTTAGGGCCTTAATCTCCTGTTGGGATTTGATATTTGAACGATATCTTGAGGGGAAATGTGCCCGAAGTGTGGACGTACATTGTGTAGGCTCAGCTTCAGCCAAATCTATTGAGGATGTCGTAGAGATGGATCTTAATCAACTGGCTTAGGTGTAGGGTGAGTTTTTAAATCAATGGTATATTTTTAGACTTATTATTGACCTTTCGCCCTTTGGCAGATATTAGATCTTCTAAAGTACCAGCGGTAGTAGCTCCAGCATCGGCATCTTTAGCAGGAGGAAAATTGACATCGGTGAACGATTTACGATTGAAAGGAAACATACCAGAGACTCCGAATCCAGCAATGGCTATTTCATCAGTCTGACATTTCGGAAAAGGAGTCCCTAACAGTCAGGCAATGTCGTATGGCCCAAGATGTCCGTTGCTTGCAGCATCCATTGTCTTATATTTTCAATATAATAGCGTTTGAGCGGTCCCTTTAAGCTACTGTGTAGTGGTTGCAGCTCGTGTGTAGGGCGTGGAGGCAAAATAACCATAGAGACGCGATTTTCACGAGCGATGTCATTAATGTCAATGTTCTTTGTGTGAGTATGGCGACAAATGGCACAACCGCCAACGACGGGCGTTGGATAAAATAAATAAATAAAAATATTGCATTCATTGAATACATTGGTTAAAAGAACACGTACATTCTATAAATAAAACAGATATTAAAAATCCTCAAAATTTTAGCTGAATTAAGCATCGCAGGTGTACACACCCATATATGAAGTATATTTAGAATGACGGATTCTTTTGTGACTTATGGGCCAACATTTCTCTTCGCAACTTCCTCATTGTGTCTACGAGCCGACGTAATAAGCGGGGGTTTCTCCTAACCGAAAAAGAGGAAACACGCTAAAAAAGATATATAAACTACGTTAAATAGTTTTTCTCTACAGGGAAGTATTTAATTCTGAGCGGATATCCAGAAGGCAGGTGGAGGCACAACACCAGGTGTAGGGGCGGATACCGAAAATCACGGTAGGTAGATCATGTTATCCGGCGCGTGCTCACCCGCAACCTGCTGCCCTTTGGGTCTCCCTAAAAAATAGGGAAAATTAAAATTCATGAGTAGCCGCAACATATCCAGGATTATCTGCTCTTTTATACACTTTTTTGAGTCCTGGGGTGTCATAGTTATTGTCAGGAAGTGTCACTAGGTGTTAGGATTAATTTTTTTGTGTATGGTGAGTGATTCTTTGTATTATAAGGGTGAGTAACTTTTTTTTTTTTTTTTTTTTTTACGGCGCTTCTACATGTAGCCAATAGCCCCGGGATATCTATTAGTTGCCCCTAAACATCCATGGTGTAGCAGGGAACGTTTTCAACTGGCCCTGAAATTAAAAAACTTAACCCCCTCTAGGCGAGACTCGAACCCACATCTCCCGCATGAGAACTCAAAGCATTAGCCACTAGACCACGCGGATACCCGTGATCTACTAATTTTATTATAATGGTGAGTATGTTGCCATTATGGTGAGCTCGGGTGTTTCAGCAAATACAATCAAGAGACCTTTCACAAAACATTATTATTGTTCTTATATTTCTTGCAGCCCGAAACCATATTTTTTGTACCATGAAACCATATTTAAAAGTACAGAATTTCCCCGGACATTCTGTTTTATTTGGTGCAGAACGTTTTTGGGAGTTAGCCGCATTTTCAATCCTTTGTGCCACAAAGGTCTCGTAAACAACAAAGTTACTGAAAAACTGTTATAATTTAGGATATCCTTTAATAATAACGATACACTTTTATAATGGACGTAAAAAATGAAATAATAATCTTTATATTTTCTTTTTTTATATAATTTTATATAATTTATTAAAATGCCTATTCATAAAAAGGGGTAAAACAGTAATATGAACAGTAAATAGTAAATACTACTAATAAAAAAAAGTGTAATGTTATTTTAAATGTATTAAATTACATTATTTTTTTTTTTTTAAAAAAAAGAAAAGTTGTTAAGAGGTTTGTTTGTTACAAGACATTGAAAATGGGGCTAGGTCCCCGAAAACGTTCTAAGTGAATTGGAAGTATTGTTTTACCAACATTCACCAAAAGGACCATTTTTGAGCCTGTTAGACCGCTAACAGACTAAAATATCTCTATCCATATTTGAACCACCGGTATTTTCCTATATGGACTGAAACTTGGGCGTTTTCCAACGACACCTCAGGCCGACCTCATAAGCAGGGTTCCTTCCTTAGAAGAGAGGGAAAGTAATTGTTTCGAACACAGAAAATATTTTTTCCAAGAAGTTCGAAAAAAGTAAATAGACAAGCGAGATATGAAGAGCATATTCAATTTGCTTTCAAGGCATTCACAACTACCGACATTCATAGCTCGAGTATCAAGTCAAAAGGCGGAACGAATCCCTTTAAGACCGACAACAAAGGAGCCGACAACAGGTAAAATAGTTGCAACCATTATGAAAGAAGTATCTTCTGCCGGGCTAGTGGGGCAGGTAATGGGATAATCTTCTTTATGATGTTCTGTTTGCTCAAGTAGCGAGCGGCATGGATACCTCGTTCAATCATCCGTGCAACACAGGTTCGACTAACTTGCAACAATATACGGGCTACTGTTTCAAAAATAACAACGATTGTTTAGCTGAGAAAAATGATCTTAATAATACTGTAGGATAGCTGGGGTATTTTCTAAGTAATTGTACAAAGCCTCAAACACTTATTGGAAACCAATTTCTACTGACATAACGTTCAGATGGTTTAATTCCGGGGGTCATCATGCGTGAAACGTCCGAATTACTTGTGTCGAATGGTATGACACTAACTCGATGCCGTGTCTGAACGGATTTGTAGGCACCAACACACGACCATACAAAAGGTGCCGGCAACCCTCCAATCCGGTAAAAACTGTTATAGCCCCGAATTAGCCAGCTGCTTGGACACCGGTCCGGATTCGGCGGGGTTCGCCCATTCTATGGGCAGGCGCAACGATTCGGTATAATGACGGAGCTCGAAATTGTCTGATGAAAATAGGAAATTATCTCCTTAAAACATGCTTTCATTCTAAATCTTCAAGAGGTCAAAGTCTTAGTAAGAACAGCATTTATTTGATCGGCTAACTTTTTATTTTCTTCAATCCTTTCATACTGAAGATATAGTCGACCGTTGGTATTGAGAAGGTATAGATGATCACGATTCGGTCATTGGTTAACAATTTAAAACTGAAATGCATGATATTTATTTGCTAACGTTTCGGCTTGAATTTCAAACCATCTTCAGGGCTATGGAAGAGAGAGAGAACAGCTCTCTATCGTGGAGTTTGCATTTCAAAGCGATCAGCTACACATTTTCAATCCTTTTATAACGTTTTCACTATAGACAGTATCCTCTTGAATTTTGCTACACCATTCACTATGAATTCCGATGGACTCCACGGAGAACAGATCAAATTGGAGGGGAATAAATTGATTGGCCGATGATAAGTAGACGGAAGATAAAATAAGAAAATCATTTGTTTTACAAATTGGCGGGAGGCAGTATATTTAAAACACATCAACTTCTTTCTAATATTTCATATAGGGGATCTAGATATCTCACGTATTAAGACTCATTTTGAGGAACAACTTCTCAATTTCACAATTAATTTTTCACAATTTTCTTCTTAATTTTCATGAGGAGAAACCATAACTTCAAATGGACCGATTTTGCATTTTTTTTTCTTCTTCTTCTTTACATGTTATTTATTAGTTAGACGTGATATCGTCTAGTTTCATTGCAAGAAAGTCAAAACATCCCCAGAATTAATGTTCAGAAATTATAATACTTTCACAACTCATCTTTCTCGAGTTTCGTTGCAGTATAATAAAAATGTCTATCGTTGGAGGCATATTAATTATTTGCCGCCAGAGTAAACCGATTTTGCTGATTAACGAACTCGTCCAATCGTTTGTTTTAGGAATGCTATGTAGCAAGTATCGTGCCGAAAAAAAAAATTACTTCCGATATACATATATATATATTTTAACGGGGGTCAATTTTGGGAAGAAGTTGGTAGGATCGGGGACATGCGAAAAATTGATGATCAATTCTTTCATCAATGCAACCCCACTATCTATACTCCTTCTGAAAAGTCCTAAATTAGAAAAGAATTATTTGTTATGATATAGATATTAGGCTTAGAGGTCCACTACTTTAATAGAGGTCTGTCATACCGAGGCACATGAGGTTGCATATGGCTACTTTTTAAATCGCTGTCACGTGCTTACGGCTACTTTTTAACTATCCGTCACGTGCCGTGATAAGTGGCCACAGCGTGGCTATTGCTAGCTAGGCGCGTGTCACCTATCATCTCCCCTTTATATTATCTACTAGATTCCCCTCAAGAGCCTGGCTAATATCATTTTAAAAGGTTCTTTCATAGATGTTCTTCTCAATAGAGAAGACCAATGTAAACATTATCACTTTTTAGGCGTGTGATACTTACTGGTTAGGTCGTCCCACTCTTCCTGAGCAATTCATAATTTAATACCCACTCGAAGTGTAAGCCCTAGATCCCGCTCAACAAAGAGGCTTTTAGTATTATCTAGATCCATGATCTGGCTGAGGAAATGCTGTACTGTGGGAATAAGTAAACATTGTATAAAAATTAAAATTAAGTAAAAAATTTTGGATTAATATTGGTCAAGTACTTCGGTTGCTTCTTAACATCCCGACGTTCTTTGCTCAAAGAATATTATTCAAAGAATAATGAATATCTCTCCAAATATTTCATTTTTTATCGATGAATCATTTCTGTGATGATTCGTATTTTATTAAGTTCATGATATAAACCAATAAAATACAATAATATTTATATTATTCGCGCTCTTTTATTCGAAGATATAACTATATGTCTTCTTCAATGGAAATGATTTCTTATCTCTTTTTTTTTTGTTATTCTGTGTGAATATTATTGTTGTATTATAATTTCCTATTGTCTTATTTTTCTTGTGCCTTATTTTATTATTATTTTTTGTTTAGTGTTATGTTTTTCCTACAATGTGACTGCTACATTAACGGACTTTGATCTTTGAGTTAATCGCTACAGTCGCGGAACTCATAATAAATAAAATAAATAATATATATAGTACTAAAAAATGTCCGCCTTGAGGGAGCTGCGTCATAATAGCCTGTTTCAATATCATTCCTGCTCTGAATTGAAAAATAATGTCCGACTCGCAGGCATTCCATCATGTTAGTACGTTTCCTTTCATATCCCTAGTGTCATTAGTAAAATAATCGAAGCATTTATTGAAACGTTTTGATCTTTCGTGAAAAACAAACAATGAACTCTTAAAGAGGAGTAATATAAGAGTGTCCATACACGGTGAGGAATATCTCAAGATTTGGACTGCATAGTGCAAATCTTGAGATATTCCACAAAAGGCCAGAATTGACCTGTACAGTCCGTCGAAGTAGAATGAAACACCAATAGATTAACTGTACAGTTCGGTGAGGCCGGTACAGCAGTGAGTCTACAATAGCTGGACTGTGAAGGCCCGGACTTAAAGGTTTAGTGACTTATCGTGTATAAGACAGCCAGAATGATAACACCAATAGATTAACTGTACAGTTCAGTGAGGCCGGTACAGCAGTGGGTCTACTATAGCTGGACTGTGAAGGCCCGGACTTAAAGGTTTAGTGACTTATCGTGTATAAGACAGCCAGAATGATAACACCAATAGATTAACTGTACAGTTCAGTGAGGCCGGTACAGCAGTGGGTCTACTATAGCTGGACTGTGAAGGCGCGGACTTAAAGGTTTAGTGACTTATCGTATATAAGACAGCCAGAATGATAACATCAATAGATTAACTGTACAGTTCAGTGAGGCCGGTACAGCAGTGGGTCTACTATAGCTGGACTGTGAAGGCCCGGACTTAAACGTTTAGTGACTTATCGTGTATAAGACAGCCAGAATGATAACACCAATAGATTAACTGTACAGTTCAGTGAGGCCGGTACAGCAGTGGGTCTACTATAGCTGGACTGTGAAGGCGCGGACTTAAAGGTTTAGTGACTTATCGTGTATAAGACAGCCAGAATGATAACACCAATAGATTAACTGTACAGTTCGGTGAGGCCGGTACAGCAGTGAGTCTACAATAGCTGGACTGTGAAGGCCCGGACTTAAAGGTTTAGTGACTTATCGTGTATAAGACAGCCAGAATGATAACACCAATAGATTAACTGTACAGTTCAGTGAGGCCGGTACAGCAGTGGGTCTACTATAGCTGGACTGTGAAGGCCCGGACTTAAAGGTTTAGTGACTTATCGTGTATAAGACAGCCAGAATGATAACACCAATAGATTAACTGTACAGTTCAGTGAGGCCGGTACAGCAGTGGGTCTACTATAGCTGGACTGTGAAGGCGCGGACTTAAAGGTTTAGTGACTTATCGTATATAAGACAGCCAGAATGATAACATCAATAGATTAACTGTACAGTTCAGTGAGGCCGGTACAGCAGTGGGTCTACTATAGCTGGACTGTGAAGGCCCGGACTTAAACGTTTAGTGACTTATCGTGTATAAGACAGCCAGAATGATAACACCAATAGATTAACTGTACAGTTCAGTGAGGCCGGTACAGCAGTGGGTCTACTATAGCTGGACTGTGAAGGCGCGGACTTAAAGGTTTAGTGACTTATCGTGTATAAGACAGCCAGAATGATAACACCAATAGATTAACTGTACAGTTCGGTGAGGCCGGTACAGCAGTGGGTCTACTATAGCTGGACTGTGAAGGCGCGGAATTGAGGTTTAGTGACTTATCGTGTATAAGACATCCAGAATGATAACACCAATAGATTAACTGTACAGTCCAATGAGTCCGAGTCTGTGCAGGCCAGGCGGGATGTGTATGGAAAAAAGTATATTTGCTTTACATGCAGTCGATCTACTATAACTGGACTGTGAATGCCCGGACTTGAGGTTTAGTAACTTCTGCACTAAAAAGTGCAAGACCCGTTCAGTCCAAACCGTGAGACTAAACTGTGCTGTCTCTGCCTTGAAATTTGAACTGAAACTATGCCGCCTAAAAATAAATCATTCACGTATTATCCATTTACACCTTATGTATCAGGACGTACCTGGTGATATATATATATATATATATAATGAAAACAACCTGCTTAAAAAATAAATAAAGTTAGCCATAATTTTATAAATAAAATGTGACGGGATCTACTTTGGAACAAAATTACTTTTTAATGAGTGAATGAGCCGTTTATAGCACATATATAGAGTTGCAAAACAATTAATGATAATTTTGTATTGATATCCGTCAGTTAAGGCACAATCCTCAGCAGAAAATCAAAATGAGGCCCCAGATGTATCTGATACTTGACCATACGGCACTTATGTTTCTGATACTTCTGCATGGCGTATTGAGTACAGATATGAACAGTTCGTGTTAAACAAAGTACAGACAAGAGCAGTTTAGAGATTTTCATATATTTTACTTAAATATAAAATTCGGGCATTTTCTGAAATGTCTCGAAAAGGGTTAGGAGATTGTGTTAAGTAAATTATTACATATCGTCGATACAAAAGCAAACTAACGAATATGAAAAAATGCATCTTTCATTGTCCATCTTTAATAATTTCTGCTGGACTTATTTACGGCAAATTCTTCAATCTGACTTCACTCTATTAAAGGGAAAGTATTCTACCATCAAAAGGTCAAATCTGCCGAATATTTGACTGTCCAAAAAAAAGTTATGAATAAATACTTTTCCACTCTGAAAAGTGGTGATTTTCATATTCGTTAGTTTGCTTTTGTATCGACGATATATTGTATTTTTATAATACATATATACTTACATGCAGATGTATTTGTTTGGTGATTGGTGCTTTTTTTATGACAATCATTAGTCAAAAGGCTTATTGCTCTATAAAATAATTGGGCGGGGGAGAAGACTGATCATTGTTCTCCTGACAGGCCAAACTGCCACAATTACATAGATTTTCCTGGAGAGTCCTGGTTTGCTAATCAAAGCAGCGGGCGTCGCCATCTGTGAGTACATAGAGAAATCAATAGATCTAATAAAAAGTCTAATTTCATATGGAATAATTTAAGCCGAGATAATAGGAGTATTGAGGAGTGACTGATTTAAGTAAAATATTTGAAAAAGGCCTAGAGAGGAATCGCCCGAGGCAGCCCGCTGTGTTGGGACTGGGGTTGGGTTGTGTGTGCTAAGGGATGAATGGGGATTAAGGGTGCCTCGTACAGCTACTCATCTCAAACTCACCACCATTCCATAAATTATTCATTCGAATCAGTCCATGACAGAATATCTTAAAGCATTTCATTGAGGGTGAGTTCCCCGTTTGGATCTACTATTAATATCGGCTTCTATTGTTGTGCTCCTCGTTAAGACATTTTTAGGAAATTTTATAATATTCTTAACGCCCCTGAAAAAGAATATGCCTCTTAATATAATATTCTTAACGCCCCTGAAAAAGAATATGCCTCTTAATATAAAAACCATGCAAGTAGCTATCTCAACTACCTGGCATCTAGACTGGACTCCGATTACAGAGGACAAATTACGACCAGTGAAGTATAGTAAACTTCCTCTAATCCGTCATCCTATGGTCCTGCACGACAGGGGTGTCAAGGCCCAACATGAAAAGTGCGCCTCTTCAGATCTTATTTATCAATTTCGCGAAATCTTCACCCCAACAACACCGTGGTGCCCGAGGGGTTTGTAGAAAAACTCCCGGAAACCCTCTTTGGGATCAAATACGTACTTGTTGCCGGTTCAGTTTACAGCTTTCGACTGAGTCATTATAGTTCTAACCCTGTGCAATTTTATTTTAGTAATTTTACTTTAAATATGAATTAGTCTTATAGTCTTCATTTCGTTTAATTTTCATCTCTATCCATTTTTTTTTTTTTACATGCATCCGTTAATCCGGATTATTTGATAATCCGGTATACTTCAAGTCCCGAACCTGCTGGATTCCTTCTTCGTAAAGTCCCCCCCCCCCAGTTTATTTACAATAACCTAACTAGAGAAACTCCAGGCCCAACGGATTGGAACCTAGAGTTGGGCTTAAATCTACGCCTTATTCTGCGGGTATGTACTAGAAGGGACTGTAAAATGTTCAAAAGAGCATCTTAACCTACTTAGTCTATGATACTAAACCTAGGGGGTACAAAGTTGCATACGGATGGATTATACAAGGAAATCACTTAACCTAACTTAGAGCTACCATAGACTATTTAAAATATATACATTGGACTACTAGGTCCAGGATCCGCCTGGGGCTGGCCTGCCATCTCTGCGGTAGTAGAGGAGGTGGTGTCAAGCCCCTGAAGAGGGGTTTGACGCAGTACCGGAGGTCGTCATAGAATACTTCATCGAAGAGGAGATCACGGTAGTAGTAGTCAGACTACGTATCGGCCACACCCGTGTGACTCACGAGTAGCTAATGACCAATAAGCAGAAAGCTACCTGTCGATCATTCAACACAGACCTCACAATCAAACACATCCTTACTGAGTGTAGTTTAAGATTTGACCTAGATATCCCATTTGACATGAGAGAACTCCTTGGAGATGACTGCCACTGCATTGAGATAATTCCTAAACACTCAAAGAACACAGCCATATACAACAAAATATGTTCTCAACCAAATTTTCAAATAAAAATATAGCAAAAGTTTAGATGAGAATTTCGCCTCATTTAAGAAAAAGATGGACGATTTTACATCGTCCTCCAGCAAAACTACTGAATAAAATGCAAATCGACATCTATGCGTTGCATACAGTTTATCAGCAATAGAAGAAGAAAACTTTATTATCAAATAACAAAGTGGGCTGCCCAACTAAATCGGGTTGCTGGCAACACAGCATGCTAATCCACCAATATAGGTATTAGTTTCTAAATTCGGAGGATGTTACATTTGTAGTCTCTTCTACATAAATTAATTTGATTTAATTCTCATTATTTGGTTATTTATTTCTCACTTTATCACATGTTATGTTCTTTGTCAGTTCAACGTCTTTTTAGCACTTTCCTCCGAAGTAAAGTAGCTATTGAGGTTGCACTCATGACGGAATTTTTGAAGAATTTCTTCAAATCTTTATCGATCCTACCTAGTAGACACCGAAAATGACCCCCGTTAAAATTTATATATATATATATATATATATATATATATATATATATATATATATATATATGCTTATATATATATAGATATATATGTGTCTGTTAACACGATAGCGGCCAGAGTTTTTGTTTTTTCTTCACGAAACGTGGTATATACCGTTCAATTAGCAAACGATTGAACGAGTTCATTAACCACCAAAATTGGTCCACCGAGAGGGGGGGGGGGTTTACCCCTGACCCAAAACACTAATTTGACCATGCCAGCCGAAGTTTTTGTTATATTTCAACGAAACTCGGTTTTCGTTATGTTGATCTAAAGAGAGAAATACGTTGTAAAAATAAACTAAATCGGTTCATTAGGAGGGGGGGGGGGGGTTTACTCCGGACCGACATTACCAATTTGCCACTACCAGCCGTAATTTTTGTTAAATTTCAACGAAACTCGGTATTCGTGGTGGTAATCAACAGAGAAAAATGGGTTCTAAAAATAAACTAAATCGGGTTATTTGGAGGGGGGGTTTACACCGGACCTAAAGTACTATTATACTCATACCGGTCGTAATTTCTGCTGTATTGTAACGAAACGCGGTATACGTCGTGGCTATCTCATGAAAAAGAAGTGGTGTTAAAATGGGCTAAGTCTGTCAATCGGAAAGTGGGGGTTTACTTTGTAATATATTTCAATAGAATAGCCCGCCAGACGTAGGTTCATAAGGCCGCCGCAAGGAGCCCGTTTACCACTAGAGGGATTGTATCCTGTTCCTGCGTCAGATCAAAAGACGGAAAATGAAGTTTTTGTGTATTTATTATGTAGTACAGTATCATGTATTAACATAAATCTGGAAGCAAATTATTTACAAAATTAATAATTGAACTGTTCTCATAAGAAATGTAACTGAGCAGAACTACTCAAATTTTATTTTATTTATATAGGTTATTTACAGTAAATTATTCAGTAACGTAGTCTACACTACAAAAATTCTGAGGAAAGTGCTTAGTTATGCAGCTCCTGCGTGGCGGACTTTTATTTTGTTAAATTGTTTGAGCGATCGTTTCTAAATTTACAATCGCCAGTGAAGTGCGTTTATCGCGAATTTTCCGGAACTCAATAAATACTTATAGCTTCAATGGAGCATATAGAATACCTGGTGTTTAGATTTAGTGTTGTATGGTCGTGTATGAGATTGGAATTTAAGTTTAATTGTTTTGCTTAACGAACGGAAAATGCAGAGTTTTTTTTTTTATTGTATGTTGTTATAAAATGAATAGAAATTCATTTCGGGACAGTAGAAATGAGAGTGTGCGCGCACGTTTTATTATAAAGTTCATAATTGGAGGTCAGATGGTTGTAATGATCTCAACACTTGGTGCACCACAAAATATTAATAATTATAATGTAGGTTATTTAAACATATTATTAATACAAGATTTAATTGATAATTAACGCTAATTAAAACTTGTAAGAAATTAATTATAATTTGTATCTACATCTACTGCGGAATCTTATCTATTACTGTCAAGGCATTGTTGGGAAGCTTCCGCCTTTCAGTCTTATCTTGTTCAGCAGACGGGCAAGGTCAGGTTGTGAAGGTTTCTTGCAACTGAAGGAAAGTTATAATTTCTTTTCTTTCTTTCTTTATATATATATATATATATATATATATATATATATATATATATATATGTGTGTGTGTGTGTGTGTGTTTTCCCTAAGGCGCATTGACATGCCCATTACAGCTGGGCTCTCCATGGTTGATATCCTGATGGTCTATGATGAGCATCGTTTTTTTTTCCTGAGAGAAAATTTTACATTCTTATAACGGGATTCGAACTAGCATTTCCTCTGGCACATTAACCATTCAGCCAGTGTGAGACAAAACAATCATTTGTTTAAATCCAAAATACTTGTTCAAAATCATGAAAGTATTTCCATTTTATGCAAACTGAAGTACGTAAATTTCATGTTACAAATAAATTATCCCCCTATCAACGTTTTGTATATTTTGTCTAATATTTCAAAAAAACACCTGAATAGTCACCAACCCAAAGTCCAATAAATTTCCATAAAAAAGATTTAGATGACGATAATAGAAATTGATACAATAACTTATTCTGACTGGAAAAAAAAATTATGAAACAACCTTTCCCATGCTCTGGTCCAATAAGTGGCTTGAGAAGGACGAGAAAGGGCTCAGGAAAATAAAGCACATACCAAAACGATGGCACACAAGTGAACGTTCTCAAGGAGAGAAGAAGTTGTCCTGTGGAGATTAAGAATCGGCCACTGCCTCCTCAGCCATGAACATCTCTTCCTCAACCTATATCAACCTTCATGCAGCTGTGATATAGGACAGCAATGGACAGTGGAACATTTCATAAGCTTACGTAGAAACTACACTTCCTTGAGAAAATCAGATGGAATCGAATCTCTCCGTGCGGAAATTCTTAGTTCAAGGAAGAATACCTGAAAACAACTTTTCGATTTTTCAAGGACAGATATATATTCAAAATTATGTTGTTGTTTTTTTTTTTAAATTATTATTATACATAGGTATTTTATTATGAATAATTTTTAATACATATTTGAATTTATTATTACAAGTTATTAATGTGCTATTATTTCACTTTATCTTAAATTAGTTCTTTACTTTTCATTAATCTGTTCATTATTACTATATTATCATATATCGTCCATACCATGTCAAACTATCGAATATGCAAATCTCGTTATTCAGATTCGAGACTTTGCTTTGACGAGGAAATGAATAAATAAAAATTCAGGTGTACATTTTTCCACCTCAATCGGAGAAAGCGCTTTAAGTTTCGAAAGTGTTGATTTTGTTCGTTTGAAAATGAAATATTATGAGTATCATTCTAAACTTTCCAAATCCCACCAGGAATAAGCATTTTATTGAAAATGCCAAGATGACGCAGTTCTCAAAATTATTTTGTTGTTCTTCAGATTGTCGACTCGAATTTTACGTCCAATTCTTTAGGTAAAGTGGAAGTACAGAGGGGAAATCGTATTTGTTTGTCAATTTAGGTAAATAAAACAGCTTTTGGTAGTTGATCTTCGTCGTTGATGTGTGTCTTTCAATCATTAAAAACATAGGTATAAGATGAAGAGACTTTTAAACCAATTGAAACATGATCTACAAATTGAGTGTTAACCCTTTATTAACAGGTCCTCAACAAATATTGCTACATCTGCCATTAGATGCAAACTGAGGAGGCTAGAGCAAACAGTTCATTTACATATGCTGCACTCTTGTATCTTGTGTCACCACCACATGTCCAGGCGAAGTCCCACCTTTTACTACACAGCTGTCATAATGTTATTTAGATTTTTTTTATATTTTTAAAAAATGGCTGTCATGTAGGAGCTGCCTACCTAAGCACATTCCTCAGCTAGGTGGTTCAGAAACTGCATTCCTAACGAATTTGCTTATGATACCCTACATAAATAAATAAATAAACATAAATAGTTTTTGTTTGTCTTTTTTTGCAATGATAGCTGCAAATTGACATGTAAAAATTGTAGCTATGTCTTCCAACGCCATTTTTAACATCGTTTTATAAAAGGTATTTCTGGAGTTTTAACCTGGCTATACACGATTTGGCAGACAAGAGGGTTTTTAGCATGAAAGCATATCAGGGAGGATCAAATCGCATAATGTCATTTTGAATAATTAAAATCACCCCCACGTTAAAATGACGAAAGAGAGGTTTCTCTGCTTCACTTTTTTATATGGATTATTTTTTTTTTTTTTTTTTTTTTTTTTTTTTTTTTTTTTTTTTTTTTTTTTTTTTAACAAAAACCCAAGACACCTCAAATAAAAACTTTTTGTGGAAACCTGTGCAATGTTTGCAACATCTTTCTAAGCTATAAATAGGATGTGACTATTTTCATTTTTACTGAACTTCATCCTTCACTGTCAACTGCCTCCTTCGAAATCCATTTAAGCTATAATTTTTATTATGTTTTTGAACGAGAGAAACTTTTCAGGCCATTTACCTATTTGTATGCCTTAGCATCTGGTAGAGGATGTAAAGACAATGGCTGCTTCATGGTCGTGGGGGAGGACTTGTTCAAACTGTCGTATATTATACTTGCTCTGGGTGCGACTCTCAATGCGGGGTTCCACATCTGCTGGTAGACTCCCCTAGGGCGTCTAGGGAGCACGCCGCCCTTGTTAGCAGCAAGCGGCAGAAAAAAATAAAAAATAAGCCCAGCATCGAAATATGCAGCAAAGTCTTAGTTCGCTCTTGAAGCGAGAGCTTTAGGCGAGCTGGAAATTGAAATTCTTTATATAAAGGTTTCTCCAGGTGATGGTGTTTGAACCTTAAGTAACCAATCCTAAATCAAGGGAACACAATATCTTCCGTTCTATTTGATCAGTAAATTCCCCTCAACAAGTTTGAACTTTTACACAGGTATTGTAGCCCACATTATATGATCTTACATCGTCGATACAAATGCACACTAACGAATGTGAAAATCACCACTTTCAAGAGTGAAAATACTTTTATTTTTTTTATTTTGGGCAGTCAAATAAATAAGACCTTTTGAGAGTAGTAACATCCTCCTTTCACTGTGTGAACTTAGATTCGATAGTTTGCCATCCATCAGTCCAACAGCAATCAGTAAAGATTTAAAATGAAAAATGCGTTTTTTCACATTCGATACTTAGCATTTGTATCGACGACATGTAGGTCTTGAACCCTGATGAAGAAATCTGAATTTACTTTCCTTGAATCTGTCCTTTGCTAGCTACAAATAGGAGGTAACCTTTTAGACGGAGATAAGTCGTCTCAATAATCTATTAATAAATGGACGTTAAAATTGATAAATGAATTTATGATTATGTGAATTTTGCCATTCCTTCTGAAAGACCTATTATTCATGATAAGACAGCCGAATTCATTAACAGAATACAACTTATTTACTCAACGCTTATTTATTTAAGTTTATCGCTAGCTGCTGTAGCAATATAAGCAATATTTTGAATAAAAATATTGCTTAATCTGACACCAATATTGCTATCACTAGGTCCTCCGTTACGATGATAAATGTTTGGCGCGATTTGCCATGTGTAGACGTTGCCTAGCCCCAGTCAATAATATTTGTACTCCCCCCCCCAAATGTATTAGATTGGATCATACATTTCTACAATTTTTATGTGAACTTGCTTTCAACAGTGAGTAGCTCATCATCTTTTCTGGTAATAGAGTGTTATTCCTAAGGGCGCATCTTTTAGAATGTTTTTTCGATGAAATTTGGCACAAAAATGCTTTGTATAAAACGAAAGGCCAAGTTAATTAACCAGCAGAACTCACCCACTGGAAAAGTTTTTCCATGAAGTTCACGCAAAAAAAAAAAAAAAAAAAAAAAAAAAAAAAAAAAAAAAAAATGTAGTTCTTACGGTTTGGCATTAATATGCTTATTTTGTTGGGAATAGAATGCGGAAAATAGAATGAGAATATTCTCAAGGCGTCATCGACCGTTTTCGTGAAAACTTAAGAAACTTGACTCTTGGGTTTGACTGCTCAAAAGCACGTGGGAAACATTGAACCAAATTTATGCAAACTAAGAAACATACATTTTGTTTGTGTTAACTAAATACAAGAGGAAGTACTAAAAAAAAAAAAAAAAAATGAAAATGAAATTTTTATATTAATTTGCGTGATTAAAAATTGATTTAGGGTCAAAGAAATAAATTCACCAATAACAAACAAGAATTATTTAGCAATTCGTAAGTCGTGCACAGAAACCTATTCGAGAAATATAGATTTTCCATAAATATGCGAATATATTTTAACGTCAATCTTGTGAATATATATTGGTGCATAGAGAGGAAAAGGATTCCCTCCCCCTGGGTTGATTGTGATTGGTACTCGGGACGGAGGCGGGGGTAGACGAGCCGTGACCGCTCGATAGCTGACTCATAGCAGTATGTTCAATCAGTGTCTAGCTTTAGTTTATACTCACATCCTAGTTCCTGATTCTTAAATAATATACTAGTCATAGGGCAGTAATTAGGTATTCTCATTTATTTCGGGATCTGTAAATATTAGACAATCATTATTAAAAATATTCCCGACTATGGAAAATGGTAAATAACAAAACTTATAAGTCTAGAATAACATGCACATAGTTAGGCGTCAAGCTGATAAGCACTTGTGAACATACAGTATCCAATATTTCTATTCTGCTTTCCTAATTGCTAGCTTTGGTCTTCTTCTATCCCCTAGGTATTCATTACTATTGAAGGCTGCCAAACACCATGCAGAAACTTCCTGAACATAGATTTGGTACTTGCATACTAGTTGCACCGATCTCGAGAAGTGGGCCCCGTTCAGGGATCCAGATCATGAAATGAGAACTCAAATGAAGCGTTTCTATCGGTTCATTCCTATGGCCAATTCCATCGGCTGTTCTTTCTTCCGTTCTAGCCATCGTTTTGTGTTCACGTACTGTTAGATTTTAGTTTCTTACAAGTTATATTTATTGTTTCACTTCTTAGTGTTGTTTGTGTTGTAGTGTTCTTTGTGCTGTTCTTTCGGCTAGGAAAATGATTATTTGGGATTTACGACTGAAATAGTACTCTTTTGAAGCAATGTTAAATTGCATATCACCGAAAAACCAGTGATCTATATTACCAACGAGTTGGATTAACTATAGTTTCGATATAACCTTGAGCGAGCGGAAACGCGTAGCAATTACGCAATTAACATAAGTGATAATGTTATGTAACCTCGGAAACCAGTAGCACTTATGTTAATTGTTAAGGTTATATCGAAACTCTAGTCAATCAAAGTCGTTGATAACATTAATAAATGGTCTTTCCGTCGCCATAATGCCACAATTTTAATTGAGTTCTCATTTTATGATCCGCATCCCTGAACGAGACCCACTTCTCGGTGCAACTAGTACGTAAGTACCATAGAGTTTTACGTCTATTGTAGTTATCCTGGTCCCAACTATTCCCAGACTTCTTATCCTAGAACTCTATACTATGCTAGATCCTCTTAATGCAACAATTCCGCTTTCCAATGTCAACTAGATGGCGCAATATGGAGTTACCATTAGAAAAAGAACCTGTAAATACCGGTCCTCCAAAACTAAAGGTATGGATACAGCGCTAGTCAGGTTTAGCGGACCATTTGGCAGGAAGTGATTCTGCCCCTCAGAAACGTTTCTCTACGTCAAGAATCGATTTGCCTCTTTAACACTTTAAATAAAACAGGAAGTGAACATTAACATAAAGATTATTAGTGATTGTCGTATTTTTGGGGAAGTTCGGATATGGTTAAATCTCTCAAAGAAACTTTTTCATCTAGTAGGTAAAATTCCAAATGGTTTAGGAAAAGTCCAATATTAAATATGATTTTGGATTATGAAAATTAGCAGAATGGAGAAGAAGTCCGACTCAAAGGAAATTGTTATACAAAATTTAGAAAATAAATAATAAATACTTTATTTCGATATTTCGACAACTCGTTTAAAAGCTAGATTCTTTCGGAGACCCGGTAGCCGTGAGGGTTAAGGCGTGAGCTCTTAACACTCCGTGCCAAAGGTCGTGGGTTCGATTCCCACTAGGGGCGGTGGCTTTTCTTTCGAAAAAAGAAAAGGCATCACCCCTATCCTGGCTAGAAAAGGGTGGTAACCTATAGATAACCCGTCCTAAAATTCGTAGTTAATAATAAATGGACGTTAAAATTTAAATAAATAAATAGATTTATGCGCCAGTATGCATAGGAAACCGGCACTAGCCAACTCTAAGCGGGAATTACTTGCTCCTCCTCTCGAGATCCCATCGTTCTAAAGGTAACCTACAAACAAGTAATATAAACATACTTCCTCTACTTATCTTGCTTAACGGGAAAAAATCTAATTAAAAAAAAATGTACAAAGACGAAAAAACGCCCAACAAAACTGGCACATTCGAATTTTAAACAGAGATTTCTCCGAATAACTTCGCTTTATCAAAAGCTGAATAAAAGCCGTTTTTATAGGAAATTTATACGCTTTCGAATAGATGCCAAACACTTACCATGATTAATTATAAAAAGTGTAACCTGGAAGCGTACAAGAAATGGATTTCCCGTGGACGTATTCGGCTGCTTGATGAAGCTCTCCTTTCGTTTGAGACAAAATATTTTTGTAGCATATTTCACCAAAATAGGACCACCTTTGAGCCTCCGACAAATAGACAAATATATATATATATACATTGTATATACATACACATGTATAGTTTGTACTTCATAATTGCGTCATCTGATCGACGCCATATGCGCCATCAAGGGAGGGGGTATAAACGCGATATTTATTTGGCAAAGTAAAATTATTGAAATATAATCCATTTAGATAATTATTTTATCATCTAATAATCATTCAGAAGATCATAAACAACAATAAAAGAGAAAAATAATAATACCATCTTCATGGTGCTTATATTTCCTTGCCATTTCGAGCATCAATTATAAATCAAAAATAGTTAAATATAATTGGCTATGAAATGTACAATCCCAACCCCCGCATTATTTTAGACGCTACTTATGGGAAAATTTCACACTTTGACTTTATTCTTCAAAGATACATTGCAAACGCTCAATTGAAGTGGTTGAAGCTGTCTACAATTCGGGTTGCAAGGTTATCTCTTGCCTTCGATCGGAATCTGGACATCTAGTAGACCAGGGTAAATGTAGAAGACATTTTTCGTTGTTATAGTTTTTTTTGCATGAAATGTTCTTACCAAAACAAAATTTCGGGAGAGGGGGGGGGGCAGCAGCCCCCTCATCTCTCCTTATATACGCCCATGAATGTTTATGAACAACATTTGTAAAATGGCCAATTATTTCCCTAATTTTTAATATCGTCTTTTTTGGGTTTTAAAATATTGTCCTCAATGAGGATTTATTTAAATTTTGTAAATTTAAATGGTTTTATTATTTTTATTTATATTACCTTTATAATCAGGGAATAATATATTATTTTCTTTGTATTATTCTTCGGTTTTGTTCGTTTTTGTACTGCATACTAAAAATCTTTCGCGCTCATTTCTACGTCTGCCCTAGGATATGGCAATGAAGCTGTGATATGGTGATTAGGTTAAATGAAGAACTTCAATTTGCGGAAGTTGCGTTCATGATCACGTGTTGATCGGATACGGTAGACACGTGTGTAGGCGTGAACGGCACGAGTAAGACACGTGCAGTTACTCGCTGACGATACCGACCGACTGCACCAAACCCAACCCCCTGACAATCTACTCAACCATATCATTCTGCAGGTGGCTGTACTCTAATGGAGACACACTTCTTTGGTTTTGGCATCGAAACTGTTTTAGTTAGATATTGGATTATCGGGATGGTAGGGGGCCATTTTCACGTTATCATATTATGAAAATTGTCTTCACGTTTTTTTGGTCCTAGAGCTTAAATGCCATCATAAGTACTATCTGTACCGAATTTTCTTTTGGCTTTCATATTCTTGTCATATACCTTGTCTGAATCGAGAGAGGAAATATTAGAACATCCTCATTAATGCGCAAATAAATACTTCTAGTAAATAGCATTAAAATATTCTAATTAAAACAGCATTCAAATTTTGGTTAATATTAATAGCACCAGGAAAAATATCGATTCACAGGTACGTGCCTACTTAGCGTGTTTCCTTATAATGCTTACACCTGATATGATTTGGAGATTAGGAACTGTTAATAGTCCACCTTCAATCAAACCACAGGAAACTAGCATTAGACAAGCGGAAATAACTCGCTCCCGCTGTTAAAAACAATAAGAAATACAAACGTATTTCTCTTTTACATATCTTGATTTAATTAAGAAAAAAAAAAAAAAAAAAAAAAAAAAAAAATCAGTCCCGTAACAGGCCACGAGGGCCCTGAGGGGCAGATACTATAGAGGTATCTGATTCATGACCATACGGCACACTAGGGAGATAGTGTGGTCAGTACTATGCTCCGGCCGCCTGATTTTCCCCTTGGCTGCTTCGACTGCTAGAGTCATTAGCACTGACCAAGGTACCCATTATTAAATTAATTAAAGGCTGGGTTGGCCTAGGGACGGTCAGGGAGGCCGAATTCAACCGGTGAACAAAGACACTAGAAGAAAAAATCTTTAGTGCTTGCTCGGGATTTGAACTCAGGCCTCCAGCTTATTAGTCCAGTGCTATACCACTGAGCTAACCTCGCCCCCTTAATTAAGAAAACAAATTACAAATAAAGAAACAAAACAAGAAACAATAGGTATAAAACGGCGCTAATGGCAAAGATCTGTCGATGCGCCTTAAAAAAAAAAAAAAAAAAAAAAAAAAAAAAAAAAAAAAAAAAAAAAAAAAAAAAAAAAAAAAAAAAAAAAAAAAAAAAAAAAAGGTATAAAACTGAGGCAAACAACAGTTCAAAAGAAGGAAAACGACTTTTGGATTTTAAGATTCCTCCGAATGAGTTCGCTATATCAAAAATTGCATTAGAACGTTTTGTTTTACATTGTACTAAGCTACAGTGATGTGGGCCGGGTAAATACCCAGTGGGTAGGTAAATATAAATTGGGTATTTACCCGGGTATTTACCCACAGGGAAGATAAATACCCAAAAAGTGGGTATTTATCAGTCAGTTTTTGAGCTTGATACAAATTCTTTGAATATTTTTCGGTGCAAACAAAGACTGAAACTTATCCATTTGATCATAAAAACTTAATAAAAATTAATACTTTCGCAGTAATATTTTAAAGAAAGTTAAAAGTCGGTCCGGGTATTTATGGGTATTTACAACGCAATGTATATTCATGAATTTTCATGATTACTATTACAGTGGGGAATGTTAATTAATTTTAAAAAGGTTTTAATGAAGCCTATTCAATTATTAAGGACTCATTTAAATTTAAAAAAAAAGGGTCAAAAAAATGTTCAATGTTTATTATAATAGTTCAAAACCATTTTAAGTGGTTTGTGATCCTTATTAATATTATTTGAAATTATGCTCATACAATAGTAACAACATTCCAGTAAGCGGAATTCCAGAAATGCAAAGGTAGGTAGCTTCTTGATGACAGAGTGTTTTGGGTCCGAGTTGGGATACTACTTAACATCCTTGATCCAATTGTTGAACTTATCACTGCCATCCAGTTAAATGCCCCTTTGATCCACACAGTTCATAAGAGATTTAAGAATTACTGAAAACTCTTCAACAAGAAATCCAGAATCCTCTCTTCAAAAAACGGAGGAAAAACTTGGGCTAACTAAATAGGAGAAACGCATTCAGTTTGGTGTTGGAAACGCACATCTTGCTGCAGACTTGTTGAACTCTTCCATTTGTTTTGTGTGTGAGTTAGGCAAAAGCATGAGATTGAAATCAGTTGATCTTTGGAAAGACATAGCTGACTATAGGGACCAAGAGGGATTATAGCAAAGATCCTTTGTTTGGGGAGGTCTTGATGACAATGACAAAGAAAATAATAAAATAAGTCCCATGTTATGGTGGAGAGGCTTGAAAGGTTCATGTGTTTTGATCAATGAATAGGTAACTTAATTTGTGTTTTGAGAAATTGAGATAATCCTTGTCCAAATTTTTAGCTGAGGCTACATTTTTGTGAATGCAGTACAGTAGTATCAAATTTATTAATCATTAAATGACCCTTTGCTTAAAAATATAGAATTAGCGAATAAGGGCGAAGGTCAATAAAACTACGCCACACACTTTCACACTCTTTATTTCTCTTCCCTACACGTTTCGTACCACTTTGGCGCCTCTTCAGGGGAATATACTTAAAACATAACTTCAGCCCCAACTTGAGGAGTAAAACCTTCCACTAGTAGGGCCTCGTCTAGAGTGCTAGTGGAAGGTTCTACTCCTCAAGTTGAGGCTGAGTTTATGTTTTAATTATATTCCCCTGAAGAGGCGCCAAACTGTTGCGAAACATGTAGGGAAGAGAAATAAACAGTTTGAAAGTGTGTGGCGTAGTTTTATTGACCTTCCGCCTTATTCGCTAATTCTATATTTTTAAGCAAAGGGTCATTTAATGATTAATAAATTTGATACTACTGTACTGCATTCACAAAAATGTAGCCTCAGCTAAAAATTTGGACAAGGATTATCTCAATTTCTCAAAACACAAATTAAGTTACCTATTCATTGATCAAAACACATGATCAAATGGATAAGTTTCAGTCTTTGTTTGCACCGAAAAATATTCAAAGAATTTGTATCAAGCTCAAAAACTGAAAATACCCACTTTTTGGGTATTTATCTTCCCTGTGGGTAAATACCCGGGTAAATACCCAATTTATATTTACCTACACACTGGGTATTTATTTCTATGTATCAAATTTAGGCAAACAACTTGTTTTATTGGTAGTCGGAATCTCCATGGCAAATTTTCTGGTAATAATTTATTAACCTGTCAGTGATCCTATTTTATAAAATATTATTGCTTTAATAGTTTCCCAGTGTTGCAATAGCTCTAAACTGGCAAGATCCATGACATTTTACAATATTCGATTACTAAGTCGCGGTTTAGTTAAATACCTGAAATACCGGGGTATTTATGAAATTGGGTATTAACCCCGGGTGGCACCCTGGGTATTTACCTTTAAGAATAAATACCCGGGTATTTTACAACACTGCTAAGCTATCGAACATGTAAAACGATTTCCCAACCAATTTGACATTTTAAGTAAATTTGCGAAAATCTGATCGACTCACATGCATTTGGCGTGTTTCCAAATAATGCTTATAACTGATATGATTTCGAGATTAAAAACTGTAAATACTTCGTCTTCAATGAAACGGAAATATCGCTTCCGAAATTTCAAATATTCCATCTGAGTTAGCCCTTTCGAAATTTATGCTTGAATGTTTTGTTCCTTTCAAGTGTTCTTAGCCGTTTTTGAGATACTTAACAAATCATGCAAAAAGTCCAAAAATGCAGGTTCCTAAATTAAATAGATCGGCTTCAGTAGAGGGCTTAACTTAGCAAGCTGTAATGTGAAGCCTGGAAGCCCATTTAATTTTACATACAGAGCAAAGGCTAAAATTATAGGTTGAAAAAACAAAATAAGAATATTGTATTGAATTAAATTAAACCAATCACGTGGTTAATAGGGTAGATTGCATTAGATTAAATAAAGACCCACACCCTCCGCATTACTGTGTGCACACACAGCCCTTTGTCCTATTGTGCGAGTCCTGAAATGGTCAACCTTACCTTAAACTCCTTATTAACTTCAGGTATTGTTGACATGAGTTGACCTCCTGATTTCAGTCTCCAAAATGTTTGGATTGGAGGTTTCCAAAATGTAGGAATTAGTGTCTCCTCCTTGTCCCTACACCATTTGCAGACTGGTGATGACCTGATCTTTATAGTATGCATATGCTCATTCATGATACAATGGCCAGCCAGACCAGTCGTCAAAATCTTCCTCGAGTTCTTAATGGCCATACCCAAGAAAAGGTCTTGCCTAAACTTCTAAAATTAAAGGACTTTATAAATAAATTGGTTACTACTGAAACCTATTTACTGTTGAAATGGTTAGGAGCAATAAGATTAAGTAGCATACAGAGTTTGTAGTCATATTTTAGTAGCATTTGCATGTTAGACTGATAGTCCCTCATAACATCCAACATACAGCAGCTACAGTTAAGTTTTGTTAAAAATGTTGCTTAGCACTATTTTGCCCCGACCCCTTCAATTGAATGTATACCAACACATTATATAAATGTACATATATCAACAATTTATCACAATATCAAAAATTTTTCCATGTTTTATTCTCAGTTTTAGTTTTTTTTTTTGTTGTATTTTGAAGCGCACTTTAATTAACATATTTTGACAATACTGATAAATTTAAGGCAATATTAACAATTGTAAAAAACATTATAAAAATAATCTTAAAAAGTTTTAGTATAAATGTATAATTCATATAAATAACATATTAGCACTTTCCTCCGAAGGAAAGTAGCTATTGAGGTTGCACTCATGACGGAATTTTTGGAAAATTTCTTCGAATCTTTATCGATCCTACCTAGTAGACACCGAAAATGACCCCAGTTAAAATTTATATATATATATATATATATATATATATATATATATTTATATATATGCATATATATATATACATATATAGTTATATATGTGTCCGTTAACACGATACAGGCCAGAGTTTTTGTTTTTTCGCCATGAAACTTGGATTGTAGTATTCTTTCATCAAACGATTGAACGAGTTCGTTAACCAACAAAATCGGTCCATGTGGAGGGGGGGGGGTTTACTCCGGAGCCAAAGTAGGTATTTGCCAATACCACCCATAATATTTCTTATATTTTAAGGAAACTCGGTATTCGTTGTGGTCAACTGAAGAGAAAAATGTGTTATAAAAATAAACTAAATCGGTGGACTAGAAGGGAGGGTTTACTCCGGACAGAAATTACTAATTTCCCTATACCGGTCGTAATTTCTGTTGTATTGTAGCGAAACTCTTTGTACGTCCTGGCTATCTAATAAGAAAGAAGTGATATGAAAATGAACTAAATCGGTCAATCTGAACGGGGGGGGGGGGGGTGTTACTTTGTACTATGTTTAAATTGAATTCTTCCGCCAAACGTAGGTTCGCGAAAATCATCAAGATCAATAGATCAAAATGTGAAGCTTTGTGTATTTAGTACGTAGTGTAGTACCCCGCATACACAAAACTCTGGAAGGAAATTAGTTAGAAAGTTAATAATTAAAACAGCTGCTCATAAAAAATGCAAAAGAGTAGAACAATTTATGTTTTTATTTTATTTATCTATATAGGTTATTTTAAGCAAATTATTCAGGAATGCACTCGATACTACCCAATTCTGAGGAAAGTGCTTAGTTATGCAGCTCCTACGTGACGGACTTTGTAATAAAATAAATATATGAATGATGTAAATTATATATTAAGTTACCTTTCGAACTATACAAAATTTATATTGTCATTTGCTGTGAAATTGTTAAAGTATTATAGCGTTTACCAGAATGGTAAGAAACAAAGTGTCTAATATTGATATTATTTGTACAAGATGTATCTTACACAAATAAAATAAATATCTATCTATCTATCTATATAAATGTACATATGTATATTTATTTTATTTGTGTAAGATACATCTTCTACAAATAATATCAATATTAGACACTTTGTTTCTTACCATTTTGAGTCTGGTAAACGCTATAATACTTTAACAATTTCACAGCAAATGACAATATAAATTTTGTTAGATAAACTTTCTTAATTTTGTTAGATAAACATTCTAGATAAACATTCTACGTTTATATAATATATAAACGTAGAATGTTTATCTGCGGTGCATTTTTTGGCAGTATATGTTTTTTTGGACTGGCAGAATATTTCCATTTGGGATGAGTTATAGACTAAAAGCCCTGGAATATAGAGATGCTGGAGCCTCCCACGGTCGAGACTGCAACATTTGGCTGGTTTGGTAGCACTTGTTTCCAGGACACGAGCAGTGTATCGCTGACATGTGCAGCTCATTGTTCAAGAGACCACTTCAAACCGCACCCAACAACATCCTCTTTGCCGGCATACAATCGATAGTAGCTTCATTCAATTATGTTGCTGGGGATGAGTGGATCCTTTCTGATTGTAGCAGCTTTCTGATGGAGTGGCAGGTGCTTTTTTCAGCCCCAGGGCAGTGCTCGAAGATGTTTGGAAAATTCCCTACAAAGGTTTTGGTTTTTTATTATAACCTTTAATTAAAAGAAAGCAAAAAAACAAAAAAACAAAAAAAACAAAACAATGAACAATACTTTTTTCATGATTTCTATATGCGTCCAACATCATTTGATATTGATAGCATTTTACACATAATCTGAGAGCTGGCAACGCACTTTTCTTGAAGTGTTTTATGCACCTTGAAATTTTGCTATAATATTCCTCTTAGGTAGATAAGAAGGTATGTATGTGTTTCCTGGGCATAACTAGGAACACCAGGTACTGCGCATAGGGGAAAGGTGCAAAACAATATTTCCGAAAAAAAGAGTTTTAATCAGAAGCCAACTATCTTTAATGTAAAATTAAGACAATTTTACATTGATTAATAAATATGGCAGGCACTTTTAAGGGGCATAACACGTGAAAAAAACAAAACAAACTTAATTGTTCTTATTCTCATATTAAATGAGAGTTTTATTCGCGCCGCCATATAAACCGGAACAGCTGTACAAGATCATATGAGCAAGAACCAATGAGAGCGCAGAGAATAACCACAACTGCGTGGTGCTGTCATTCACTCTTACAGTTACGCGCAGTGTATTGCAGTCTATCATATTCAACATTTATTTTTATGTTTCCTGATAATTATACCCCACACAAGTGTCTGCCCTTTTGTAATTATTTTCAAATATGTTTACTGAAGACGCTGTTTAAATCGCAGCGTAAATAAATCACTTCATTTAATATTAAAAATAAAAACTAGGCACTTATTTTTTTATTATTATTATCATTTTAACCCCCTTAAAAGTGCCTGCCTTATTTATCATTAATTTGAAAATTGCCTTAATTTGCCATTTTTTTCATTAATAATAGTTGGCTTCTGAATAAAACTCTACTTTTGGGCAATATTGTTTTGCACCTTTCCCCTATGCGCAGTACCTGGTGCACCAAGGTATGTCCAGGAAACACATATTTACCTTCTTATCTATTTAAGAGGTACACTATAGAAAAATTTCAGGGTGCATAAAACACTTCATGAAAAGTGCGTTACCAGCTATCGGTAACATGTAAGTTTCGAACGACATCATCACTGCCATTCATATTTAATGTATTTTTGTATAAATTAATAAGAGATTTTATGAATTAATTGATAGAAACTGTATTTTAGTTCAACTTTTTACTTATATACAATAAGCATGCAAGAAAGAGTGTTTAACCCATTGCGGACCCATGCCGCTTTGGGAGTGCCATAAACAAGCTTCTTATTGAATCTAGTCGTCCTGTAAGTCTTTTGACGAACTACGACGGCAGACATACGTAACGTCAGAGATACAATGCCGACCGTCGTCATGCCTCGAGTTCCTATTTATTTTTTTATTTATTTATTTTATTTATTTATTTATGTACACTTTAACAAAAACCTTGCTCCGCTCACAGCATTACAAGGTATAAATAATTCTTTAAAATTAGACAAATAGTGTTATAAAAGTATATAAAGAAATTACGGATAGTAAGTTAAATAACAAAGTTACCAAATAAATTATTGAACATTCAACAAAGTAACAAATGCATAGAAATAAAAGTAATAAAAATAAATGTGAAATATTTGAAAGATCTTAATTGTTTTAGTAAATTAATTATTAAAAAAATGATAAATAATATGTAATAAGTTAACCCGAAATTAATGATGTTTTCGTTTTTTTTCAATTTCAATTACCAATGTTTGAAAAGATTTATAATGTTCTTTTAAAACTAGCCCGTGTAATGCTGTGACCGTGCTTTTTATACATCTTTTTCTTAATTCTTCATATTGCGGGCAATCCATTAGGACATGTTCCGCCGTCTCAATCTGACCACAGCCGCAGTCTGGAAGACCTCGTATGCCGAACGCATGTAGGTAGCTAGCAAAGTCTCCATGGCCTGTTAAATACTTAGTCAGCATCGGAGACAGTTCAAGCCATCTGCAATTTTGCCTTTCCCTCACTGTTCGAAAGTACTTCCTTGTTACTGCCCCTTTTTCCGATTTCTGCCACATTTTTTCCCATTCCCATTTGCAGTTTCTTTTAAAGATTTTCTTCGCTAATGTGAAAGGATACTTCTTGTAAGCAGCATCGTTGACTGTTAAGAGACTTGCAGCCTTGGCCAAACGATCAGCTTCTTCATTTCCACCTATGCCGCTATGTCCTGGTATCCACTCCATGGAGAGATCTAGACCTGACTCCTTCAGCTCTTTCACTAGACTTCGTATCTCATAAATAAGAGCATTATTATTCTTGTTCCGAAGCAGTGACTGGGTTACCACCTGACTGTCTGTGTAAACTACTGCAGTAGTCCCAGGAGAATACTCTGTTACTTCCTTGAGCCACATCAAGCTCTGTAGAACAGCAAAGAGTTCAGCTTGATTATTGCTGCATAAGGTACCCAACCTGAACATCCTCATGCCTTTTAGTACTCCTTCTTTGTAAACGACGAACGCACTACCGATTTTTTCTCCCTCCTTGCTGCCGTCCGTGAATACTTGCCAGGCTGGGAACTTTGCTGAGGGAGGACGAAGCAATGCATTGTCATCTGCTGGGTGGAAATCATGCTTAGAATCAAGTGGCTTTTCAAAATCATTTAGACTCACGCCCCACGAATGTAGTTGGTCAAGCATCTTGGTATCTCCTATACCCTTTTTGAAATAATAAAGAGATCTTACTTGATCCAAGTAATTTTCTATAGGTATTAAGTCGGCTAGAAAAAGTGCTGCCTCATAGGAAACTGTTCTGTAGCTCCTTGCAATTCGAATTGCCATTTGTCTTTGAGCTCGAATCAGTTTTTTCCTATTGTATTTCCTTTTAGCGCGGTTCCTCCCTCCCCCATAGGGAGGAACCCCGCTTATAGGGTTGATACAATGAAACAATCCGGAAGTGCCGACTAGAAAATTTCACGTTTCAGAACCCCTAGAGACCGAAAATAGCGGTGGTTCAAATTTGTATATATATATATGTATATATTTATTTATTTATATATATATATATATATATATATATATATATATATTTGTCTGTTCGCTCTCTAGATAGAAGACGAATGGTCCGATTTTGATGAAATTTGGTACAAAAATCCTTCGTCCAATTTGAAAGGTCAAGTTCGTTAACCAGCAAAATCCGCCTACTGGAAGATGGCGTTTGGGGCGAAATTCGCGCCAAAAAAATCGTAACGCTTACGTTTTTGAGTTCGTAAGCTTCTAAGTACTCGTTTTATATGATTCCTGGGCTAGGAAAACGAATGAAACCATTTTCAAGGCGATAGCTTTAACCGTTTTCGAGAAAATTGGAAAAATATTTTTTTAATACCGTTTTTGGTTTGGGTACTTAGAATCATGGGATTCAGTTGAAACATTTTCTGCATGTTCTACTTTCATCAAAACTATTATGTTGAAATTTTGGTTACGTTTGGAGTTAAGGAAGGGTTAGAATAAAATATTTTATTAACAGACATAAAAAGTTTTAGTAACTTTGTTTACTTTCCTTAATATCTCGAAAAAGGTTGAAAATCTTGGTAAACGGAAGATTACCATTCGGAAGCTTACTAAATGCTCTACAAAAAAGGTTCTAATGAAAGTTTTGATTAGGCGATGTCAATCGGAGAAATAAGAGCTTAAAACTTTAAAGTAATTGATTTCGCTTATTCGAACTGTTCTTTTTGTCTGTTTTTTTATTCCTTGTTATTTTTTAATTGCTTATAGTTGGATAATGTATTTGACAATAAAACTTGTTAAGTAAAATAACAAAAACAATTTATTGTTAGAGATATGGATTTCCAAGATTCCAAGACCTTGTCACTAGCGGGTCTTCATCATGACCTTTCAAGACTTTACTACTCACAGGAATGGCGTTAGTGACCTTAAGGGTTGACACGCCATTATAATAATTAATTTAAAAAAAAAGACTGGTGGAACCAAAATAATAACTGCTTCTATTTTAATCTTTCCAATTTAGACTAGGGATATGAACGGAACCGCGCTAAGATGATGCAGTCCTGCGAGACGGACTTTTATTTAATCCTGCCGCCCAAACAGGAAATCCATAAGCCAGGACTGGTATCACAACTGCTTTGTAAATATCCGTTAACTGACTAGGCCCAATGCCCCATTTCTGTTTAGCTAATATTGTAACCAAATTTAGTAATTGCAGACTCCTATTACATAAGTTATCTATGTGAGTTGAGAAATTTAGATTTTCATTTATAGTGAATCCTAAGTATTTAATTTCAGGGACACATTGCAGCAACTCCCCATAAAGCAAAATGTGCGGCTTACGTGGACGTCTTCGTCTTGTAAAGTGGATTGCACTTGACTTCTCGACATTAAACTGAAGTTTTATTTGGTCTGCTGAGTGAACAATCCTTCTAATTGATTCATTTGCACACATTTCTGTATCATAACTATCAATTCCATGACATATAAGTAGAAGGTCATCTGCAAACCCAATGAGTCTGGAATCATCCGGTAATTCAGTATTCAAAACTCTGTTATAAAGAATATTCCAAAATCCTGGACCGCAAGTTGAACCTTGTGGACATCCCTTAGTTAATGTTTTAGACTTTGTGCATCCATTTGAGGTTATTTTTGCTATTCTGTCTTGAAAATAACTTTTTGTTTGCAAAAATAAATTTCTGGGACAGTTAAAGGCCCTAAGCTCATCTAGAATAGCTGGCCACCAGGCGGAATCAAAAGCACCCTTAACATCTAAAGATACTAAAGTTACTTCTCTGTGTCTGGATAAACTATCTAGGAGACGATTCACCACCTCCATCGCAGCGTCTGTAGTAGAGCGGCCTTTCACGAAACCATACTGGTTTACATTTAAAACATTGTTTAGTGAGAGGAAATAATTTATACGATTTATTAATAGTTTTTCTAATAATTTGCCAAAAATTGGTAATAAACTTATTGGTCGATAAGATGACACAATTTTAGGATTTCGTTTCGGTTTTAAGATAAGATTTACTTTAGATACCTTCCAACAATTAGGGAATACGCTTTCTTCAAGAACTTTATTGAAAAGATGATGAATTACATGAGGAATAGCTTTACAAGATTCTAGCATCATCTCTACTGTAATACCATCTTCTCCTGGAGCTTTCTTCTTGCTGAAGGATCGTGCTGCTTCCAATATTTCTTCTATTGTGAATGGTACATCATCTTCTGTAGTTACGTCATCATTCACTCGATGTCTGATTCTTCGATGCTCTTCAGAATCTTCCAGAGGGTTGTCATCGGGGAATAGCGTACTCAGCATCAACTCCAGTGTTTCTTCTTTGCTTTCTGTGTACGAACCATCATCTTTTTTTACCGAAATTATTTCAGGCCTGCTTTTTGATTTTCCGGATAGCTGTTTATATACAACACCCCAAGGGTTTTCTTTTAATTCTTCCTCACAAAATTTATTCCAGGAATTCACCTTGGCTTCTTGAATCTTAGTATTATAAGCTTTCGCTTTATTATAGTAGGCATATTTTCGCTTCAGTCTTAACTCTGCTGAATCTGTTCTTTGGTACAACCTTCGAAAGCGATTTACTTCTTTTCGTAAGGCAGTTAACTCTTCAGACCACCAGCTTACATTAATTTTAGAATTGGTTGATTCCTTTATTACTCGGCTAGAATTTAACGAGGCAGTATTGGTGGTTTCGATTAATTTTCTATTTAAATCCTCTAAATTTGTACAGCTTTCAAATTCATTCCTAGACGAAACTAAAGTTCTCTGAAAAGAATTCCAATTTGGCTTTGTATAGTGACATTTCTTAAATGTATTCTTCTTTATTTGACGGTTGATTAAATTCATAGAAAGTTTGAAGTTTATATATCTGTGATCCGATAAGCTTTCTTCATCGTCTAAAATTGTCCATGATGCGATCATTTTGAGAAGAGATAAAGACACAGCTGTCAAATCTATGTTACTTTGGCCACACATACTCTCATATGTTGTCGGCCCATTAATATTATTATTCAAAATAGAAAGGTTACTTGAAACTAAGAATGCTTCCATAGCTTTCCCTCGAGAATCTGTCTTAGTGTCAAACCATAATTTTGACCTGCAATTAGTGTCAGAGCAAAATAAAATGTTACTATGTCGACTCTTTACATAAGTTAATATTTTTTCAATTAAATTTAAATCATTGTTTAAATTTGCATCTCTCTCCAAATAACAGCTAACAGCAAACAATTTAAACCCATTGTATTCAAATTTGATGAGACTTATTGTTTCAGATGACAGTTCGGAAATAAAGAAACATTTTAAACGTTTTCTTCTTGCGACAATGGCTGCTTTTGGTCGATTCGGTCCTACATAATAAATCTTAAAGGACTTACATAATCCTAAATAATAAGTCTTTAGGAAATCCTATTATTTTATTATTGATAACATATGGTTCTTGAATGAATACTAAATCTACATCAAGCCTGTATATAACCTCCATCAAACAAGCTGTAGCTATTTTTGATCTTCTAAGGTTAATTTGAATGCAATTTAACATGTGTATTCAGTATTTGCTTTTCTATTATTTACAAACTTGATAAAACATGGACATAACGGGCTTAAAGAAGTATGATTTACATTAAGGCTTTCTATTTTCTCATACTTGCTCATTCTAATACAGTTTATGCATTTATATTTCTCTCTATTATCTTTATTAGGGCCTTCTTGTAATCTATGGTTATCAGAGCAAATAGGACAATAGGTTTCCTGAGATTTGCAGTTATCTGCTCTGTGTGAAAATCTACAGCATTTAAAGCAGCGAGTTACAGAAACATAATCCTCTGCTGGACAGATATGCCAATCGACCTTTAATTCCCCGTTTAAATTGTGCAAAATGTGGTTCCTGATCTTAGGAGAAACCTCTACGATAGCCTTTTTCCAAGAGATTTTCCTTTTACTGTCCCGACTTATTAATATAGTTTTTAGTTCAAATATTTCCCCTGTAAAATTAATTTCTGAATTTTGTTCTTTAATAGTATCAATAAGAGATGAATCTTTCGTATCATGAGGAATATTCCTGATTATTAACCTAGGTTTTAGCTTTCTTTTCCCTATAACACTATATTGATCACCTATTTTAGCTTGGACCTCATTTGTTAGGATCTCTAGGTCTTTTTCTGATTTACCTTCAACCAGGAGTCTTCCTTCTGATAACGGTTTCAGTTTTTTTATCCCTAAATGAAGTGATCTAGGAGAAACCTCGGTAAATGTCAAGGAGCGTGGTCTCCACGCCGATCCTTTTGAAACTTTTGCAATATAACGTATTTTGATGCACTAAACACGAATCCGTTAAAAAAAAAAGCTCGCTTTTCACTAGGAAAGAAGTTATGAAACATTTAAGTTCACTGTAGTGCGGGTTCTAAAAGGTAATGTAACCTACTATGTTTGTCAACATGCGCATGCGCGGGTATGGAAAAGTTCGTAATAAGGATGTCTAATTGAAATTTACCATCAATTATTTCAATTTATCACCACTTATTTATTTCAAAAATATTTTTTTAAAATAATAAACCATTCTTTAAAATTTTTTTTTTTTGCTGTTGACAAATATTATATAGCAGAAATCCCTTCATAATTCGCTAAAGCCTTTATGATTCATGCGTTCATTTGCGCCATTTAATTACTTAGAATAGTTCGAGTGGTCTTTATAATGAAGCTGCATGAATTTATTGTTTTAATTCACAATAGAATAGATTTAATCAATTTTTTAATTAACAATAATGTAATAAGTAATGAAAAGAAATGTGATAAATGTGGGGAGGTGTTAAAATTAAATAGCATTAATATGATTGCGTAAATTGTCGCTTTTGGGCATACGTGCTATGCGTTTCCGCTCGCTCAAGAAGATATCAAAACCCTTAGTCAATCCAACTCGCTAAAATTAATAGAATTCTATTAATTTTAGCGAGTTGGATTGGCTAGGGGTTTTGATATCTTCTTGAGCGAGCGGAAACGCATAGCACGTATGCCCAAAAGCGACAATTTACGACCAAGTCAGCTACCACAAGGTGAGTCTTAATTTCAATTACACTTCGTCATTAAGGACTATTGCGCATGCGCGTGTTTACAAATTCGCCGTTACCCCGTCTTTTATAACCTCCATAACAGTGAACTTTAGTGTTTCATAACTTCTTTCCTAGTGAAAAGCGAGCTTTTTTTTTTTAACGGATTCGTGTTTAGTGCATCAAAATACGTTATAGTGCAAAGTTTCAAAAGGATCGGCGTGGAGACCACGCTCCTTGACATTTACCGAAACCTCTTTTTTCAAAACATTTTTTATTGCATTACTGTCTTGGTTAGGATCTTTGGGTTTAATGATAATAAAGTGCGAACTTACCGTTTCGGGGATATTTCTGTTTTTAGCTGCTTGTGCATAACTCATTTCTAAAGTACTTCTTTCTACCTTTTCAATCTTATTTTCCAATTCTTTGAATTTTCCTTCACTATTGACACTAACCTCAAGTTCAGATTTCAATTCGGCAATTTTACTGTCATAAGAAAATTGAATTTTTTGTAATTTCCAAAGACAATCTAAAACAACCGTTTTTGAGTCTTTTTTTATTCCTCTACTTTCAATTATTGTAGTTTTTATCAATTTAATTAACTCCGAGAACTTTTTAGTGTTTTTCTCGTCCATGTTGCACATATGTTCCTAGGAATATTAATAGTTAATTAATTAGTCTAGGCAATCAATTACATCAATATTCGTATTAGCTATCGCAGCGATTTTGGCTGTAGTTTTGTCGTTCCTTCTTGTACGGTTCTGCCTTTTAATTAGAAATATGACCGGAAAGAAAATAATATTTATTGCACTAATATTTCATTATTTATAATCTCACAAAAACCAGATCTTCATCATGAAAACCATTATAATAATGGAATCGAACTAACAAGAAAAAGTTAAATAAAGATTGAACCTAAATATATGAAATTGTTTTTTGACCTAAATGATTTTTAGTTTTTTTTTTTTTTATAATTCTACTTTTAAAGCGCATTTTAAAACTAAATTAATAATAAAACATTCTTTTAAAACCTCATGGGCGTATATAAGGGGGGGGCTGAGGGGGCTGGTAAAAATGTGTCATAAAACCCTTAAAAATAAATTAAATAATCTCACTCAGTTCATAAAAAATATTTTATTTTAGTTGTAATAGCGTTTTAGTTGCCTAAAACTATTCAAAGTTCTAAATTGTTAGTATTCCATACCCCGGAAATGGTCCCAGCCCCCCGAAATTATTTCCTATATACGCCCATGAAAAACTTTGATACAAATTCAAACAAATATAAAGCTATACTAGATATCCTTTAAAACAACTAACTATTTCTATGATTATTTAAAAAAAGGTCTATTCTTTAAAAACATGTTTTCCAATCAAACTTAATCCCTGACCAACTTTTGTTAATAGTAGGTAGGTATTACCTTAATACCTTGTGTTAGTGGTATTAACTTAATACCATTTTACCCACCTAACCAACAGCAGTGTTTCTAGTTATCAATTATTTTCATTTTGACAAAAATCTGATAAAGGATTTACGGTTACTTTAGAGACTGAAGAAAAACCTCAGCGGACCAGAGAGGCGGAAATAGGGGCAGGGAGTGACAAACGAGAGACCCGTGCCTCCAGGGGCGTTGGCTAAAGGTGATTTCACGGGTAGGGTGGAACCTATCATGGGAACCCGACGCGGCTTCATCGGATACGCCTGCTTCCCATGACACTGCTCAAATCAGCCCTTTATCATCTCATTAGCCCTACCAGAAACTCCTATTTCCCATGTAATATGGGCCACTGCGAATCATCACGGTATAACACCAATTTGCCGTGTGAAATTATGGCCATTTAATGTGAGAACATTCCCTCCAAAGATTTAATAATCAGCTGTCCGGTGATGTAATGCACTGTGATAGAAATTGTAACTATTAACAGAAGAAAGAATTATATTTTACGAGTTCACGTCAAATTCCCTGCTTTACAGTATCCCCAGTAAGCTCTGTTGTGGGCCGGGTAAGTACCCAGTGGGTAGGTAAATATAAATTGGGTATTTACCTACAGGGAAGGTAAATATCCAAAAAGTGGGTATTTTCAGTTTTTGAGCTTGATTCAACTTCTTTGAATATTTTTTGGTGCAAACAAGGACTCTCACCCATTTGATCACAAAAACTAAATAAACATTAATACTTACCCTGTAATATTTTAAATAAAGTTAAAAGTCGGTCCGGGGATTTACAACTTAATGTATATCTATGAATTGTCATGATTACTTTTAGTACATTGGAGAAGGTTAATTAATTTAAAACGTTTTAATGAAGCCAAGTCAATTATTAAGGACTTATTTAAATTGAAAAAAATTATACCTTTTAGAAAAAAAGAAACATTTATCAGGTGTCAAAAACATTTTTAATGTTTATCATAATAGTTCAAAACCATTTTAAGTGGTTTGTGATCCTTGTTAATAGTATTTGAAATTATGCTCAAACAGTAATAACAATACTCTCTCTCTATGCCATCGTTTTTTGTTGTTTTTTTTCCACCACTGACCTTGATATATATCATTCCCAGAGGACATGATTGAGCGAGTTCGTTAACCAGCAAAATCGGCTCCTTCAGAGGAAGGGTTTACTGTGGACCCAAATTACTAACTTGCCGGATACGGCCGTTATTAGCACTTCCTACGCTACTCCGTAGAAGAGATGCACGTTTTGTTTTTACGTTAACTAAATACGCAAAGGGCCTAGAGCGAATCATGTCACACAAATAGGGATCTCTCCAAGTCTCTCCATCTCCAACGCATTGCTCGTAATGGCTGCTTACATTATTGCAATCAAGCACTTACGTTTACATATTGAAGAAAAAGTTCATTGTGATTAAAGTATTGAGCCCCGATTTACTTAATCCCTCTGGATGTGTGAGGATTACCATTGGACGAGAGTACGATACAAATCATCAGAGAGGATAAGTACTACTCCAAGTGGAGTAGAAAAAAATGGCAAATCGCCCTTTTCCGGACGGGCTGAGCTAAAAGAGCTGTCAGAAAGAGTTAGCGGTAAGAATTACAGAGAACTAGGGGATCAAAGAGATTTCACTCCGTTGTAATCCCTCTTAGCTGGTAGGAGTACCCACCACCCCATAGCCAACCACCCTCATAGCATTGTCTTATGCCATTAGCTCCGGCCCCTGGCATGCGCGCCTTCTAATCTCATAATGGACTAGTTTTGTGGCTTAAGGCTCCCCTAGTGAACATGTCTGCCCCTAATATGAGCAGGGAATGAAGACATTATTACGCGTCCGAAATGTGATCAATTTACCGCCATGATTTACTTCATCTCCGTGCTAATCAAATTCCAAACGAAGACTTTTTAATAACGGTTATTCTAAGCTCATACCACCAAGTCAGAATGCACTTAAAAAAATATATATTTATATGTGGCAGAAGGTCAAATTTGAACGAAAACACTCACTTTCTACACTTCTCTTTTATTATGCTCTACATGTTTCACGTTCCTATGACGCCTCTTCAGAAGCTCTTAAAGTAATATACAATTACAGCCTACACCACCGAGAACCTTCCACAGGTAGGGTCACGTCAAGACTCAACAGTCTCAACAAATTTGACCTTCTGCCACATATAAATATAATTAAAAAAATTGGGCCACCGTCTTATAATATAAAAAAATCTCAAATCTAGACTAAGATTTGCTGATTTACGGGTTGTTTCTCCAGCGGTGTTAATGTAGAGATGTATAATTTGAATGACAATTATGATTTCAAACATTACGGTTTTCAAGTATTGAACGTGACACCATTTTCTTCACGGACGTTGCGTTAGCCATCCTGCAGTCTGAGCTCTTCCTGAGACCTCACCCTGAGGAAGCAAAGAGCATGCAAAACATCAGTGAAGAAGATGGCGAAGAGCACACTCAATAACCCAAGACCATAATTTTTGTTAGTCTATGATTTAAGTTCACAATTATAATGTTTTAAATTCACAATGGATTATATTGTTCAATGAATGAATAAGTTTATTGCTTTTAAAAACTTATAATATGGCTCAGAAATTGCTACTTTTTACATATCAACATTTTACTATAAAGAAATAATGGATACTTTATAGCAATTAAAACAATTTGACGAAATGATATTCGGTGTTTACAGTTATATAAAAAAGAGCGTGAACCTATAATTTAACAATACTCAACAACGCCCGAAAATAAAAAGAAATCATAATATCTTTGAACAATAGTAACATGGGCGTATATAGAAAATAATTTGGGGGGGGGGGCTGGTACCATTTCCGTGGTATGGGATACTAACAATTTAGAGCTTGGAATAGGTTACCCAACTAAAACGGTATTACACCTAACATAAAATATTTTTTATGAACTAAGTAATCTTATTTAATTTATTTTTAAAGGTTTTTTGACACATTTAAACCGATCAAATCAAAATTTCGGGGGCCTGCAGCGCCGTCAGCCCCCCCCCTCATGTACGTCCATGAATAGTAAAGCAGTTAATTTATTTGTGTGGACATTTATTTGAGCCAATTTCTCAGGAATAGGCTTTACGTAAGAAATTACATTATAATTACAAGAGCATTTTTATTCTTATTGTAAATCACATTTTGCTACAATTTCGCAACAGAAATTGCTATAATGTAATAAATTTATAATTTACTAATATTTGTAAGATCCCTTTATCAAGGGGGATTTTTAGTAATATAAATGAGAAGCAGGGAGAGGTATCTGCATACTTTCTAACGAGCGTACACCAGGTAGTTACTGGGTTATCGGCGTGTACCATATTCTTAATAAGAATATATGGTATCTTATCCTAGAACCCGAAGACCTTAGGTCGCTGGACGCATACATGCGGCAGATATGCGTCTTGCATTTGGCGCACCACAGAAGATTATAATATTTCGTAGTATTCGCGCTCAGAAGTAAGTACTTCAATAGCCGTGTACTCCATAAGATAACCCTACTCAGATCTCTATCGCCGAAACGCAAATAGACTATGTTCTCTCCGGAATAGATTCTTCCGTTTTAGATCAATCCTTTCGTCAGCCGGAGCAGTAAATTTTTACCAGCTCAGCGCTCAAGCCCTTTGCGATGATAGGTACACCTTATAGGTTGGTGATAGGTAGGTACACCTTATAGGTTCGCGTTATAGATAGGTACCTTACGGGTAGTCTCCGGGAGCGAAAGGACCACGTCTCACTTCAAGAACAGCTTCTTGTCTTACGGACCGAGTCGATCATCCAATCTGCCTTTTATCAAATCGGTAAGGAAGATGGAAACACTGATAGCAATCGTGACGACGTCAACACTGAATTACCTGAAGAAGATAACATCGTTCCTTCTTGGAATACCTTTCCGATCTTGTGTACCATTTAATGCTAGAGAGCACGGACAGTAGAGGTACTCATGTTCTCCAATTCCGCTTTGAAGAACCGCGCGGAAGCATTGAACGGTGTATGTTCAAGCTTCGCACAATCGGGAGACACATAAGTGACTCGTCAAAGCATTAAAAATATCCTGTGGGCACAAAACATTTAATTCAATATTGAAATGTATTCAAATGCACTTAATCGTTCTCGATAAATATTCTTATTGATCGACGATATAATAGGCTACGAAAATATACATCCCACCCCGACGGTTTGTATAAAATTCATTTAAAGAATCAGCATTCTGCTATGCTTCCTGGCCTGGTTCTAGGTAACTTAGCTGACTATTTCTGTCGATCTAGGACGTCTCGCTGAAAAAGTCTCACGTCCTGCTACGTCTATTCCAATTCCATAAAGATCTGGTTTTCTACGACGATAGAAGGATATTACTGAGAAAGAATACATCGTCGTTACAAATGCAAAGTTTCGAATGTGAAAATCACCACATTCCAGAGGGAAAAACTTTTATTCATTACTTTGCTTTTGGACTGTCAAATAGTCGGCAGATTCGACATTTTGACAGTGAAGGGGTAACATTCCCCTTCACTGAGTGAACTTATATTAGAGAGTTTGCCGTCTATCAGTCCAACAGCAATCAGTATAGATTGAAAATGAAAAATGCGTTTTTTCACGTTCGATACTTTGGATGTGTATCGACGACATCATGAAACTTATGCACATTTTCAGAATTAACTTTTCTCATAGCCTTCTTTACTACAACTATAGCATGTTCAGAAAGTTCAGTTCAATTGCGCATGAACAATCTTCTGAGAGGAAAATGTTCTTGGCGATTCCGCACTTTTCAAATTCCAATTCCAATGAGCAAAACGCTACGTGAATCGCTAGTAACTGATAATGTTTCATTTAGGATGGTCAGGTTGGGGAGTTAGCGTTTATTATTTATCAGTAGATAGCCAAGGTTCATTAATAATCCATAATTCATATTCTGTAAACATATCATTCCAGTAAAACCAATAGGCATAACACAGATTTTTAAGACGGATTATCTACAGCCTATTATACTTTTCTTTCCACGTGAGATCTGATCGACCTTCCCGTAGTAACAATTGAACCCACAATCTTTGACATGAACTGCTCACGCCTTAGGACCTAGTGCCGTCAAGACACCTGTTAGAAAATTCAGGGATGTAATAAAGTTGGTGAAACTGTGTGGTGAAGTTTTTATTAATTATGGTGATATCTATTAATTAATTTGGTTAATTTAAAAATTTAGTTAATTTAAATTTTCCTGAATGTTTCACTACCCAGGGCACAACTGTACAAAATCTGGTGCTCTTGGCACAAATGAACCTCTCAGGAGTTAGGTTCGAAGGGATAAGGTTGAACTTAAGATGATTAGGTTTAAAAAATAAAATAAATATGTTATTCTGAAAATAATTTATTTTACATATGTTACAAAATAAAATTTACACTTTTATTTACAATAACATTTAACATACCTGCAAATTGACTAGAATGGTGTATATTGTCTCTTAGGTACACAGCGAAAATATCTCTTTGAAATACAATCACTTCTTATTCTAATGATAATTAAATCTCTAAAAATAATTATATATATATATATATATATATATATATATATATATATATATATACATAATTAATTCATTTCGAAGTACAAAATCAATACGACGATTGGACCAAAGAGAATTTTAGTATAATAGAATTATTGGAAGAAATAGTCGAAGAATTGATTGTTCTTAAAATTCTAATAAATCTAATTGTATGATAATTTACGTTTTTTGGATTTATTATTTAAAAATATATAGAAACCATTTATATGAATAATTTTTTAAGTACAAATTGTATTAAAAATATATTTCTTGGGAATCATAGGATATCAATTGATGACTCCCTAAAAAAATATTAGTTTCAATTTTTTTTATTTTCTTGGCAACAATACAGTTTTAATCTATTTTTCATTATTGGTATACAAGCGCAATTATGAATATTAACTGAAACAAAAGCATCTTGACTTCAATTTTTACATTATAACTGATAAATTTAATAGGAAAAAATAATAACATTTTGGATTCTGCATTTTTTTAAAATAGACTAAACTTTTCTAGTACCATATATTTGTTCAAAAATAAGAATAAAGAAGTTCAAAAATAGTATTGGTTAAATTTAATACCCTTTTTAGCATAGATTTTCTAATCGTATACATTTTTTCATTGACAAAAACATATTCAACTTAAATGCTTTATCTGATAATTTAAGGCATGGGCGTATATAAGGGGGGGGGCTGAGGAGGCTGGAGCCCCCTCCCCCCCGAAATTTTGATTTGATCGGTAAAAATTTCATAAAACCCTTAAAACTAAATTAAATAAGATCATTTAGTTCATAAAACATATTCTATTTTGGGTGTAATAGCGTTAAAGTTGGCTAAAACTCTTCCAAGATCTAAATTGTTAGTATTCCATACACCGGAAATGGTCTCAGCCCCCCCCCGAAATTTTCCCAGCCCCCTCCGAAATTATTTTCTATATACGCCCATGATTTAAGGCAATTTTGTAGTTTAGAAAAATATCATTATATTTTTAGTTTATTCTGACAGAAAATATAAAGTTTATTGCCCTTGGGAAGATGGAAGCTGAAATGCTAATGATAATAATATTCCTTAGCGAAGAAATCTTAGGTAGAAAAGAAAAAAGTCATGTTGAGTCATATTAGCATTTTGGCGTAGCAAGATTTAAAATATAAAAAGCATTTAAATCTGATCCTGACGAAATTTCTTGAAAAATACCAATTTCTCTAATAAAGTATGCCTATATTGCATTTACGCCTGAGCTCTAAAGGATTTATAAATCATGGAAATAGTAATAAAATGGTGCCTTGACGCTTTGTAAAATGTAGGCGTTGCTAGAAGAGTCCTTGGCTTCGCTAGTGACGAAGGGTGAATTCGAAGAGGGGAGGTTCGAAATTGAATTAGGCTGACGTCAGAGGGCCCTCGAGATTGGGGTCCTGCAGAGCTATTGTACTCCTTTGGGGCGAAACAACCCCCCAGGAAATTCACTTCGAAGAATCCTAAAATTTAATCCTTCAACCAAAAGTATATTAAGAAAAGAAAAAATTAGATTCGTAAGCACCCAGAATAAGATTAACTGAGGCGTAGTTATATTTGAAATAGGTTTATCTCGTAAGGTGAAAATGTTTTTGATGGCATTAAAAGATATAAGCAGAATTTATTCATAAGGATCTGTATAATAAATTTGAAGCGAAAAGCAGAAAGAGGTGATAAAAATCTCTTAGTAAAGGTTCTTACTACTTTTTCTCCTTCTCCATAGGAACGAAGCTCGCTTATTACGTTGAATTGACGGACGCGTTTTGGGGAGGCCGACCAAAAATACCGAATTTTTATCTTTATTCAGATCATAAATATATGATCTGACTAGCAAAGGATAAAATTCGTAATCCAAAATCAAAACTATTGTTCTAAGAAATTCCTGCGATTAAATGTAATAAAAAAAAAAAAAAAAATAGCGCCAGAATGGTGTAGATTCTGTAATTGAGGAACATTTTTTTGCCCGAGTCATCTTCTGCCCCTCGAGATTCAAGAGAACATGTTTTACAAATTTAATAGACAATTTTGCCTCCTTAAAAGATATTGTTGTCTATATTGTCCAAAATATACAAATGTAATTCACTCAACCGAAGCTTTGAAATGATATTATTTTTGAAATGTCTCTACAATTTATATAATTTTTAATTGACATCCATTTCATTGTGTGCACTTCTGAGTTTCTAAGTAAATCAAATAATCTTATTAAAAAGTATTTACGTATAAAAATATTAGTAAAACAAAAATAATTTTTTTGTCTTAATTAATTTGTTATTGATTGTTGGTGGTCCAGTTTTTTGATGCTCTGAACTAAAAAAAAAAAAAAATAAAAAAAAAAAATAAAAAAGTCGGAAAATAAACACTGGATATTTTTCCGGGGTGATAAAAGACTATGTACTAATATTACAGGAAAGTATATTTTTAATGTTGGGAAATATATTATATCCCGTTTCCTTCAATCTATTTTAAAATTTAGACCAGTATTGGAGCTATTAAAAATGTTATGCTTATATAAATTTAGTTTTCAATATTGGTGTGACTGGGAATCATAACATTTAAATGCATACATTTATGGATATGTGCAGTCAAAAAGGCAGAGTATAGACAGTTTTTTTTATAATGCCAAAGATTAAAGGCACTACCTTTTGCGCTACCCTCAAATAAAGTCATGAATATTTTCTTATTTTATGTAATGGAAAATATAACAGAATAATAGGATTGATTGATAACTACAATTTCATTGATTGTACTCACTAATCACAGTAATTGGAATGTTTTTCTGTGTATGATCTTAGAACTCAACTGCTTTGGTTGAGTTTAGAGAATCTTAACTATAAGCACATCAAATCAACCTCAAACGCAACGTAAAAGGTTCTTTTAAGATTCAGTTAACCAAGAATCGTATCGTCCTTAAGTCTAATTGGCCCATATCGGCTGTCCCAGCTCCTTACGAACATGAAATTCACATGCAGGGGAACATGTGCCTCTGGAAGTCGTGTTGAGTATAGTAAGGCTGCGAATAGGGTAGCCAAGGTTCTGCCGTTTCCTGTTCAGCCAGCCATTCCTCCTGCTTCCAGAAGAAGGGTCCGGACTCCGCACAGGGCAGCCTGTCCAAGGAAGAGCTGGACTCATGGAAGGGAGTCGAGGCGCCTAGGGGCTCGCCAAGCTGTGAGCCTGTGTCGGAACATCTTCGCTGCTGGGCTAAGGCGCAGCTTCCCGTCGAAGAAGTGATCTGAAAAGAGTTTTCCTTTTAGAACAATTACCCAAAATTATTTATAAATATTTTTTTACAAACATTGTACTGGGTAACAAAATAATTAAAAAAAAATGGCCTTTTTCACCCAATCCATAATTTTAGTATATTTAAATCTTTTTCAATTAATGAATTTTATATTCACTTCCATAATGTAATAGAGCAAGGAAATGGTCATTTACATTATAGTTAATTGATTTAAATTGAAAATTTATCCTTTTGGTCTGTGGGTACACAATCTATATATCATGTCTTGTTTTTTTTTATATCAAATAAACAGTTAAATATTAAAAAAAAAATATATTTAGTCTTGTTAAGGAATAAAAAGATGAAATATTTTTCATAAATTGGAATATTTTAGGGCTTCCGCGCCCCGATAAAAAAATCCATTATTATTATTTTTTTATTATTTGTAATGTTTATAAAATCATTTTAATTTTTTTCTAGTTTCACTACTCTTCTGAGAGGGGAACGTGGCAATAGTTGTATCAAGACGAAAGGCAGAAGGTTATATGATTTTATCAAGACGAAAGAGGACTCTCCATGATTGTACTAAACAGTGGAGAAAATATAAAGTATATCTAAACCATGAAAAAAATAGAAGTTATGCTTGAAAACAAAAATAAACTACTATTCTGAAACAATTTTGCAAATTTATATCTGGATTAAAGGATATACCATAGACACTTCTTACATTTTCAACACTTTGGCTGTGGGGCGAAACAAATAGCGACGCATATATGACCCACAGGTTTTTTTCTATTGGGCCGATACGAAGCATATGAGGCTTTTAAACATTTACTAGTATTTTTATTTATTTATTTTTTTTAAGAGCTTCGCAACGAAGGTGACTTGCTCTTTTTAAATTACAAAACAAAATATACAATATACAAAAGTAGAAATTTATGGAACTAAATATTACAAAAGTGTTAAGAATAAGAAATAGGAGCTAACATTATTTACAGTATTGCTTATTACAATATAGATATTATATTTACATACATATGACTTATATATACATACATATGACTAAAACTACTAACATTAATTAATGGTTAAAAAAAAAAAAAAAAAAAAAAAAAAAAAAAAAAAAAAAAAAATTAATTGAAATCAGATTATTATTATACCCTCGAAATATTATCTAAATTTTTTCCTGGAATCAAATTTTTGTGTGTAGGTTGTGTTGTTTTAAAAATGTAAATACTAGTAGACAAATACTTTCACATTAAAAAAAAAAAAAAAAAATGAAGTGTATCATCGTGATTTTGAAATTATAAGCACAAAAGAAAATCAATTTAGAAAGTTTGTCTAATTTTTTCTACCGAAAATAATGTAGTTGCAGTAATAGATCTATGCGTGTCAATCGCAGCCAACGTGTGAATCTTAATCCGTCATTCTTCAAATAATTGCCACTAATTTATTCCACAAAAACTCCCTTCTATATGTAATTCTTAGTTTTTATCCTAAATTCGGGAATAAAACCTAATTGAGCAGTGACCACTCCGTGCCTAAGACTCTGAGTTCGATTTCAGTTAAGGGAGGGGGGCTTTCTTTTTAGAAAAATTGAATGCATCACCTCTATTCTGGCTAGAAAAGGGTAGTAACTTGGAGCTAATGTGTTATTTGTTAAATGTACGTTGACATTTATATAATAAATATTCTTAAACAGGCGCTCGTTTATATATTCTATTATTATATTCTTAAAAAGTCCGTCACGCAGGAGCTGCATAACTAAGCACTTTCCTCAGAATTTGAGTAGTGTAGACTGCATTAATAAATAATTTTCTTAAAAGTGCCTATATAAATAAAGTAAAAACTTGAATAGTTCTCTTTTACTTTTGTAATGAGCAACTGTTCAATTATTAATTTCGTAATTTATTTGCTTCCAGAGTTATGTTTACACATGTTACCTACTACACTACTTAATAAATACAAACAACTTCATATTTTTGTCTTTTGAACTGACGCAGGATCAGGATACAGTCCCCGTAGTGGTCGAAAGCGCTCCTTGCGGTGGCATTGCGAACCTACTTCTGGAGGGCTAATCTATTGAAACATATTACAAAGTAAACCCCCCTTTCCGATAGACCGATTTAGCTCGTTTTTACAACACTTCTTTCTCATGAGTTAACTACGACGTATACCGCGTTTCGTTACAATACAGCAGAAATTACGACCGGTATGAGTATATTTGTAATTTGGATAAGGAGTAAACCCCCACTCAAATAAACTGATTTAGTTTATTTTTACAACACATTTTTATCTGCACATTACCACTACAAATACTGATTTTCGTCGAAATATAACAAAAATTACGGCTGCTAATGGCAAATTGGTATTGTGGGTCCGGAGTAAACCCCCCTCCTAATGATCCGATTTAGTTTATTTTTACAACCCATTTTCCCCTGTAGAATACTACTAAGAATACTTAGTTTCGTTGAAATAAAACAAAAATTGCGGCTGGGATGGTCAAATTAGAGTTTTGGGTCCGGGGTAAACCCCCCCCCCTTGCGGTGGACCGATTTTGATGGATAACGAACTCGTTCAATCGTTTCCTAATTGAATGCTATATACCAAGTTTCGTGACGAAAAAACAAAAACTCTGGCCGCTATCGTGTTAACAGACACACACACACACACACACACACACACTCACACACACACACAAACACACACACACATATATATACATATATATATATATATATATATATATATATATATATATACATATATATATATATATATATATATATATATATATATATGTATACATATATAGATATATATAAATTTTGACGGGGGTCATTTTCGGTCTCTACTAGGTAGGATCGATAAAGATTTGAAGACATTTTTAAGAAATTCCGTCATGAGTGCAACCTCCTTAGCTACTTTCCTTCGGAAGAAAGTGCTAAAAGACGCAATTCCAATAAGTGTTCAGTGTTCTTACCTTGTTCCCATGAGGACCTATGCTGACCGTGACACTTCCCAAAGTGAGCGTGACCTGATCTCCGCTATTGAGCGCCTGTCCCAGCGCCCAGATGTAGTTATGAGCGAACCTGAGCGTCTCTATCTTGGTGAGCTTAGCGTCTTCAGGGAAGGTAGGCAGTGCCAGCCGAAGTCTGTCCAGGGCTTCGTTCAGCATGTGCATCCTGTTCCTCTCGCGGTCGTTGGCTTTCAGTCTTCTGTGTCGCTTTAGACGTATAACCTGTGCAATGTAGTCCTTTATGCTCTAATTATAGAAAGTATTCAAGAAATTGGATGAAGGGGGAACTTAAAAATCCATTTATGTGCTAATTAATTATAATATTAAAAGTGGCAGAAATAAAAATATATATAAAAAAAGTAGAAAATCATAATATTTGCCTCAGCAAACTTGAAGCATTGAAGACCAACGAACCAAATTAGCCTAACATGGTTTGTTTATATATGTATAACATAGGTTACAGCAATAGTTAAAAAAAAAATAAAAGTTTCTGAAGAGTGCATCTCTCAATAATTTGTCGCCCTAGAAACAATAACAATTTGGTGCCCGGGGGTAAAATAACAATGCTGAGAGTGTTTATTAATCGTAATTTTCAAGTCCGTGCCTAAGGTCGAGGGTTCGATTCCCGCCAGGGCTGTTGTCTTTTCTTTACAAACATAGAAAAGGCATTAGACCTATCCTGGCAAGAAATGTGTGGTAACCAGTAGAAAACCTGTCCCAAAAATCTGAATTACTTAATTTCTAAGTGAACGTTAAAAATTAAAGAAATTAATTTAATTAGTTTGTGGTCTCTTAGTTAATTATCAGAAATAACAAAATTATCGTTAGTCAAACAATTTGATTTTTTAAACCGTCATACTATTTCATTCCTCTAATTACAAATTGATAGAAGAAATATTCCTAAAATATCAATGTAAAATAATCAGCAACAATAGTACCTAGGTTAATGTAAGTCGTTAAATTGCTTAAAATATTAAAAACATTTTTCGATTTATCTTTTCTTGTCAGTGTTATCAATCGCCAAGTTGAATTGAATAAAAAATTAAATGGAAACGCAATAAAAAATAATTATTTCAATTTTATGGGAACATTTCTCCCATGTTTTTAAATCAGATCGTACTTACTATTCTCTAATTAAATTCATTAATGGACAAAATATCTTAAGTATTAAGCCAGTCAGTGGTTTACACCAAGAATTTTTGTAACACATTCTATTATTTTTTATCATATGGAAACATAATGTTTTATATCTATTGATGTCCATATTTATATTTATTTGGAATAAAAGAAGTAAGTATGAGACGTTTTAGGTACGGTCAAACTGGATTTTTGCTTTATATATATATACATATATATATATATATATATATATATATATATATATATATATATAAATATATAAATATATAAGAAGATTTTTGGAGAAGACTTTGTTATATCGCTAATACGTATTATCGATTAGCAATTACTAGAATTATATTTAGAAATATAAATGTACATACATATATATATAATATATATGTATGTATGCAAAAATTGCCTTGTGGATTTACCTGAGTAGGACTTCTTGCACGAACAGCTCTACGCTTCCCTTTCTTCTCCTTTTTCACCTTTTCGTCATCAGCGTCGATTTCAAGCCCGGAGTCCGCCGACACGGACATATCAATTTTTTCATGAGTACCCTGAAATACAAACAAATCGAATATTAAAATAAAGTAACTAATATTAATAATAATACCTATGATTATTTGCTGCATAACATTCGATTTAGAAATAGCTAAATATGATAGCATTTAACAAAGAATGGACACACTTCAATAAGAAATTCAAAAAAACGAAACAGGATCAACGTTTTTTATTTATTTCCCTTCCGCAAAGTAAGACGTTTTTCTATTCTGTTTATATGGATTTTTAAGAAGTTGGAATAATTGAAGAATCGTAAATACGTCTCCATCAAAATTATTCTATATGAAAGAATAGGTTCTAATTCTATTATTTAAGAACAAACACATACCAAAGATACAAAGATACATATACAAAGACAAAGACACTCATAGACATATGCAATGCCGGTTGTGCCAATACCATTATATTACTGGATATAAACTTTTGAGTTGAGTGTGTATAGAATTTATGTAATAAAAAATCTTTTCAAAATGTTACTGCGCTGAAATAAAATATTAGGGATGATTCGGTCGAAATGGATTTGAAGAAGTGTGTTGCGTGTTATATCCAGTTTTAAAGTAAGTATTTTTATCAAAACACTAACTAAAAACCTTGATAATCAACACCGGTATACCTGAAATGAGTGAATCAGAGGACTCTTATTATAAAAATTAAAAGATTCAGGTTTAAAAGAAAATAGGAATGGCTATGCTCTCAATATAACTGAATTTACAACATTTAAAAAAAAAAAAAAAATGCTTTTCTATTTCTTCCACAGGAATATTGTTTTGTATTTCTGCTCGCGGTTCCAAAGGTGAAAAAAATTAGAAAGCTTTCAGTGTCCTAGAGATAAACGCGAAACTGTTTGGTTTAAAGAAATGTCTCATAAATGTACTTCTGTGTACATCAACAGTGTACAAAAGGTTCGCAAAGAATTGGGGTTGGGTAACAGTGATGATCACCATCAAGGGAGGGGTATAAAATTTAGTATTGGCAAGCGGGACCAGCACAGCTTTTTCTGTGCTCATTAAATTAAATATATAGATCGCCAAAAGTAAAAGATTGTTTTTTTTTTTCTTCAATAAAAAGAAAGAGAAAAATACAGTTTGGAATAAGTTCTGAAAATATTAAGGAAATATTTATGATGTAGTAATTGTCGTACTGACCATTATCGTTTTGGTGGCTGTGGAGGGTGTATATTACTACAAGGGCTTCTGGTGGCAACTGACTGGTTTTGCAGCCCTTAGGACTAAGCAGGACGAGACACGCCCCCTTACCCCCACCACTAGGTATAGAGCCAACCCTGTAGACCAAGGGCGGGTTTTAACTACACCCACCCACTACTGGTAGAGGGCTTTAAATCCAGGGTCCTACAGCTGCTGGTAGGAAGGGGTGTCTGACGTAGGAACTGCTCTTCAAGGCAGGCGATGGCTCCTTCGCAGAAATGCATCTTAGACGATTGTAATCTATACAGGGCCGCCACATGGATGGGGGGGGGGGGACTGCCGGGTACAGTTGTCCCGGGCCCAGGAGCCGTGGGGGCCCGGGCCGGGCCTCGCTAATTAGAAAAAATGTATAGGTTATGAGCTTGTAAAACGAATGGGGTTTAGAAATATAGACCGGCGTAGCCTATATTTATTGGAATGGGATCTATATATTTTTTAATGTAAATAAACGACAAAACAAGTGCAGTCCCAGAAAAGTATATTTCATTATGAGTCGTAAGAAAACTACAAGTAGGTACCGAAAGTGACCTTTGCTGTACCGATTGTCGGCTTTTATTCTCATTTCGATCAAATGAAAACAAATTTTAAAATGTCCAAGCAAAGTACTAGAATTTTCAGTCTGGCTCTGAGAAATGGGGGCCCGGCTCTGAGAAGTGGGGGCCCGGCTCTGAGATGTGGCGGCCATGAATCTATAGTCTCAGAAGTAATTCGCCAATTGAAATTTAGAAAAGGGTGCACTTGGAAGGCACATAATGTCATCAATGATTTGTTCGTCACTTCCAAGGACCAACAATGTAAGGAACATAGTACCTTTGTTGCCGTCGACCTCCTATACGGCGACATTCCTTAGTTCAAAGTTTACACATGACGGGCACCATAAAGATTGTTATCAATACCAACAGGCCATATGTTGAGGACTGAGTAGTCATGTGTTAAATTACAAGCTTCCTACTATAAGATGTTCATCCGAAATCCTAATAACTTTCCTACTCTAAAGCCGCATGAGGAATATTTTGATTGGACCACCTCTGTCAGAGAAACGGTGCTTGAAGTTTTGGAAATGTTCGATTCTTGTCGTTCTATATAAACTTTTAATATTTTCTAATCTAAGCATCCCAGGTCTCAAACCAGGAGAAACCATTTATTTTAAATTGGTATATTTTTTACGGTGCACCTAAATCTAGGCCATTACTGCTACTTAAATTTGTATATTAAATAAATGATTTTACCTTCGTAGGAAGAGAGTGAAAAGTTAAAACGATGTTCATTTTCTTGGATTTGTGTTCTAGCCTGTTGTCGGAAATCGAAAGGAAGAGGTAGGTGGCGTAATTCGGATCATTTAGCTTCCTTCCCATGCTTTCGTTCGTTTGAACTATTTTAGCGCCAAAATTATCATTTTTTTTTATGTAGATTTCATTACAGCAGGGATTTCAATTTATTTTCTAACAATAAGATGAGTTTTTTTAAGTTTATGAAGGAAATGGAAAAATGTACATATTTGTTTTGCCAACTAACAAAATACGTCACATAGGTATAACGAAATACTACGATAATAAAATTGTTATTTTTTTTTTTACTGCGCTTCGACAACTAGGCCATTTGCGCCGACATCCAGGGTGCAGCGAGGAATTTTCCCAACGAGCCGTGGGTTGATAAAATTGTTTACTAGAAATTTTCGAAAAACAGCTAAAAATCCTAAAATCTCAAGGTTTTTCACATATCAGAGCTCTAGCTCAAATAAAAAATTTGGCAAACATTGCCAAACAAAACTGATTCCAGACTTCCACCGATTTTTTTCGCAGGAAACATCTTGGGCTAATAAAGGAGTATCTGGACTAACTACTATAATCGAGTGAGGGTAGTGAAATAAACCATTGGCAAATATCGATAAAACTGCGTCATTCGCTGGTCGACGAACAATGAACGAGGCAGAGACTACGCCATATGGCACAACATTACAAGTGGAACCCTCGAACAAGTGCGTCTAATTTAATATAAATATTATTCACCACTGGACTAGGGGCTTCCCTTTGAATAAGAATAATCGATCAGTTCGATCATCTAGCATTGTTTTTTTCTACGTAGAAATGTTTTGTCTGTAAGTGAAGAACTTTTACAATTGTCAACCTTGGTCTTCCTCTGCCTCCCGGCATTTCCATTGCTGAAGAAGGCTACCAATGAGTAGCCGAAACGTCCAAAATATAGATTTTTTTAACAAAAATCATATTAAGGTTTTTTCAGCCGAATCCCAACCATTCCATCTTTACTTACAACGTATTGAGTATGTTTCAAATAAACACTTTTAATTAATGTCCATGATTCTTAATTATTAAAGGGGGTTTAAAGGCACAAAATTCAGGAGGTGTTTACCCTTCTCTGGATCGGTGACCACCCGGGTAGTGGCGCAGATTGACTTACTATCTCGTGACTCAGTGATTGCAGGTGTAGGCTCGAGTCAGATACCTATCTACTGTTCCAGATGTCCCAACAAGTCACGGAAACCGGTGCTTACAGATAGCCATCTTTAACTACACACATGCTCTCAAAATCATCAATCCTGGCTTTAGATAAACATATAAACTTTTCAATTTTAATTGAGCTATATGAAGATAACTATGCTTATTTATTAAGTCTGTTTCTGAGCATTTATGTTCCGTCCGTATGGTTTAGTTTTTGTTAGTTGTGTCAGTAGTTAACTTCGTCAGTACAGGGCTGCCACATGGGGGGGGGGATTGCCGGGTACTTTTGCCCCGGGCACGGGCGCCGTGGGGGCCCGGGCCAGGCCCCGCTGATTGGAAAAAAATGTATAGGTTACGAGCTTCTAAAAACAATGGGATTTAGAAATATAGACGGGCGTAGCCTATATTTATTTGAATTGGATCTATATTTTTTTAATGTAAATAAACGACAAAACAAGTGCAGTCCCAGAATAGTATATTTCATTAGGAGTCGTAATAAAACTACAAGTACCGAAAGTGACCTTTGCTGCACCGATGTCGGCTTTTATTCTCATTTCGCACAAACTCAAGATGAAAATAATTTAAAAATGTCCAAAGTCCGATACCATAGTACTAGAATTTTCCGTGATCTGGTCCTGGGCCTGGCTCTGAGATGTGGCGGCCCTGCGTCAGTATATGCATTTGGTTGTGCCTCGTCGTGTATTTGGTAAGATATTTTTATACCGGCGTTCGTGGCGAATTTTCAAAGACACACCCACACGTATATATGTCAAACTATCCATCAAGTTAACCTTTTAATGAAATTAGGTAAATTATAATGAAGATCATTTTTGGCAAGTCGTAGGTTTGGTTGATGAAAATTTGTAGATATATATATATATATATATATATATATATATATATATATATATTAATTATTTCTAAAAATAGAATGTAAAGAAAAGAATAACAAGTTTAGTTTATTTGTAATTCATAACTTCTTCTGACATTCTAGTGTATTTTTATGTTCTTTCGTTATTAAAAGTAAATAGTGAACAACATTAGATCAAGAAAATAGGTTACTGGAAAAATATAAATAAAGTTTTTATCATTATATCTAAACCGACATAAAACAAAAATAAGTTAAACCTGCCCATTCGGCCTTAGGCACTGAGAACCTAAAAAGTCGTTCTAGGGAAATTCTTGTGCCTATTCTATGCGAGGTAGCATTACCTACATCATTGTTCTGTTTAAATTGAGGTCTAGATCTGTAGAAAAAGGTCAAGTTAGGTCTGACATAATTCTGACAACCTCAAAGGAGGGAAAGGTAAGTTAAGGCAGGATTCTTGGGGGATTCTTGGGTTTCAGGCCAGAGCAGAATAGAAGTCTATTGAAAAGGCGGGGATGAATGGAGTTTTTATAGTAGGGACCTTGTAATTTATCCGGTGACTACTGAGTGTTCAACATATGCAAAGGCAGTTTGGTGTGTTTCCTAGTGCAATATCTCCTTCCTCATAGCGAGGAAACTCGCTTACGAAATCACTCTATGATGATTTTGGTTTTTTTGAATTTTTAAAGAGCTTCAAGGTTATAATTGCGCGATTTTTTGTGTGGCCTATATTTGGTTAATTCTTAAGCTATGAGTATTGTTTGTTCAATTTGTATGGATGTTTTTCTCTCTTTTTTCCGCTCATTATTTATTGATTATATCTTCTTAAATTACAATATAATTTTATCCAATAATGTATATTCTACAATTGCTATAATTTGTATTTATTTCTTCTCCAAATTTTACCCAAATATATATATATATATATATATATATATATATATATATATATATATATATATTATTTTTTAGGGTTCTTCGCTGGGGAGAATTATTGATGTTAATACGGCATTTTCCAGCGGTCAGTTTTTGTGGGTGGTATTTCGCAGTAATCACATTCCGCTTCGTTAGACCGTTGTCCATGTTTTTAACTTTTTTTGTTTGTTATTTTATAATAACCTTACATCATATTTACATATGGCGCTTTACAGATGTAGATTCTTGTACCGGCGGGTCTCGACACTGCGTGGGACTGTTTTGACGCTTTTCTTCGCCATCATATATTTATATATATATATATATATATATATATAATTTATCTTTTCTTCTTCATAAAAGCTTTATAGGTCAAATAAGTTAATAACTCTATCTAGAAAAATTATTTTTATTTCCCTGGCTTTTTTTTTCAAAGTAATCACATGTGTTAAAAATAGTTTTTACAAAAAATAAATTTTAAACTAAGCATGTGATTTTATAAAGAAATTTAGTTTTGTTATAAACAAACTATACTATATATGGACGCCTTTAAACGGAAATGAACCAAGCGACATTTTAACGAAATTGAGTTTTTGGTGCTATCTTGTAGAGAATTAGAAAATTTATATAGTAATAAAAAAGTGGTTATGCTTATGCTTATGCTTATGCTTATGCTTGCAAGAAACCCACCTTCAGCGAAGACATCAATTCAATATTAAAGGTTACAATGTTGTGAGAAAAGATAGGCCTGATGATGTGTGTGCTTGGGGAGTGTAGCTATAGTTATCAAAGAGCACTTTTATCATGAAACTATAGACTTAACGACACGACTAGAAGCTGTGGCAGTTCGCATTTGGACTCCTGAACCAATTACAATATGCAGCATTTACATTCCTCCATCCATTCACTTCAAACGACATACACGATTTGATCTGCAACTTCCAGAGACCATTCCTTTTACTTGGGGACTTCAGTGGACACGATCAGTTGTGGGGGTCAACAAAACGCGATGTTGGTCTTAGGGGGAAACAGATTATAAAATTAATACACGAAAATACTTTCATAAGTCTACTAAACTCAGAAGCTAGTACACACTTTTGTGCTCAGACAAATAAATTTTCATCCGTAGACCTCAGCTTATGTGATTCACGTCTCCTGCCTGTAGCTGAATGGAATGTTTTCGATAGCCTTTATGGAAGCGACCATTTCCCCATTCAAATCCAGTTGAACATAAAATGTACAAGAAATTCAACGACACCACCGAAATGGAATTTTATTTATGCAAAGTGGCAATTATATGAAAAAAACATTTCAGAAAGGCTAAAGGAAACTCCAAAATTTCAAATTGAAGAACTTGTTTCACATTTCACTGACGCTGTACTCGAATCCGCATATACTTCGATTCCCCAATACAATACCAAAGTCCACTGAAAGGTCCCTTGGTGGAATGAAAGCTGCAAAATAGCGATAACAGCCAAAAAGAAGGCTCTCAACAAGATGAGGAGAACTGGAAAGCTAGAAGACGCTATTGAATTTAAGAAACTCAGAGCTATAGCAAATAGAACTATTAAATCAGCTAAAAGGCAATCGTGGAAAGATTATGTCAGCTCCATTAATATTTCCACTCCTTCCAGAGGCATTTGGCATAAAATTAAAAAAATTAGGGGTGCTGACTCGAGACCAAAAATTCCAGGTTTAAAAATAGGAGCTAATGTTATCACCAAACCAGAGGAAGTAGCTCATTGCCTTAGGGAATACTTCCAGGATGTTAGTAGTACTACAGGCTACGATCCGATATTCCAAAAGTTCAAAGCCAAGTCAGAAGAGGAAGACCTTGACGATATAGAAGAAGAATCAGAGGATTATAATAGTCCTCTCACATTAGAAGAGTTGGAATTCGCTCTACACTTCTGTCGAGATAAAACTTCACCAGAGAATTCCTTATATTTTGATTAAAAAACTCCCCAAAGAAGGAAAAATATTCTTATTATCAATTTATAATACAATTTGGAAAGAAAAGGTCTTTCCAGATTCATGGAAAAATTCGATTGTCATTCCTATTCCCAAAAAACTATTTAGCTCAAGGCCGGAAGACTTTCGCCCGATTTCCCTCATAAATTGTGCATCTAAAATTTTAGAAAAGACAATAAATAGAAGGCTTTACTATCGCCTTGAAAATCGCGGGTTGATATGTGCTAATCAATGTGGCTTCAGAAAAGGGCATTCAACTTTAGATCATTTAGTAACCCTTGAAAACGAAATACAAATAGCATTTTCGAAAAATGAACCCCTAATTGCCGTTTTCATGGACATTGAAAAGGCTTACGACCGAATTTGGAGATACCTGGTGCTACAAGCTCTTCTAAAGTGGGGTATTAAAGGCAGAATCTGGTCCTTCTTGAAAGAATTCTTGACAAACCGAACCTTCCAAGTTCGAATAGAAAATCGACTCTCTGCGAAATTCATTCAAGAAAATGGAATACCCCAAGGGTCAACACTAAGTGTAACTCTCTTCCTGATAGCTATCAATTCTGTATCAGAATTAATAAGCCGACCTGTCGGATATACATTGTACGCTGATGATCTAGTTATTTTTGTGAGATCCTCTTCATTGGAATTCATAAAATGGAGACTCCAAGAAACTATATTCCGATTTGAAAGATGGACCCGACAAACAGGCTTCTCTTTCTCAACTACGAAAACCCGAGCTTTACATTTCTGCAGAAAAGTTTGCCACTACAATCCACCAATATCTATATTCGATCAGCCAATCGAATATGTGGACAAAACGAAGTTCTTGGGTTTGACCTTCGACAAGAAGTTAAACTGGATCGACGCACATCAAAGATTTGAGAAACAAATGTTCAAAAAAGCTTTTTCTTCTAATGTGTTTAGCACATTCCAATTGGGGTGCCGATCGTGCAACCCTTTTACGAATATACAGAGTCCTCATAAGATCGGAACTCGATTACGGGTCGTTCATATATTCCTCCGGTAATCAGAAAGCTCTCCGGATACTTGATGAAGTACATAATGAAGCAATGAGGTTAAGTACTGGAGCATTCCGAACATCACCGATCGAAAGTCTTCAAGTGGAATGTGCAGAACCTTCTCTGTACAATAGGAGAAATTTCTTGGGACTTTGTTTCCTAGGAAAACTTCTTTCAAGAGGAACACATAGACTTCTCTGTGAAACCATAAAAACTCAACAACTACCGGCAAGTAATAGTTTCTGTTGTAGGATGCGGAAAACTTTAAATTCCATAGAATTAGAACTTCCTAAGTTTTGGCAATCCAATAAAACAGTACAGCCTCCGTGGGACACTGATAAAGTACATATTGACAAAGTAATACTAAATTTAAATAAAAAAGAGAACCCACCAAGTACAATCATTGCTGAGTTTTTAGCACACCTTACAAACTATTTGGGCTATGAAGCAATCTACACAGATGGATCCAAGTCTTCAAATGGAGTAAGATCTGCCTTTATAACAAGATCAACTAAAAAAGTCACTGCTCTGCGAAAGGAATGCAGCTCGTTTACTGCTGAAGCAGTTGCTATCTATGAAGCGATCAATTATGTAACGATTAATAAAATTCCAAAAGCTGTCATAATATCAGACTCATTGAGTGTCTTAAGTACCCTGCAAGAAAGGGAATCCACTGAAGGTCTTATTCGTTCATGCAAATATCTTTTAAATAAAGCAAAGAAGGCAAATCAAAGGGTGGCATTCATGTGGGTTCCATCACACAGCGGCATAAGAGGTAATGAAGAAGTCGACAAACTTGCATCATCATTATCAGCCAATGATGAAGTAATTGATAGAATAACCTATTTAGACTGGAAAACCCTAGTAAAAGAAAACCTCTATAGACTCTGTACCAATAAGTGACTTGAAATGGAGGAGAAAGGACTCAGGAAAATAAAGGACATTCCGAAGCAATGGCAGACAAGTGAACGTTCTTCAAGGAGAGAAGAAGTTGTTCTGTGCAGATTAAGAATCGGACACTGCCTCCTCAGCCATGAACATCTCTTCCTCAACCTATATCAACCTTCATGCAGCTGTGATATAGGACAGCAATGGACAGTGGAACATTTCATAAGCTCACGTAGAAACTACACTTCCTTGAGAAAATCAATTGGAATTGGATCTTCTCTTGCAAACATTCTTGGCGACAAAGAAGAAGACATACAAAAACTTTTTGTTTTTTTAAAAAAGTCAAATATCTATTCAAAATTATAATTTTTATTTTTTATTATTATTTGTTTTAAAAAACAAATCCACTAAAATTGTAATTATTTATAATCATTTATTATTAACATTTCTTAACTTATATTTGAATCATTTATCATAATTATTATTATAAGTTATTAATGTAATATTATTTTCATTTATTCATACATCAATTCCCTACTTACAATTATCATATATTCATCATATTTTCATATATTATTATTGTATGTTCATTACCACTATAGTATCAAATATGTTTTTTATTTATTTTCTTACCAGGCAATCGCCAATGATCCTACAGGATAGAGGCAAAATGAAATTTAAAAAAAAAAAAAAAAAAAAAAAAAAAAAAAAAAAAAAAAAAAAGTGGTTAAAATATAATGAAAAAGTGAAATGGTGTATCTAGTATGCTGTAATAAACAGAAAGGAATCAAGCGCCATTTTTATCAATAACTATAAAAATAAAACCCCATTACCATAACAACAGTTTATTTTAATGAGAGAAAATGAATGAAGCATTTCAGGTAATAAAGGAATTTTAGATCCAAAAAACTTTAAACCCAATTCTCTAAAGAATGAACAAATGTCACTTGGTTCCTTTCCGTTTAAAGGCGTCCATATATATATATATATATATATATATATATATATATATATATATATATATATATATATATATATATATATGTATCGAATTAATTTTTTTTTGGCGGGGGGGGGGGGGACAGTATTAATACTCGTCTTGGTACACTTCTCATTGATGATTTGAATACAAAAAAATATTCCAGGCGTTATGTTTATACTTTCCAGGTAAAAATAGAGAAAATTTAGATTTTCGGAATTAAAAATGACGGACTGACTAGGAATGCAGGCCACCTTTCTCAGTACTTTACGCTATTAACGTTTGTGGGAGTAAGTTTTGTCATATCGCGAATGCCTGAGAGATTTTCGTTAGTAGATAGTGATCATTCGAATGCTCCATCTCCCGCATGAGAATCCAAGGTGTTAGCCACAGGACTTCAGGGAGACCCTTGATGAGTTGTTTTTAGCGCGGTTCCTCCCTCCCCCATAGGGAGGAACCCCGCTTATAAGGTTGATACAATGAAACAATCCGGAAGTGCCGACTAGAAAATTTTGCGTTTCAGAACCCCTAGAAACCGAAAATAACGGTGGTTCAAATTTGTATATATATATATATGTATATATTTATTTATATATATATATATATATATATATATATATATATATATATATATATATATATATATATATATATTTGTCTGTTCGCTCTCTAAATAGAAGACGAATGGTCCGATTTTGATGAAATTTGGTACAAAAATCTGTCGTCCAATTTGAAAGGTCAAGTTCGTTAACCAGCAAAATCCGCCCACTGGAAGATGGCGTTTGGGGCGAAATTCGCGCAGAAAAAATCGTAACGCTTACGTTTTTGAGTTCATAAGCTTGTAAGTACTCGTTTTATAGGCTTCTTGGGCTAGAAAAACGAATGAAACCATTTCCAAGGCGATAGCTTTAACCGTTGTCGAGAAAATTGGAAAAATAGTTTTTGAATACCGTTTTTGGTTTGGGTACTTAGAATAACGGGATTCAGCTGAAACATTATGTGCATGTTCTACTTTCATTAAAACTAATATGTTGAAAGTTATGTTACGTTTGGAGTTAAGGAAGGGTTAGAATAAAATATTTTCTGAACAGGTATGAAAAGTTTTGGAAACTTCGTATACTTTCATTAATATCTCGAACACGGTTGGGAAATCGTGGTAAGTGGATTGAAACTATTTGAAAGCTTACTAAATTCTCTACAAAAATCATTCTAAAACTATTTTTGATTAGGTTATGTCAATCGGAGAAATAAATGCTTAAAACTTCAAATACGTCTGTTTTGTTCTTATGAACGGGTTTTTTGTCGTTCTTTTTGTAATTTTTGTCTCTTTCCCTTGGTTTTTTATTGCTTTTTATTTCTTTAATTTCTTATGTTGTATTTGTAAGGAAAATGTATGTGTGTGTAAAACAGGATAGGTAAAATGAGACCAATTTTCTGTTGTCAGAAATAATGAAAAGTTTTGGGAACTTCGTATAATTTCTTAATATCTCAAAAACGGTTGAAAATCTTGGGAAGCGAAAGGTTACCATTCGAAAGCTTACTAAATGGTCTACAAGAAAGGTTCTAAAGAAAGTTTTGAATAAGCGAAGTAATGTCAGCTTTGGATTTGTCGATTTCCTTCAAATGTCTTGAAACTGTCGAGGCTCCTACTCTGAGTTCTTTGGCATATTCCCTAGTGTTTTTAATTGCTTATAGTAGTCAAATGTATTTGTCAATAAAACAGGATACGTATAATTAGAATCAATATTTTGTTTGTTAGAATTCGATGATGCCGTATGAATATCTAGATTACAGTACTGGTGTTGATTTCGTTCTTTAGAATTATTCTTGGTATTCCCTATTTTCATCTGTTACCCATAGTTTTTTATTGTTAGTAGGTTTTTCTTATTGATTATAGAATATAAATCTATTTGGCTATAAAACAGGATACGTAAAATTAGTGACAATATTTCGGAGATTTCTGAGCGAAATACTTTTAAGATTTTCTACCACCACGAACGGCTTTTTTCCTCTATTTTTATCCACTAGATAGGCTTTATTTTGCATATTATTCTATATAAGTTTTATTCAGCAGGGGATTCTGATGAAATGTCGTGTTTTTGCTGTGGATTTTAAATACGATGTATCTAAGATTGGATAACATTAGCGAGTCTACATAGTTAAGAACCGACGACGGAGGATTACTTCTTGCAATGATTTAGTCTACATATTTATATTAAGTCCTAAATCCAAAAAATAAACTTCACAACGGTTAGATACTATGAGAGTATATGGCGGTTCAATGCCCGTAGAACACAATGGGGCCGCAGGAAATTTACCTGCTAAGAGTTAATCCTCAAGAGCTGTAAATATACCCCAGGTATCTGCCGACACAAATACAAAGCCTAGGCGGAGAGCACCCCAAAAACACAGATCCAAAAATAGGTTATATACTAAATATTCATAAAGACTACTTAGTTGTAAACCGATTCATCAATTAGCAATCAATAATTTTCAACAAAGGTTATATACTAAATATTGATAAAAAGTATTTAATTAGAAAAAAATCAATATTCCACAAGACTTGTTTTTGGTCCATTTGTGTCTACTCCGTAGACTTAATTAGGTATATTATTCTATTGTAGTTGGGCAACTAAACTTTGTTTTATTTTGTTAAATAAAGTTTTTTTTTTGACTTGTTATTCGTCAAGACTTTTATTTTTCCTTGTGTATTTACTAGATACGTTTTATTCGGCATATTATTCTATATAGGCTATATTAGGCAGGGTATTCTACTCAATCTTGTGTACTTCTTCTTGATCCTTCTGTACATGGGCGTATATAAAAACAATTTCGGGGGGGGGGGCTGAGACCATTTCCAGGGTATGGAATACTAAATATTTAGAGCTTGGAATAGTTTTAGGCAACTAAAACGCTATTGCACGTAAAATAAAATATGTTTTATGAACTAAGTGATCTTATTTAATTTATTTTTAAGGGTTTTACGAGAAGTTTTTATCATCAATTCAAAATTTCGGGAGGGGCTGCAGCCCCCTCAGCCCCCCCCCCTCATATACGCCCATGCTTCCATATCCTCTAGAAAGGCTTTATTAGGCATATTTTGTATTGATTTATAGAGCTTTGCTTTAGAATGAGAGCCAGATTCTGTAATTTCCGCTTCTGTGTAAAAGTTAGCTACTGTCGGTGTCCCTGACGCCTTAATATCACTTTTATTCGAGATGTTCGAGAGGATTTTGACAATTTTCACGAGATATATAAAAAAAATAAGTTTATTTCTTTTCTAAGCTTATCAAATGGCACTAGGGACATGAACGGAACCGCGCTAAGATGCTGCAGTTCCTGCGAGTCGGACTTTTTTATTATTATAATCCACAATGCAAAAGTGATGTAGGTTCTAGTTTCATTCAACTAGCGTTTTATCAGTTATTGTTATTTGCTCAATATATAGTCCTTTATTGTTTAATTGACTCGTATGTACATAAGTCTTCAAATAGCTCCGAGGACAAATTAGTTTAAATTGACTTCAGCCAGGATGCGTTTGTTTGTAATAGCAGCTAAGCCGTTGTTGATTTAAATTTTAAAGAGCACCCCCTCCCCCCTTTAGTAAGGGTGGCAGGGGGCAGGTGGAAGGATGTTAATGCAGTGTGATATTGTTTACGAGTGCCCCTTCGGGCTATCAGTGGGTAGTATTGTCTGCGCGTGCCAGGGGGGGGGACCCCCACACAACCGGCGCGAAACGGTCTCTCCATTGATGGACTCTTAACCCTTTATCCACCCGTCAAACACCAACATCTATCATTCTCATAAACGGCCAATGCTCGAATATATAAAAAAAAAAATCATTCACGTGGAGATGTTGCAGGGAAATGGCCTTGAACGGACTATGTATATATATATATATATATATATATATATATATATATATATATATATGTGTGTGTGTCTTCGGGATAGAATGACTTGGTAAAGGACTGAGCCGAGGAACTACTGCCGATGATAAGTATAATTTCAATTAATAGAAAAAATTGAAGTGAATAGGAAGGGAGTAGGATTTAAACGTGAAATGAACAGAAAATGGCCCGGAAAGTGGGAAGGAAGTGAGCAGGATTTAAGCGTGAAGTGACTATACATTGGCTAGAAAGTGAACACAATGTGAACCGGAAATGGGAAGAGACGTGGAAGTTATGTTGGAAACGAGAAGGAAGTGAACCGGAAAGTGACAGGATTTAAGTGTGAAGTGAGCAGAAAATGGCCCAAAAGTGTCAGAACTTTAACCAGAAGTGGGAAGGGAGAGGCTCTTAAATTACCTGTAAGTGAGAGGGAAGTGAACCGGAAGTATGTAGCATTTTAGTGTGAAGAGATAGTGGCCCGGAAGCAAGCAGACAGTGAATCGGAAGTGCGAACGAAGAGGCCTGGAGTTAATGAACAGGAAGTAATGTGAATTCAACGTGAAGTGAACAGAAATTTGCCCGGAGTTTGCTTTTAGGAGAATGTGAACCAGAAGTGCGAAGGAACAGGTTCGGGTGTTATCTGGAAGTGATTAGAATTTGAGCAGTGTCGTGACTTCCATTGCATTTGTGTGTTCCGCTTCGCGCTAAACCAGCCGTAAGTAATTCATGTAAAAAAAAAGAAAGAAAGTGAAATGCTAAAAATGAGTGGCTAAAGCATGTCCACTTTTTGTTTTTTAAATCTTGGAAGAAGGCTCAAAGCAGAAAAGAACTGGGGGGGAGCAATTTTTGTCTCATAACTTATCTTGATGCACTCTGAAAAGCGCCTTTTTTTCTTCTTACAAGCGTCCCTAAAGTCTAAAAAATACTACAGCTGATAGTGTAATACCATAATATTTGTCTTTAAATGATTTGGGTTGTTTTGGGGGTTTCCTCTACATATAATAATTTATTTAGATTTTTCCTCTTAATAATTGCTGTATTACGAGTAAAGTTGTTATTTCTTTAAGTTGTATCTTGGTGAAAGGTTTGGTTCAACCACTACAAGGATCATGTACTCGATTTAAGATTTTGTCAGTTACAAAGCATTTCGATTTTGAGTCTAGAGTAAAGAAAGGGATATTTTAATAATAAAGTGGGAAACGGCGCTAATAGCCAAATAGTTGATTAAAATATAAAATATGAAAATAAAGTGGACAGATTGATATAATTTTCGAAAATAGATCTTCATTAACAAACCATGCTTTGCTGAAACAGGTTATACTGTGTAACATCTTGTTTTGTCTGGCATATTCAAAATGTTTGAAACAAATCTGAACATGTGTAGTTTCTTTTTACTTTTTTTTCGCTCGAGATTCCATCAATTTTCCACACTAAAAGACAACACCCCAACTTGGATTTATTGGCGTGAAATTCCCAATAAAACAACCCTTTTACGCAGCATATGTAGCTCCTGTTCATATTTGTGCGAGGATTACAGGTCGAACAGCGTGACTTTTCAACAATGCCACGTTTTACCCCTTCCTTCGGAGCAGATGTCGATTTTTACCCTACATCTCGTACGTTTGCATCGTAAATAAACGGACTTTTCACGGTTAAAAATTTGCTCCGACATTTCGATGGGTTGCTTGTTTCGCCTCATGACAAAATATGCTTCACAACGACAAATATTTGATCTTCAATCTACCAACAACAAAACGATTGAACAGATTGTTATGTGTATTTTATGTTGTTTATTTATCTTAAAATTCTAACCAGTGGAATACACGAATAAATTGCTTATACTTCAATTTTTGCAGTCTAGTGTATTATTATTATTTTATTTTAAGATGCTCGACATCTTCGGCAAATGGCATCAAATCAATCTCCTGCTCAGAGTGATATTTTGTGTTTCATGTCAGTAAAATACAAACCTAATAAAAGTATTGGAGAAAGAAGCAAAGTAAAAATGAAATAATGGATTTAATGACAAATAAATTCAATCAAAAATTTAATAAAATAATTTCAGTTACGAAAATATATTCATTTAAAAAAAATAAATATATAATAAGAATCTATCTCTTCCCGCATTGATCATCTCGGGTCTTTTGTATAATAAGCACACACTTTTCAAGAACTAGTAACAGTTACTCTACTGTTACTTTACTAAACTCTAGGTTATGTTTACAAAACAAGATAAATGCTTGTTTATAAAAAAGAAAATAACTTTATTTAATACTGAACAAAATAAATCATGCTGAAGTTGGCCAATATCCAAACATTGAATGCAATATTTTATGAAGTCTGGAGCACTTTTTCTCAGAATGGATTAATCCCTTCTTCTGAAGAAACCGGACTGACACTTTCACATTAGATATTAACTGGCTTAACTTAAGCAAATTCATTGTTAGTGTTTTTCATGTAAATCTGATAAATGAATGCGTTTAAATACAGAATTAGGTTAGAGGTAAATCATATGTTCCAAATAATAATAAAATGAGTAACTGTTACTAGTTCTTGAAAAGTGTATGCTTATTATAAAAAAGACCCATCATCTCTTTATTTATTTCATTCAGAGTATAATATAAAATGAATAACATACATTATTCATCTTTATCCATTAGTTACCCTGTTATCAACATTAGCAAATACAGCAATAAAGATTCAGATGACTTCATATTTCATTATCATATAAGGAATCTATTAGACATATGTGGAATGCTAAAGAAATTTGTTCAATTTTCAATTTTATTTCTAAAATTGGCCCTATTACGTAAGTATATACAAATAATTCATTTATTATGTATTCACCATGCATTTCTTCAGGTACGATCATTCATGGTATCTGCGTAAACCCGTCAATTCGACAAATGCCATAACTTCCCAATTTATAAATTTTCGCCTGCTTACTGCATCTAGACATTCAGCTATGTTATAAACGCATTGCGTATATGTATGTACTCCAGTTGTTTTTATTCATTCCACGCAGATTGAAAACACCTAGAACGTGAAAATGGAAGAGCATAATTTAAAAATGATCTGTTAAAATTTTTCAAGATTCTGAGTGAATGACCATCGAACTGTTAATTACAGCATACACTTTGTTGGTTGGAAAATAAAGGTTTTGTGGAAGAACAACTGGATGACGTTTGGGAAACTATTTACAGCACGCCAGAAGATTCTGAGGACAGTAACACAAGAATGCATCAAATCGATAACTTTTATAGAATCGGAAACAAAGGCTTTTATCTTGATTTCGGGATTTAAATGATGAAACAAGAATTAAGAGGAACTCCTGGATGACTAATGTGTTCTTTTATTATTAAGTTTATTATTAAGTTTTTAAAATGAAAGCTTGTAAAGTGTGTCTGTCTGTTACTATTCAAATAGTAATATTCAAGGTGGAGACCGCTAAATAACGAGGTTAGGAAATTAAAGCTAAGAGTGCAGTCACAAATTTAGGAATTTATTAACGTTAGCAATGCAGCTACATTTCGATCAACAAGATCATTTTCAAGCCAAATTATTAAGCATTTTTTTTATACGTTGCTAAACCATCTAATTTGAATGTTCTCAGATTAGCTTACACTACAATTATGTTCGTTTTAAAATTGTATACATAGTATAATTTTGTATGTATGACAACTAGGCCATTAGCGACCGACATCCAGGGTGCAGCGAGGAATTTTCCCACCAACGAGCCGTGGGATGAGAAAATATCTGCCGCCGGTGGGAATCGAACCCACCATCTCCTCCTAAAGAATCTAAGGCCCTAGCCACTAGACCACGGGAGACCCCTGTGTGTATTTTTTGATACTCAAATAATCGTTTAACTATAATTTCTTAAAAACGTGGCCTGGCTTATTCTAGTAGCAGATTGATGGTATTACTTATTAAGATTCCATTACGTTAAATTTCAATAATATTAAGTTGTATGCGGATTTCGATACTGCAAAAGATGAGATGGCCGACCACCATGATGGTTGGAGCCAATTTCTTGGAGATGTCTTGTGGTGTTGAATTAAATGTAAACAAACAGGAATAGGAGCCCAATTATCTCCCTAAATCAAGTTTTTGCAACGGTCATTCGACTATACAGACTAATGAAGACAGTAACAAAAAAAAAAAAAAAAAAAAAGAAGAACTTATATGGGCCATTCAAGACCGAATTTACCACAGTAAATTAGACTCGTATTATAGCTGGGAGTAATTCTGTAGTTATTATGAAAAGGAGTCCCTCCACAGGATGCTTTCTGGGCTGTACTGACCTGGAAATGGCGGACCGGTTCTTCTACTCACCCAGTGACTTGGTATGAGTCCCCTACCTAGATAGTACCACTTTTTTTTGTTCACCATTCATGTTCTTTCATAATAGTTGGATAGAATCCAGCCTTCATTGAAGCCACGTGCGTCCAATATGACCTTATAAATGCTCGACGATGCATCTATTTTTAGTACTTGGGAATTCCCGATAGTACCTAAACCTAGTCAATTTTGGAATACGTTTTAATTTCATAGGAAAGGTGGTTTTGTGGTGGGTTTTAGCACCTTCAGAAGGTTGAAATTCGTCGTTCGACAGTAATCTCGATAAAGACCATTCAACCAACAAAATCAGTCTGTCAGGCGAGGGAGTTTCCTCTGCAGTTATTAATATGCCTCTTTATATATCAAACAACGTAAGGTGCACATCGCCATGAAGCGGAACAACAACAAATAAATAATAAAAGGAAAAACATGGCGCTAGTAGGGATCTCAGAGGTCGAACTGTCTTATTATTGGTTAATTTACGGTAGAAACATCTATAAATGAGAACCTTTTTATGTTGTCTCGCATTTCAATTCCCAAGTGTCTTCGCCACATTCTAAAGTTTACAATTGATAATTTAATATACACAGGGTGCCTCGAAGGAATTCGCCATACTTGAGGAGTGTGTACTCCGACTAAAGTGTAGTTGAATGCAACCAAGGAGAAACTTTTACTAGCTTTATTTCCTTAGATACAGGCGTCTCCGTGTTTGCTTTGCCCAAACGCTAGTTTTTGACCCGTTTTGCGTCATTTGTCGTTCACGCCATAGGTAAAATTTAATTCTTATGACATTTTCAAAATCTGCACCAAATTTCATTGAGAATGCTTTGCTGACAGTAGCCAACTTACACAGAAGCGGATAATTCTTAATCCTCATTCTTGAGGAAGGCTAAATAAGTCAATACAATTATGTACTGAAAACGTACTCACTCTTCGACTACTGCTCAGAAGGCTCTATTCCAAACAACCAAAAATTCCTTGTCATTTTCAGTTTCTTGTTTTACTAGCAAATTCATTTTACTTTTATAATCAACTGTAAATATATGCTTCATGGCAAATAATATTCCATTCTCTCGTGGGTTAAATCTTTCTATAAAATAAGAAATAATGATAACTTCAGTTTTAGCAGTATGAGGAAGGTTATTTAGATAGGAGAATTAAAATAAATCCTACGTATATGGCATTATGATTAGCCACTGCCATCATGATTACCACAGCCACTCCAAACTTATTACCAGTACCCTTCATAGTTTCTTGGCTTATTTGACTGAAATGCTAATTTTACTGATATATGCAATTTAAAACAAAAACAACCAATTAGAAAGCGAGCCAAACAAAGACAAAAACCGGTCCAAAAGAACAAAACACTTCAAAACAAACACTTTTTAAGTTTTAAGCGCTTATATCTCTGATTGACATTACCCCATCGAATATTGCTTCACAACCTTTTTTGTAGACAATTTAGCAAGAATTCGAATGATTACCTTCCACTTACCACGATTCCCAACCGTTTTTGAGATATTTACGAAAAATGTACGAAGATCCGAAAACTTTTTATATCTATTAATAAAATATTTTTTTCCGCATATTTCCTTAACTCCAAATATAACCAAAATTTAAACATCTTAGTTGAGATGAATTTCCAAGATGTAGAAAATATTTCAATTGAATCCCGCGATTCTAAGTACCCACAAAAAAAAATAATGACTTACAAAAACATTTGTTCCACTTTTCTCAAAAATGGTTACAGATATTGCCTTTAAAATGGTTTCATTCGTTTTCTTATGTTATGAAACCTATAAATATGCAGGTGAAAACCTGCAAGCACATGAACTCAAAAACGTAAGCATTACGATTTTTCTTTGCGAAATTTCGCCCCAAACACCATCTTCCAGTGGGCGGATTTTGCGGGTTAACGAACTTGACCTTTCAAAGAAGACGCCAGATTTTTGTACTAAATTTCATCAAAATCGGTCCATTTTTGAGCTTGCTAAAGAGCGAAAAGACAAACATATATATATACAAATTTGAACCACCTATATTTTCGTGATCTATGGCAGGGATCGGCAACCTTTTGCTATAGCAGGGCCACATATGTTGCCAGGGTATCAGTGCGGGCCGCACTTATTTCTATGTGTTCGGACATGTATTTTTGATATTTAAAATAAAACACATATATATTCATACAATCATGTCTATTTAAATTGAATTACTATACTAACATAAAAGTAACATAACATAAAAGTAAGAACTAGTGAGATTTTTGCGGCTGCATTTGACTTGCAAGTTTTTTAACGTCTGCTTTCATTTTAGTCGTAGACACGCGCAGTATCGCGTCTAAATGTCCATCCGTTAATCGCGAACAATTCTTATTTTTGCGGTAGATGAGAATTGAAAATGTCTGCTCACACAAATATGTACTACCAAACATAGTGATTATCTGCTGAGCAAACTTTTTCAATTCTTTGAAGTTTTCAGAACTCAAATCTCCGTAAAACTGTACCAAGTCAGTGCTTTCCTTAAATGCTGTTTTAAGTGTACTGTTACTTTGCAAATATACTATGTTCATTTGCAAATTGCTTGGTACATCATTAATTTCAATTGCAAAAGGGTTTTGGAATATTTCCATCTTAAGGGAGATCTTTTTAAAGTCGGTGAATCGATTTACAAACTCAGTTTGTAGTTGTGTTAGCACGTTTCTCATTGTAATATTTTGCCACTCAAAATTATCTCCAGCTTCTTCCACGCCTTTCTTGCAATTAGGAAAATGGTAAAGCTTTTTTTCATCAACATGCTTGATAAACAGTTTCAGTTTCATCTCAAATGACTTTACATCTGAATACATATCGCAAATCAATTTATTTTTTCCCTGCAAGTGTTTATTGAGCTGATTCAGTTCCATAGTCAAATCAGTCAAAAAACCAAGATCGATAATCCACTGTTTGTTATTAAGCTCTTCCACTGGCTTTCCTTTCATATCCATGAAGTTTCAAATTTCTTTCCTCAAATAAAAAAACCGTTCCAAAACGGCACCTCGACTGAGCCACCTCACTTCACAGTAGTAAACCACGTCACCATGATCAGCTTCCAGATCTTCCAAAAACTTTTGGAACTGACGGCGTGTGAGCCCATTTCTTCTTATAAAATTAACAGTGGATGTAACAGTATCCATTATTTCTTTCCAGGAAATAACCTTGGAGCACAATGCCTCTTGATGGACAATACAGTGAAAAATCAATGGCACAGTAGATCCAGAATCTTTCACTTTGCTGATGATTCTCCCAACAACACCTTTGTTTTGACCGCTCATGTTCTTGCCTCCATCGGTAGTGGCACTTGTTAACTTTTCCCAGCTTAATTGCAATGAATCCAGAGTTTGTTCCAAGAGGTGAAATAAATCTTCTCCCGTAGTTGTACCTTTCAAACTGCACATTTTCACAAGCTCTTCGTAAACAGTAAAGTTTTCGTCAATGCCGCGTACAAATATGAGTAGCTGTGCTGTATCCGACACGTCCGTACTTTCATCCATCGCTAAAGAGAAGCAGTCAAAAGACTGCGCCTTATCCCTGAGTTGGCCATACAAATTAGCACCCAAGTCTTCGGCACGTTGGGTGCAAGTTCTCGCAGAGAGACTAAGACTTTCAAACATTTTTTTCTGCTCTGGGCATATTTCTTCTGCGATAGCTAAGACACACTCTTTTACTAATTCACTATCGGTAAACGGACGTCCACTTTTTGCTAGAATCTCTGCTACCCTATAGCTGGCACGAACATTCGATTCACTGTTGTCTGCCACAACCTTAAATATGTCTTGTTGATTTTTTAATGACGATTTCAAAGTGGAAATTTTCTTTTTTCGTATTTCTCCTTCAAGACAGTCAAATTTAGCTTTGTGCTCAGTGTCGTAATGTCGCTTCAGGTTATATTCCTTTACTACAGAAATATTCTTTTGACAAATCAAACATAACGGTTTTCCTTTAAACTCGATAAAAAAAGTATAATTCTGTCCATAATTAGTTAAAAACTCTTTTTTAAAATTCCAGTGAATTTATATGGCCTTTTGCTTTGGTATTTTTTCTTACGGAACTCAAGCTTGCGGGCCGCACCGAGAAAGTCTACGGGCCGCATGCGGCCCGCGGGCCGCCGGTTGCCGACCCCTGATCTATGGGGTCTGAAACGAGAAAGTTTCTAGTCGGCACTTCCGGATTGCGTCGTGAGGTCAACCTCATAAGCGGGTTCTCCCTATGGAGGCAGGGAGGAACCGCGCTAAAAATGAATAGAAAGAAGAAATATAACCATGCCAATATTTTTTTAGCGCGGTTCCTCCCTCCACCATAGGGAGGAACCCCGCTTATAAGGTTGATACAATGAAACAATCCGGACGTGCCGACAAGAAAATTTCGCGTTTCAGAACCCCTATAGACCGAAAATAACGGTGGTTCAAATTTGTATATATATATATATATATATTTGTCTGTTCGCTCATTTTTGGCTTCCCTGATGGTCCGATTTTGATGAAATTTGGTACAAAAATCCGTCGTCCAATTTGAAAGGTCAAGTTCGTTAACCAGCAAAATCCGCCTACTGGAAGATGGTGTTTGAGGCGAAATTCGCGCAAAAAAAATCGTAACGCTTACGTTGTTGAGTTCATAAGCTTGTAAGTACTCTTTTTATAGGCTTCTTGGGCTAGGAAAACGAATGAGACCATTTTCAAGGCGATAGCTTTAACCGTTTTCGAGAAAATTGGAAAAATAATTTTTGAATACCGTTTTTGGTTTGGGTACTTAGAATCACGGGATTCAGTTGAAACATTATCTACATGTTCTACTTTCATTAAAACTAATATGTTAAAAGTTATGTTACGTTTGGAGTTAAGGAAGGGTTAGAATAAAATATTTCATGAACAGACATGAAAAGTTTTGGGAACTTCGTATATTTTCATTAATATCTCGAACATGGTTGGGAAATTTTCATAAGTGGATAGAAACTATTTGAAAGCTTTCTAAATTCTCTACAGAAAAGATTCTGAAACAAGTTTTGATTAGGTGATGTCAGTCGAAGAAATAAGTGCTTAAAACTTCAAATACGTCTGTTTAGTTCTTATGAACGAGTGTTTGTCGTTCTTTTTGTCTCTTTCCCTTAATTTTTTATTGATTTTTATTTTTGTAATTTCTTATGTTAGGAAAATGTATTTGTTTGTAAAACAGGATAGGAAAAATGAGACCAATTTTCTGTTGCTAGAATGAAATGAATAATGAAAATTTTGGGAACTTCGTATACTTTCATTAATATCTCGAAAACGGTTGAAAATCTTGGGAAGCGAAAGGTTACCATTCGAAAGCTTACTAAATGGTCTACAAAAAAGGTTCTAAAGAAAGTTTTGAATAAGCGATGTCAATCGGAGAAATAAGTGCTTAAACTTTGAAGTAATTGATTTCATTTATTCGGACGGTTCTTTTTGTCTGTTTTTATTCCTATTTTTTTATTGCTTATAGTTGGATAATGTATTTGACAATAAAAGAGATTAATTAAAATAAGAAAAACAATTCATTGTTAGAAATATATCAGGCTGTACCGTATGAAATGTCAGTTTTGGATTTGCCGATTTCCTTCAAATGTCTTGAAACTGTCGAGGCTCCTAATCCGAGTTCTTTGGCATATTCCCTAGTGTTTGCAATTGCTTATAGTAGTCAAATGTATTTGCCAATAAAACAGGATACGTATAATTAGAATATTTTATTTTTGCGGAATCTTGGGGTTCTCAGATCCCGTATGAATATCTATTAGGCCCCCTTCGTATTTTTTCCTTAATATCTCGAAAAAAACAACAGCTGTTATGGTTGCTTTAACAAAAGTTTGCTTAAAATTCATGAGAAGTTAATTTTCAATTTTTAGCTTATATTAAGGAAAAAATTAAGAACTTTTTCATATTTTAATATCATAATCCTCTTAGTTTTCAATCTTCATCCCAAAACTTCTGGGAAGAATAGAAGGAAAGGAGTTCAGGCAAGAAAAGAAGAGACTGACTTTGAAGGTTATGTTTATGTTCAGTGTGTATTATAGAACTTACCATCAAATGAAATCTCTTAAATAGTAAGTGAATAATAAGTTCTTGGAAATACTTTAGAGCCTTGCCCTGGCTAGGCTAGTGGTGAGGGCAAGCATATTCTTTCGTTTTCTCACACTTAATTTGTTTATTTCATTCACTTTTTTTATAATTATTTTATTTTATTTTTTTAATTTTTTACGTACTGCCTTTCTTCCCACTAATTTATATCAATTAATATGGGAGCAAAAAGGAAGACAGGGAGCTCAAATAGACAACCTAATTCGCAACGAAATTCTCCGAATTCTCCACAAAACAAAAAACCAACCCCAGAACGATCCTTATCACAGATCTCCCACGCGTCATCTTCAACTCCACCGTCTACTACCAAGGTACTTCCATGTCACTCGAGGGAAGAAGAATCTGCCAACCATGGTACAACGCCAAACAAACAATTACCAGCAGTCCTTATTGAGGAAGACAACTCCCGTATAGAAGAACCAATCCAAGAGCATGTAAACAAAATACCTCCCATTCACGTCAAAGGCATCAACAATTTTATCAAGTTTTGCAAGGACCTAGAAAAAGTAGTCGATCCCACAGAATTTTCCTGCCGCTCTCGTTTTGAAACAGTCTCCATTAAGCCAACATCTTCAGACTTCTACAGGAAAATTATCAGACATCTAAAAACATCTGGATTCCAATATTTTACATATCAGCTAAACGAAGAAAAAAGTTTTAGAGTTGTAATTCGTCACCTCCACCCAAGCACATCAGAACTTGACATTAAAGAGGCTTTGAATGAAATTGGGTTCAAGGTGCGTAATGCCATCACTGTCCGCCACCCAATAACCAAACAGCCACTTCCTCTATTCTTTATTGACTTGGAGCCAGCTGGTAATAATAGTGAGATATTTAACCTCAAGCGTCTTCTGTACACAAGTGTAAAAGTTGAAGAGCCCCACGGAAAAGAAGAGCTGATCCAGTGCCAGAGATGTCAGGGCTTCAACCACACAAAGAACTTCTGTACATTGAATCCAGCTTGTGTTAAATGTGCAGGACCTCATTTAACTTCACAGTGCTCCAAAAAAAACCGTGAAGAAAAGGCTAAGTGTGTTCACTGCCAAGGTGACCATCCGGCTAATTATAAAGGCTGCTCAATATATGAAGAGCTTCTGAAAAAGCGCCATCAACTCCCAAGAGAACAGCCGACTGCCCCAACAATTCAAGAATCCCACCTGCCGTTACACAATATTTCCCAAACCAAGATCTTCTCAAAGAACACTCCTCCACAAGATATTCTTCAGAGCACGTATCCAGTTCAGCCACGCCAAGATCCACCTTCCTTTCCTGATGCAACTCCTCAGACAGAATTCCCAGTCACTGCATCGAGTCTCTCTAAGGCCAGTTACGCTGCTACGGCGAAAAGTGGGGTAAGTCCTTTCCCTGAACCCTCTAACCTTCCTTTATCCACACCCCTTTCTGAGCTTAACTCTATTGCCGCATCACTTAATGCCTTCTTAGCAGAAATGAGAACCATAATAACACCTCTCGTTTTCATTTTGGAAAAACTCTGTCAGCTTCCTTGTCATCCCACCCAAACATGAATCATTCCTTCTGTAACCCTCTTACAATCCTCCTATGGAACTCCAACGGACTTCTAAATCACAAAGACGAACTGGGCATATTTCTAAGGGACAAAAACATTGATATCGCACTTTTAACCGAAACGCACCTCACACGACGAACTCCTTTTAATATCGAGGGACACAAGACATATAGGACTGACCACCCAGACGGGACTGCTCACGGTGGAACAGCGATTCTTGTGCGATCTTCGATTTCTCACTTCCAAATTCCAAATCAATTCCCACCAAATATCCTACAGAGTACATCAATTTCACTACAGTCGACCTTCCAATTTCCCATCACAGTTGCAGCTGTATATTGTCCTCCAAATAGATCTGTTTCTGCCACCTCCTTTCAGAACTTCTTCGAACATCTTGGTCCACGTTTTTTAATTGGCGGAGACTTCAATTCAAAACATCCCCAATGGGGTTGCCGTGTCGCTAATCCCTGAGGAAGAGCTTTATTACAAACTCTTTCTACCTTCCCAGCAAAAATAATCGCTCCCTCTTCACCTACATATTGGCCCACTTCTCGATCAAAACGACCTGACATCCTTGATTTCTTTATTTCGCATGGTATTTCCCAAATCCCTACTTCCATCTCCCCTCTGGATGACCTTTCGTCCGACCATACTCCAATCGTCCTGTTTTTCAACTCCGATGTAGATTCCTATTCCTCTCCTCCACGACCGACACTCATACATGGTCCAGTTGACTGGCAAGCCTTTCAAACAATCCTAGAAAATAATCTGAACCTAAACATATCCTTGAAAGCAGATGTAGAAATTGATGAAGCTGTTAATTGCTTTACAATAGCCATTCAGCAATCTTTATTCAACTCCACAAGACAAAAACCTTTATCTAACTCAAAAAAAAGACCAGCTGACATACCGACAAACATACAACAATTACTAACGGAAAAGAGAAGAGCACGCAAACGATGGCAAACCTCCCGATATCCCTCAGACAAAAGACGACTAAATCACTTGACAAACAAACTCAGAAACGAACTCAAAAAACATAAAAACGAACAATTTCAATCCTACACGAAAGAATTGACTACGTCTAACAACTCACTCTGGCAAGCCACTAAAAACATTTTATCATACAAATCTTCCCACCACCCCATTCGTAAGGAAGATGGCTCATGGGCCAAATCTGATGAGGAAATTTCTACGACCTTCGGGCAATACCTTTCCAATGTTTTCACCCCTCACCCTGATATTAATGATCCTACCCACTCCCTCCAAGTCTCAGACAAACTAAATGAGCCCCTTCCAATGTCTCCTCCTCCAAAGGCCTTCAATCCTAATGAGATAACTTACACAATCCAACAATTACCTAACAAAAAAAGCCCAGGATATGATTTAATTACGCCCCAAATACTCAAACACCTCCCAAAAAAAGCAGTCCTATTTTTAACTTATATTTATAACGCCGTTCTTCGAACAACTTATTTTCCCATCCTCTGGAAATACTCAATAGTCCGAATGATACACAAACCAAAAAAGCCCGTCCACGACACAACTTCTTATCGACCTATTTCCCTCTTACCCATATTAGGAAAAATTCTTGAGAAACTTATACTCAAACGCCTCTATCCGATCCTTGAACCTGTAATTCCCGCATCCCAATTTGGTTTTCGTCAATTTCATTCCACTATTCATCAATGTCACAGAATTGTGGACTTAATTTCAACAGCCTTCGAAAATAAACAATATTGCTCAGGTGTCTTCCTCGATGTAGCTCAGGCTTCTGACCGCGTGTGGCACGAGGGATTACTGTTTAAGATAAAAAAAATACTTCCATCCACATACTACCTAATATTAAAATCCTACCTTTGTGACAGATTTTTTCAGGTCTCATATGGTACTACATCCTCACCTACTTTCCCCCAACTTGCAGGTGTTCCTCAAGGTGGAATTCTTAGTCCGCTGCTTTTCCTGGTATACACAGCCGATAATCCAACTTATCCTGACACATCTCTCCATATGTTTGCCGATGATACAGCCATATTTGCTTGCAGCCAAGATCCGAGCCATGCATCCAGGTCCCTTCAGGCTCATCTTAACACCATCAATCCTTGGCTCATCAAGTGGAGAATTAAAGTAAACCCACAGAAATCCTGCCACCTAACATTTGCCCTCAGACGATCTATTTGTCCCCCAGTGTCCCTTAACGACTCAATTCTTCCTCAAAAATCCCAAATCCGCTACCTTGGACTTATACTTGATAAACGACTAACTTGGAAACCACACATTACTCAGAAGAGACAAGAACTCAACCGACGGTACAGACTTTTACTACACTTACTCGACCGACGATCACACCTTACACTTAAGAACAAAAGACTCATTTACATGACAATACTCAGACCTATATATACTTATGGCATAGAGCTCTGGGGATCCACAAAGCCCTCAAACTCCTACAAAATTCAATCATTACAATCTAAAATCCTCCGTAAAATAGCCGACGCTCCATTCTTTGTATCCAATTTGACTCTTCACAACGACCTCCATATTCCATTTATCGAACCCTTATCAAAACAAGTATATAAAAAATTTCATTCTAAATTACACGGTCATCCAAATTCTTTAATTAACTCCCTATCATCATATCTAATCCCAAACAACCTCATTCGCCGTCTGAAGCGTAACTGGCCTAGAGACCAGCTCCAAGAGTAGTTAGTACAATATTACTCTCTGCCTTGTGGGTACTGCAACTGTGCAGCTTCCCTCCTCACGAGCTTCAAGACACATTCACATGTATCTTTTTACTGGAAATGTATTTTTACATTGTTGTAAATTCTGAATAAATAAATAAATAAATAATATCTCGAAAAGGGTTAGGAAATCGTGGCAAGTGAAATTTAACAGTTCGAAAGTTTATTTTTTATTTTAATTTTATTGATCAACAGGTCTTTGTATATATTTAAAAACTCTGTTGATAAAACCTCTATATCGTTTTTGTTTGATTCAATAATAAGAAATCCTTTTTTCAATGATTTTATGTTTTTAGGCCAATCTCTAATTCCTGTGGGTTAATATGTTTTTTAAATTGATGCTTTAAAGCCTCAACAGGAATATTTATGTAATCACCCTTCACAGTTAATTTATTAGATTCATGAGTGACCGTTTTTGTGTTACAACTAACAATATTTGAAAACGAAGTTTGACTATCCTTGTTATTGTTATTTTCCTTCTGTTTGGCCGAAATTTTCTATTCATGGTCTAATTCTCCTTGAATTTTTTGACTAGATCAAGAACTTATTTTAAGCACTCTTAAATTCCTTAATTTAATTCAGGAAGTTTATCAAGCTTGACATAATCACTTTTGGGTTAATACGGGTGGTCTATACCGTGTCCTTTGTTTGTAAACACAAAGAGCTTTCTGAGTAACGGTAAAGGGCAGTAAAATTATATGACTCTACCTGGAACCAGACCCTGCATACAGAGAATTACAATACGAGACCTTCTCATTCTTTCTTACACCAGCTACCGTGTAACACCTTAGATCTGTTTATATTGTTAGCGCGTTTCCTCCCTCCCTTCATAGGGAGGAACCCCGCTTATAAGGTTGATTTCATGAAACAATCCGGAAGTGCCGACTAGAAAAATTCGAGTTTCAGAACCCCTAGAGACCGAAAATAACGGTGGTTCAAATTTGTATATATATATATATTTGTCCGTTAGCTAATTTCTGGCTTCCCTGATGGTGCGATTTTGATGAAATTTGGTACAAAAATCCGTCGTCCAATTTGAAAGGTCAAGTTCGTTAACCAGCAAAATCCGCCTACTGGAAGATGGCGTTTGAGGCGAAATTCGCGCAAAAAAAATCGCAACGCATACATTTTTGAGTTCATGTGATTGTAAGTACTCGTTTTGTAGGCTTCTTGGCATAGGAAAACGAATGAAACCGTTTTTAAGACGATAGCTTTAACTGTTTTTGAGAAAATTGGGAATATAGTTGCTGAATAACGTTTTTGGTTTTGGTACATAAAATCATGGGATTCAGTTAAAACATTTTTTGCATGTTCAAATTTTATCAAAACTAATATCTTAAACTTTTGGTTACGTTTGGAGTTAAGGAAGGGTTAGAATAAAATATTTTATGAACAGACATGAAAAGTTTTGGGAACTTCGTATATTTTCATTAATATCTCGAACACGGTTGGGAAATTTTCATAAGTGGATAGAAACTATTTGAAAGCTTTCTAAATTCTCTACAGAAAAGATTCTGAAACAAGTTTTGATTAGGTGATGTCAGTCGAAGAAATAAGTGCTTAAAACTTCAAATACGTCTGTTTAGTTCTTATGAACTGGTGTTTGTCGTTCTTTTTGTAATTTTTGTCTCTTTCCCTTAATTTTTTATTGATTTTTATTTTTGTAATTTCTTATGTTAAGAAAATGTATTTGTGTGTAAAACAGGATAGGTAAAATGAGACCAATTTTCTATTGCTAGGAATAATGAAAAGTTTTGGGAACTTCTTCCCAATATAATAATAATATAATTTCTTAATATCTCGAAAACGGTTGAAAATCTGAAAATCTGGAAGCGAAAGGTTACCATTCGAAAGCTTACTAAATGCTCTACAAAAAATGTTCTGACGAAAGTTTTAATTAGGCGATGTCAATCGGAGAAATAAGTGCTTAAAACATTAAAGTAATTGATTTCGTTTGTTCGAACTTTTTTTTTGTCGGTTTTTATTCCTTGTTATTTCTTAATTGCTTATAGATGGATAATGTATTTTACAATAAAACTGGTTAAGTAAAATAACAAAACAATTTATTGTTAGAAATATAGATTTCCTAGATTCCAAGACCTTGTAACTAGCGGGACCCTTTCTAGTGTTGACGGACCCTTCCAGGTAAGATCGTAAATCAAGACCTTTCAAGACTGGTGGAACCAAAATAATAACTGCTTCTAATTTAATCTTCAGGCGATTCGCCAAAGTTGCGAGGCCTTATCAATAAATAAATATTTTAATCTTTCCAAATGAGACTAGGGATAAGAACGGAACCGCGCTAAAATGATGCAGTTCCTGCGAGTCGGACTTTTTTTTAATACTAAATGGCGACCTTCCCTGGAATGAAAAAAAAAAGACAACAAAAATATTGTTTTCCACAAATTACATAATTATTCTAATCAAATAACTTTCGTAACCCACTTCTGACGATGAATCACGAAGAGATAATTCTGTTGAGTACACTTACCAAGGAAGGCATATTGTCCGTGTAGATAACGATATTATCTTAGGAATACGTCAGAGATCTCACGTTCAAGAATTTCTGCGTAAAAACAAAAACAAAATTGATCGCGATATAAAGTTATTGTTTCAAGTTCATCGTAATTTTTGTAATACAAGTGTTTTGTTATCTTATTTTATGCGTAGAATTGTAGAAAGTTTATTATAGAATTGCTTAGATTGAAATCCTATTTACTACGACAACATAACATCAAGAAAAAAAAGTTCTAGGTCCGAAATGTGAAACTTGATACTTATATTTTTAAAATCCGTTTGACCTGATCAGGTCAAGGTTTTTAATAGATACGTATGTTGTTTTTTTTTAATTGACCTTGTACCTGCCTATAGTCGGAGAGCTGGGAACGCACTTTTCATGCAGTGTTTTAGGCACCCTGATGGACCTCTTGGGTAGACAAGATGGTAAGTAGGTACGTGTTTCCTGGACATACCTTGGAACACCAGGTACTGCGCATAGGGAAAAGGTGCAAATCAATATTGCCCAAAAATAGTGTTTTATTAAGAAGCCAACTATTATAAATAAAAAATTGCAAATTAAGGCAATTTTAAAATTAATAATAAATAAGGCAGGCACATTTAAGGTCATATTATTCATTGTAAAATTGTCTTAATATTTTGGCAAATATTTTTTTGCACCTTTCCCCCATCTACTAGACCACTATCTGACCTCCAACCTTTTTTTTTTCTATAAATTACTTTAAACATTTATCACTTATATACGGCGGAATATTAATAATAAATAAGCGGGTTTCCTCCTTATGCAGGGAGGGAAAACTTGTTCTTCGACAAAGCGTTGATTCCTTGCTCTTGTGTTTCATATATTCGTGGAGGCTCTATATTCTAGGAGCGTATAGATTAAACTATTCCTGATGAGATCATTAAAATTTATTAACAGCACATGGAGCTAAACCTTCCACCTTTCACACTAAGCTCCACCAAAGCGAGCAGAAATGACCAATTTGCAACAGAAGTAATTTTATTTTTTATCATTATCCTTCCGCTACATTTAGATGATTTGAGTGATTTTAAAGATCACAACATAAACCAGAAAAAAACATTTAGTATTTGGTTTGTGAACAAAATGAAAAATATGAAATTTATACGAATACATTTACACAAAATATACCCATCCGAAATCAAAAATGCAAATTGAATTCTAACTAAAATAAATTGAATATTGTATCTTAAAAATAACAGCTTGAATCCTTGGATTGTTAAATACACTTTGATAAGACTACTTCATCGGGAGAAAATCTACAAATTTTGCATCTGAGATCAGACGGGAAAGCTCTTTCGCATTGATATTTAATAAATTTAATTATTTCCTAAGCAGTTCTTGATTTGGTGCGTAATGAAATTCATATCAAAACCATAGTTCACAGGTCGCATCATAGGTTTCTTAATGTATCAAGTATCGTAAGTTCTGCTTCACAGGCGAATTTTGTATGATGTACTTATATTATTATAAGTATGTAATAGTAATGAAAAAAAAAACTGATAATATAATCAGCGAAGTAACTTTGATGCGATAATTGGTGTATTAAATTCTGAAGAATCTTAAAAAAGACGTTTAGTATTTTTCCTCCCTCCTTACAGGGAGAAAACCAGCATATGATCTGGATGAAGTCCTGCCGATAGGTACGCGGTATCCCAGTCTTTATTTCTTGAAAAAAAAAAATAATTTTCGATAGCTCAGTCAGAGGGATTTTAAAAGGGTTTAGCTTAGTTCCATTCTAATCTTTCCAATTGATGCCAGTTATATTTTTTACAAGCAAACAATTCGGACCTTCTTTTAATCTTCCAATGCAACATTGTAACTAATAAATCAATGAAATAGAGAGGTTGGCATAAAAAAGAATATTTAAAACCCATGAACTTATGTAAGGACATAAACACTATTTGCTCCAGTGGGGTATAAAACATGACAGGTGGTGATTAGATAAGGTTTCTTCTTATCTATACCTCGTGGCAGCTCCGAGTGAATTGTAAATATTTGTGTTTAAAACAACACTACTCTTCGAGTTAATGTTTTGAGTGCGTTCGCTACTGGCCTGCGCGGCGATTTCGGGCTACTAAAAAATCCCACTTATGCGAACAGACTTTTAAATATTTGGCCCATTCATTATATTTATTTTTTTTATTGTAGGGGTACGCAACCGTATCGTAATCCTAATAGAAATCTTAAAGGCAACTCATAAATGGTGGTTCGTATATACAGGGTGTAACGGATAAAAGTTTCAACTTTTCAGGAGGTGATAGTAAACCTCAAGTGCAAAAATAAAGTTCATATAAAGTAAGGTTCAATTCCGAACAGAAACAGAGTAAATTCCAATTTCGTTTTTTTTTCTTTTTTTTTTTTTGTTGATCATGGTTCTTTATGAATAAGTCAGGGCTGCCACATCTCAGAGCCGGGCCCGGGACCAGATCACGGGCCCCTACTTCTCAGAGCCAGAATGAAAATTCTAGTACTTTGCTATAGGACTTTGGGCATTTCAAAATTATTTTCATCTTGAGTTTTGAGCGAAATGAGAATAAAATCCGACAATCGGTGCAGCAAACTTTGCTGCACCGAAAGTGACCTTTGCTGAGCAATGGTCACTTTCGGTACTTGTAGTTTTATTACGACTCCTAATGAAATATACTAACTACTCTGGGACTGCACTTGTTTTGTCGTTCATATACATTAAAAACAATATAGATCCCATTCCAATAAATATGGGCTACGCTCGTCTATATTTCTAACCCCCATTCTTTTTACAAGCTCATAACCTATATATTTTTTCCAATTAGCGAGGCCCGGCCCGGGACCCGGGACCGGGACAACTGTACCCGGTTGCCCCCCCCCCCATGTGGCGGCCCTGGAATAAGTAGTAATTACTGAAAAATCATTTATGGTAAATAACATTCAACCAAACCATCGTAAAGTACATGAAAGTTCCTCTGAGAAACCAAGGTTTGTAATGTTACTATGTTCATTTTAAAGGGGTTCCTTAAACCAAATTCCTGTTATTGAGAGGAGATCGTTGGCCGTTGATGATGCAAAGGTAGGGATTGCCGGGGTTCAGTCATTGCTTCCTAATAAAACTACATTTTACAAAAAAATTGAATTTCAAGCCGAAACGTTGGCAACAATAAACCCATTTTCATTTGTAAAATGTAGTTTTATCAAGAAGCAATGACCGAACCTCGACAATCCCTCCCTTTGCAAATTCATGTTATTCGTCAAAATCTTTGTTTTTCCTGAGTTTTTAACTATGTCGCGTGAAGGTTTAAAACTCCTCCACTTTCAGGAAATCTTATCAGTTTATTAACCTTTAATTATCTTTTTTTTATTTGGAATTTACAACAATGTATAAGATACATTTCTAGTAAATTATTGCTAGATTATATTTACATGAGGTGGGATGCTGCACTGTTTTAGTATCCACTGGACGGATATTTTTTTTTTTGTTTCACAGATATACATTTCCTAGAGTTGGTCTCTTAGCCACGTTTAAGTTGGCGAATGGAGTTGAGGGGGGGGGGTGCTGGGAGGATAGAGAGTTTATTAATGAGTTAGGATGCCCGTGTAGGTTCGAATTCGTTTATTTTTTTTAGGGTCCCGCAACTTTAAAGATCATTAATAAAGAAAAAATTGTGATTTGATTAAATTAATTTTTAATCAGTCCAGTCCAAGGAAAGAAATAAACTCCCTCTACTTAGAATGCTTAAACATTTTTTTCTTCAGCACCATAAATAAGTTACAAGATTTGTTATGCTGAGGAACTCCTTTACTTTGCATAGCCCCCGAGGAAAGGGCATTAGAAATACCCGAAAATATTAAGATTATGTTTTCCAAATATACTTTCCTTTTAGGGCCTTCCTCTTCAAGGTCCATTTTCCCCACCTTATATTTATAAATATTTCCTCTTTTACAACCCCTTCCCTCGCTAATTCGTCTCGTCCTAGCCATAAGGCCTTTATGTCCTATTGCCAATAGCGTCCCTGGGAGTGTACTAGATGTAAAACGAGTACTTGGGCTAAAGCGAGCGGGAGTTCATTGCTATCGCCCCGATCTAAATACGCCGGCATTGTCCCGCACCCCGACGGAACAGGGAGGATTACTCGTGTAATCCGGACGCACGTCTAAAAAGAGACATTTAGCCCGTCATTTAAATGACAATTACCAATCCGTAGGGATTAGGGCAAGTATCGGATGTAAACTGTCCGATAAAGGAGGGGAGTTGTCTAATGTGTCATAAGCAGGAGACGCCATTCCGCCTGGCTTCCTCATCCAGCCACCTGTTCAAGTCTCTCGACCGTAATAAGCACAAGGTAAATTGAAGGGGTCGGGGCAAAATATTGCCAAGCAACATTTTTAACAAAACTTTACTGTAGCTGATATAATAATATCCAATATATGATCCAATATCATATATTGGATATTATGGGGGACTATCAGTTGAAATGGTTAGGGGGAACAAGATTGAGTAGCATACAGAGAACTTTGTACTCATATCTTAGTAGCATCATCATAGACTGATAGTTCCACATATTATCCAACATATAACAGCTACAGTTAAGTTTTGATAAGAATATTGCTTGGCACTATTTTGCCCCGACCCCTTCAAATAACGAGACGGGATTCGATAAACCTTTCTCTAAGAGGTGTATTCATATTAAAGAGGCTCGATGGTGTAAACACTCAATGCCAAGGGTCAATGGTTCGACTCCTGCAAGGTGTTAAGGCTGGAAAAGGGTTTGATACAAGTTTCTAGTAGATAACAAAACCAAAAATCTGTCATGAATGAAAGGACGTAAAAATTGTATTTATTTTGCGTGCTCGTATCATGGATGATAAGACCACTGTCGCACTAGTATTTCTAAAGTGACACAAATCAAAAATCGGTGTTTCTCACTTATGACTATGAAAGACATGGTAAATATATCTTTATCAACCATCAAAACTGTATGTACCTAGATGCAGAGCTTGTCCGCCAGAAAGAACTTGTGTCACTCTTCCTGTCTTAATGATATTCCGCCTACATAGGCCAGAATTTTCAGTTGAGTTGTATTACTTTAGAAATGAAACCACGAATTTATTGTAAATTTTATTATTTTTGAGCAGTAATAATGTGTCCTAGATTTAATTCGTAGGCTTCCACGGTCCGAGTCAGTACAAATATTATAGTCTTCTGGTATTGACCGTGTCACAAACTTCTTTGCCGACGTTTCGCTAGTCATACTACCAGCTTCCTCAGGGCTTAGTCTGAGAATGAATGTTTCTCAGACGAAGCCCTGAGGAAGCTGGCAGTATGACTAGCGAAACGTCGGCAAAGAAGTTTGTGACACGGTCAATACCAGAAGACTATAATATTTGTAGCGTCCTAGATGTCTATAAGCATAAGAAGCCATTCCCATCCTTTCTTTCTCGACTAACGCTAGTTCTTAAGGAACGAGATATGAAACTGAACAAGCACCTTCACAGGATGAAGCTAGTCAACTCCCCCATCTGCAGATGGTGCGGAGCAGAAGAAGAGACGCCGATACACATCATCCGTGATTGTGAACGGCTAGATCACATAAGTTTTAGGTACTTTGGTGATACAAAGGATACCAATCTTGACCCAGGCGAAATATCGATAAGGAGGCTTCTGGATTATTGGAAGGTAGTACTCTGAGGAGAGATAACAACGGGTAGCACAATAGGTCGCACGGCCGCGGTGGGCTCCCACTGAGGAGGACAACCCGGAAAATATTGTATTGTGTAACGAGATATTAAAAACCACATGTTCGGTAACTTGAAAGATTAAATTTATTACTGAACTAACTTAAAAAGCGGAAAAAATGATAAAATAGTTCATGGAACAATACCAACTTATAACTTTAAGCATAGTTTTCTTTGGCTGAGATCGCCCTATTGAAATTTGTATAATGAACAGCATTATAGTAAATTTATTAAGCTTTTGATTAGCATCGTTCGACTTACCACGATTTCACAATCGCTGGCGATATATTTAAGAAAGTATACGAACATACAAACTCGTTCGTGCCTATCGGTGCTTTTTTTTTTTTTTTTTTTTTTTTTTTTTTTTTTTATAGTATAACTTCCTTTACTCGTAACGCAACAAATATGTATATATGTTAGTTTGAGATAATTTCAAACTTGTGAAAAATCTCAATCCGTGATTTGGAGCTTCTCTTAATGCAATAATTGGTTTATCTGGAATAATTAAGTAATAGAACTAAACCAAAAATTTAAGTTTCTATAACTCTAATTATTAAATTGCAATATTTATTTTCAATGAGGTACCTATTTAATATAAGTGTTTATACACATGATGTCATGGTCGGTATGAATAAGGAATACATAAAATATTCTAGCGATGATTTAGAAGCATTGACGCCGACTTCAGTACATTAGTGGAATCATTCTGGTTAGTATTATAAATTGGAAGAAGCCACAGATAGTCCTGGATGATTGAAGGCATAGAGAATGGATTGGGGATGCCAATAAAGATATGGAATACTTGGATCAGGAGGTTGGTGGCGGTAGAGGGGTTGCTTATAATCCCTTTTCAGCGTATTTCCATAATATTCGTCCAGCCTCGCCCTCAATACCATTACCATAATCCTCGTCTCGATCCAAGCCACATTGTGGTCCCCATTGCCACTTTTCTAATTGTCCTCGGGCTTTGTCATTCATGAGTCTATTAGCGCCGGCCTCCGTTTAATTCATTAGCCAGTACTTTCGCTGGGTGTGAGTGAGATTACACACTTAGGATAAAGTAATTGGATTTGGGATTGCTTAATTGAAATCTTGGTTAAGTCTTCCTCGCTATTGGTCAATGCTCAACCAGGAGCTCAAGATCTTACTTTTGTGATGATGTCACGCTTGACAATACACTTCTCACTACTTAAACCTTACCAACCGTTGTAACAAGTCACATATTATTGAAATACGTGCAATCTGCTCTGCGATTTATAGAACATGAAGTAGTTAAACAGCCAAACCTCATGGTTACTCAGATATGGAAATAAAAAAGAAAAGAATAATTAAAAGCATTCTTTCGAATTGGCAACATTTTCTTTCTGATTATCCTTGGGACCTATTAGCTCTCGAGGTTTTCCTCTATCTCCTAGGCATTTGTCTGCTAAAGATGGCAGCCAAAGAAAATGCCGAAAAAGAGATTTCTCTGAAAATCTGACGTTTTCCCTCGGCCAAATGCCAATCATTCCTAGACTTCAGATAGTTAACGGCTAACTATCTCAATCTCATTATGTTAGTACAATAATTAATTGTATTTTATGGCGCTTAAGTAATATATGACAATTATATTATTTTGTAAGGAGCCAATCATTATTCCTAAACTAAAATTTAAATTAAGAAATTATACTTTATACTTATAAATAGATTGTTATTTTATTAATAAAATCACTACCTCCTGTATTTTTTTCACTACCATCCAGTATTCTCGAGTAGAAACATTGAAGAAAAGGAATATTTTAAAATTACTGGAATTTCTTTGATATTGGGGATCATTTTTAGGAACGTTTGTACAAAAAAACACAATTTGACTTCACTGTTCTGAAACTTTAAAGATGAACTAATTCTTGAGAGTTATACTACATTAACTCTACTTTTTTACTGTTAGGGAAGAAACATCACTATATATTTATGATTGACTAAGTACTTCGAAGTTAAAAAACTCATTTTTAGTGATCTGTTAAAACAGCTTCGAAAAAGTCAAACAATTTTTGTACTCTTAGGTTGTAGATCTCGAAAGTACTCTCTTAATAAAAGATATTCTGGCCATACTCATAAGTCCGATAAACCAGCCAACTTACCCCAAATATTACTTATAGCTTTTTGAAGCAATGTTAGTTTAAACTAACAAACAAATTGAATCAGGTGAACTGTTAAAAAATGATTTTTAATATGTTCGAGAATCCAAAAATTTCCAAAGCCATTGTATTTATAATCTTCATGAAGGCCATTTTTGATATTTAGGGGTTAATTCGAAGACCTACATTAATTGTTGGGAGTGGATTTATAAATTCGATTCCCGAATAGGGATTCAGTGCAAGATGCAATGGAATGTAGAGGCATTGTGCTATTAAATAAGGCGTTTATGCCTTACAATTAGTTAGAATTTTCATTTAATCTTTAAAAATCAAAATTCGTGTACTTTCCTTTTTTATGCCTATACAATTAGAACATACTCGGCAGAAAAGTCCTATTTCAGCCCGAATTATCCTTAATAGTAATTTGATTCTAGCATGGAGAAACCGTCAAATCGCTCCCCATTGTGCCTGTACCATGGCAAGCTGAGCATTTGGAATTGGTAGCCCTATCTTCCGTCTCTGTGTGTGTACGAATGTATTGGAGGGTGCGAGGGGACTAGGGCAGGTGTTTGTTGGTTTAAGGGGGAATCAAACACAAAGGACCCTACAACTCCAGTTTCTCTCCACGAATCGATATCAAATCACTGGCTGAGTCAGCTGGTGGCATAGCACTGCCATCGCCACGTGTCGGGTCGCGTGCCTCCTGCAGGTCCACGGGATGTAGGGAAATGGTGCTAATTCATAATTGACTACTTCCTATTAACCGTCATTCATTCATCGCTTGGCCTAGATATCAAGTAGAAGCTACTACATGCATTGCGCATTTTCGCTTTTAGTTTTCTAGTTTGCTTGGACTGGTTTGAAACTGTTTTAAGTGTCTTACTTTCATCAAAACTAAGATATATAACACGTGTTACGTATTATTCAGCACATCCTATTAGTTAATCTTCGAATTTTTGTGCTAGGCGGAGAGTCAAATAATAAAAACTTTACTACAAAGTTACACCAGCTTCATTTCGCTCCTACATATATCTCACCTTTTTGGTGCCTCTTCAGGGGAACCGGAAAGGTGTGAAAGATGCCGGGATGAAATTGTTGGTGTAATTTTGTAGTGAAGTTTTTATTATTTGACATTCCGACTAGCACGAAAATTCGAAATATGATTTATTATTCACAGCTCTATTGTACCTTCAGTGCTTCATCAGAAGCTAAGGTAAAGAATTATTTAGATGCGACCTGGATAGTGGAAGCTTGCTGTCGATTGTTAATTTAATTGACAATAATTAATAATGGTCATATTGATAACGAAATATTTATTTCATTCGATGGACTACACTTCTGTTGGATATTTAAGTCTAGTAAATGGTATTTATCAATTAGGAACAGCTGAGTGATTGGTGTCTTTTTCTTAGCTTCAGTTATGACTTGGCCAGGATACTTTTAATTTTCGTGCTGGTGGCACTGAAGGCGAAACTTGTAGAGCCGTGAATAATATACCATTTTTATTAATTCACGTATTTTATTTGTTGACCTTTCGCCTGAAAAGTGAATAATATTTTTTCTTAATGAAAAGCTACCGCCCCTAGTTGGGATCGAACCCATATGCGAATATTATTAAGAGTACAATATTTTAATTGTTAAGGGGTAATACTACCTTGCATTTTTTTATGGGGTAAACTTTTTTTTATGGACAAAAATTCTTCATTAACTAATCAAAAATAATATTCAAGCGTGTTTATGCGAAGAACATTTTGTTAAATAGACAAAAATACGATTTTCCGAGTGAAGTCCCGATGCCGAGTGAACGCGATGCTGATTTGAAGATAATTTTTTGCGCGAGCTTCGATTGATCCGATCAACTTCAAATTTTAATTGCAGCTTCCTAGTGATTTTTTCTAGTAAAGTACGTTGGATTGTTTTTGAATCATTGAATTATAACGATTTTATGACCGATTTTCGACGGAGTTTTAATAGAAAATGAATAATTGTTCACCATTTTCGAAAAAATTAATATTTCTTAAAAATCCTACGTACTTTACTAGATTTATCCTTCTTCTTTAGAAATTCTTCTAGAAGATCTAGATAAAAAAATTCCTGCCTGTAGACTATTGGCCGTGAAAAAAGAGGGTTTCCGTTCGTCAGAAACGTTTGACATAAAGAATTGAAAAATATTGATTTATTTTTTTATTTTATTTTATTTTATTTTTTTTTATTTTTTTTTTTTTTTTTTATTTTTTTTTTTTTTTACGGCGCATCTACATCTAGGTCATTGGCGCCGACATCCAGGGTGCAGCGAGGAATTTTACCAGCGAGCCGTGGGATGATAAAATTCCTGCCGGAGGTGGGGATCAAACCCACCATCTCCCGCTTATGAATCCAAGGCGCTAGCCATTAGACCACGGGAGACCCCTGATTTATTTGTTATTTATAAATTGGAGAAAATGAGTTTAATTTTGATGGCACTAGGTAGTATTACATCTAACTGTGTAAAATAGTGTAATACATAAGTAACACTGAATCCTAAAGTTGTATGAACAAATAATCTGGCATTTAGAGCTGCCGATACTTCTACTCGTAGCTGCACTAATTCTGTGGATTATAGCTGGAATTCCAGACAATTAAACAGAGTTATGAGATGAGTGGGATGTGCAAACACTAGCTACGTGATGTTCCTTTCACTAAACCCTTTAACAACCATGAAATGTGCCCATTATATCGTGATCCTGGTCCAAAGGCCTGGGAACAGAATCATAACACTGCAATACTCATTCTTTTATTTACTTATGAAATGATTTATCTTAATTTTGAACAAATTAAACTATTAATCAATTGAAAGTTAATAAACCGTGGTCATGTGGCATTGGATTCTCATAAGGGAGATGAGGGCTCGAGTTCCACCTGTAGAAGGTTGAGTTTCTTCATATCAAGGCACGTTGAAGGAATTTCCTGCTGCACCATGGATATTTAGCATGAATGGCAACCTATGTATAGTCCGGTACTAATGGTCAAGATGTAAAATCGCCGTAAAAAAAAGTAAAAAGTAAATTATAACAATAACTATGATGAGTGATAATGAAATAACACGAATAATATATATATATATATATATATATATATATATATATATATATATATATAATTTTAATCTACGTTAGTTTAAAAAATAAAACATATAATCCATGTCTGCCTTTCTTAAATATTTTTAAAAAAATATCGTGTTCATTGTCCCAAAGAATTCGTTCCATCGAAGATCCGATTTCGAAAGATTTTCTCAAGGAAGGACAGTTCCTGTATGAGATTCAAAAATGTTAAATAGCTCTCCTACAAGCCAGCTGCATAAGGATGGATATAGGTCGCTAAGGATTCATAAATGGTACAGAATAATTTCTTCGCTCCATCTAGAAAGCTCACTTGATGTTGCAGTTTTGAAGTGACAATTATAGAAATCTAAGATAGCGATTATCTCAGAAAATATTGATTAGATGAATAAACTAATTTCGAGGTAAAAAATTGATTTTGAAACTAAAAATATACATCACCTTCTTCCATTTAATCCCACGTGAACAACCTACTCGCACGGTTAGGTTCTTCCTATGGAGCATATGAGTCCTAACGTTCTGGCCATTTTGGTTCTAGGAGTTTTGGTTTCAGAACATTTGGCTTGTAGTCAGTAGACCATCCATGTGTAGGAAATATACTTGAAGCAAATCCCTTATCAGACACTTGAAGAGAACTTTTAACTCTGCTTAGAGCATTTGATTCAATAATTAATTTAACTAGTGTCTGTACAGTTAAGCGCTAGTTGAAAATGAGAGAAGTGTATTTAGGACAGGAGAGTGAGAGGATCGGGTGCTGTAACGGTTGTCCGGTCAGATGTAGGCCACGGTGCTCCTTGTGGTTGTAGCTCCTAGCTAGTTTCGTACAATGTACACTAAGTAAACCATTTCCTTCTACTTAGCACATTGCCATCCGGTTGTAGCACCTGCTACTTGTTGTTTAACTAATGCTAGACTAGGGGGTCTTGGAGATCCAGTCGTTTTCTCACTGATTTGTGTGTCATGCAATTAAGGTGTTTTCTTTAACATCATCTTTACTTTTAGGGAACAAATAGTAAACATCTATGAAATGTGTGTTTAAGAAGTTTCAGGGTCTCTCCGCAGCCTAGTTTATAATGCCATGGACTCCCTTGCGGGAGATCTGGGTTCGACTCCCGCCTACAGCAGGTTGAGTTCTTTCAAGAAATCATTACCTACCTAATTATTACTGTTGTATTTTTTATTTATTTTTTTTATTTATTTTTTTTGCAAGCAGCGCCATGACTGATACCTGTTTGTGGTCCCGATGAAACAAACTGGTTCAAATCCTAACCTGGCGATTTAAGTTTTTGAATAAATTGAGTCGTTCTGTTCCAAAGAGACTGATGTGACATAGCAACAATTTTGGGAAATCGAGAAAAACGTTTTAAACTTAGAATTTTCGGAATAACTTCATGGATTTTTTTTAAATTATTAAAACAAATACTTCGGATCTGTTTTTAAGACTTTTTTTTTTGCTATTTATCTAATAAATTCTTAGTTATTAGCAAAAGCAAGAGCCCAATAGACAACCTGCAGTTTTGAAACATAAAAAGCATACCAAAGGATAGCCCTTTAAATTCTGAATCCAAGGATTTAGAAATCTCATTTTCAATTTTTCGTGGACAACAGTAACTTTGGAACTGAATGACTCAATTAAAGACTTTAAAATGATGTATACTACCATATGTATTATACAATGATCTGATAAATCATTTATAAGAAAACATAATTATGTAGAAATTCGACTGACATCCTTGAAAATGCTTCTAGTAACTTAATAACCAATATTCTAATCGATTTTAAACGGTACTTTATACCGATAACCCATTATACCGAGTGAAGCTTAAAGCAAAACGCGTGAGGCCATTACTACCAGTGATAATACTTATAGATCAAAGCATGCCATAAGGGCAGAGGGTCAGGCTACCGATGGATAAAGGTGGGGGTGGATGCCACTGGTTCGGATATAAATTTCAAGTAATCGCCTAGCATTGTACTAGACTCTAGGACAGCTGCATGGTTCACCCTCCGCGAAACTGGAAATCACCCTGAGCCATCAAGCAAATAGGAGCAGGCTTCGATGGTTCGCACCCCAATATATGGGCGATATTTATTTATATTTTTTTTAGCTGAGTGACATTAACGTATATAGAAAATAATTTCCAGGGGGGGGGAAGGAGACTGGGCGCCCCTTGGCATTTGGGGGGTTGCTGAAAATTTTATAGTGTAAAATGGTGAGTTTTAAGGTCCACTGGACACCTATTAGAGCAGGGTAAATGTATAAGACATTTTTCGTTATTATAGGTTTTTTTCACATGAAATGTTCTCACAAAAGCAAAATTTCTGGGGGGGGGGGTGCAGCCCCCCTTATATACACCCATGCTGACTCAGCATGGGCGTATATATATATGTATATATATATATATATATATATATGTATGTGTATATATATGTGTGTGTGTGTATATATATATGTATATATATATTTACTAGCACGACTGCGTTTAGGGAATTAGCGCCGGGCTATCTATAGGTTGCCCCCCTTCATAAACATCCATGCTCGAGCAGGAAGTTTTTTCATCAATGGTCATTTCAATCGGACCATTGATGAAGAAGACTCAACCTCCTGCGGGTGAGACTCGAACCCGCATCACCCGCATGAGAACCCTTAGCGTTAGCCACTAGACCACGAGGAGGTCTTAATAAAATTATTCTCTGAAGTATAATAATTTGTGTTTTAGCATAACAACAGTCCCTTTCTTGTTTTCTGAAATAAATCTGTACTACATTAATTTAATTTATGTTTTTATTTGATTTATTAATTGTAGGTAACTAATTTTTTTGTGATTTACTGATTTACATGATAACTTATACATGTGCTTATGAACTTTGTTATTCATGAAGGGGAATGATTTAGTGCTATTGATTTAATACTGTTAATAAATTAGTTACTTTAAAATAAAAAAATATCATCCCTTCTTTTCCTGTAACTTCATTTCACAGTCCTGATGGTTTAGGGGAGCAGCCCTTGAAACTCGCTTTGCTGATATTTTGAGCTGTGGTAAGACTTGCGAAAAGAATATTTAACAATTTTGTAGAAAACTCTACATTACAATAGATTATTTTATCTATTTTTTGTTTTTTTATTTTCTTTTTTTTCTCCCATACTCCAACATTATTTGTATTAATCTTATAAGAATTTATAAAACGTTATTATTATTATTAACTGGCTCACATATTTATAAAATATACTGAATTAAAATATCACTATAATGTATTAATAATATATTACATAATTTGTTTAGTGTATTTATATAAACAATGTGTAAAATGTATTTTTGTAACATCATGATGCATTGTTATAAAGTAAATCGCCAAATGTTGCGAAACTCTTAATAAATATTTGTAGATGAAGTTTTTTTTAGTCTTCTTCTTAGAAGGTTCAACATTTTTTTAAAAAGTCAATACTATGATCGATTCGCTTGTTGGTTCTAACTGGTTTCTGCACCTCAAATTAAAGTATATCCAGACAAAGATTTATTAATCAAAGTATATATTACGGTATTTCGTTACGGTTAAAGATAATACGTTTAATATTAAGGAAGTGAAATAAGAAGCCTATATTACATAAGCGGTGAAGGAAACCTAAGATTAGTTCTGTGGTTTTCATAGCTTTATATGCTAGTGCTATTTCACATAGCGGTATCAGAGTTTCCCAAGAGTCTGTTCCTTCTGGAGAGAACGGATGTTTCCTTTCTTTTTTAGCGCGGTTCCTCCCTCCCCCATAGGGAGGAACCCCGCTTATAGGGTTGATACAATGAAACAATCCGGAAGTGCCGACTAGAAAATTTCGCGTTTCAGAACCCCTAGAGACCGAAAATAACGGTGGTTCAAATTTGTATATATATATATATATATATATATATATATATATATATATATATATGTATATATTTATGTATATGTATATATATATATATATATATATATATATATATATATATATATATTTGTCTGTTCGCTCTCTAGATAGAAGACGAATGGTCCGATTTTGATGAAATTTGGTACAAAAATCCTTCGTCCAATTTGAAAGGTCAAGTTCGTTAACCAGCAAAATCCGCCTACTGGAAGATGGCGTTTGGGGCGAAATTCGCGCAAAAAAAATCGTAACGCTTACGTTTTTGAGTTCATAAGCTTGTAAGTACTCGTTTTATATGATTCCTGGGATAGGAAAACGAATGAAACCATTTTGAAGGCGATCGCTTTAACCGTTTTCGAGAAAATTGGAAAAATAGTTTTTGAATACCGTTTTTGGTTTGGGTACTTAGAATTACGGGATTCAGCTGAAACTTTATCTGCATGTTCTACTTTCATTAAAACTAATATGTTGAAAGTTTTGTTACGTTTGGAGTTAAGGAAGGGTTAGAATAAAATATTTTATGAACAGACATGAAAAGTTTTGGGAAGTTCGTATACTTTCATTAATATCTCGAACACGGTTGGGAAATCGTGGTAAGCTGTAAATACAAGTAGGACATATTTAACACTAATATATGCACATATCTATGTAAATATACCTAACACACATATATATATATATATATATATATATATATATATATATATATATATATATACATATATAATATATATATATTTATATATATACATATACACATACACATATACACGCACACATATGTACATATATATGCCCACATACATACACATATGGGGAATGTATTATTAAGTAGCAGTGACCTAACCCGGACAATCCCTACCTTGCATCATCAACGGTCAACGATCTCCCCTCAACAAAATAATAACTGCTTCTATTTTAATCTTTCGAAATTAGACTAGGGATAAGAACGGAACCGCGCTAAGATGAGGCAGTTCCTGCGAGTCGGACTTTTTTGTGTGTGTAGCTATTCAGGCTGCAACTATTATGGGATTTTTAAACAAATTCCTGATATCCACATAAATTCTAACAGCTAGGTTATATCCGAATTATGCCCAATTTACCAGATAGACGATGATTAAACGTAAAATAAAAATGGCAGAACAATTTCAATATTCTATTACTTGCCTTGAGGCGAAGAATCAATTGTTAAGTTGCAAACATTTGAGTTTTTCAACTAAATTATTATTTTGTATACAGTGTTCCGTATTCACTTGACGAGGCGAAGGTCAAAACAGAAAATTTATTTATTTATTTAATTTAAATTTTAACGTCCATTATTATTAACTAAGAATTTTAGGACGGGTTATCTATAGGTTACTACCATTTTCTAGCCAGGATAGGGCTGATGCCTTTTCTTTTTCTTCTAAAGAAAAGCCACCACCCTACAGTTGAATTGATTCACCACTTTACTAGTTTCGTGCCTTCAGTGTCTCATCAGGAGATAAAATTAAAATTATCCACAGCCACAGTAAGGGATTCTTTCAATATCCGGACCACGTCATGACTGAAGGTAAGAAAAAGGTGCCAACCAGTCATCTGTTTCTAATCGATAAAGACCGTTTACTAAACATCGTTATCCAACAGAAGTATAGTCCATCGAATAAAATATAAATTTCTATGTCAATATGAACATTATTAATTATTGTCAAATAAATTAAGAAATATTATGTTTATATGTTTTATTTCCGACTTTTTTCCCTATTATTTATATCATAACCTTGTCAAAATCAAATTTGTCCTTATATTTACTTGCATGATATTCCAAAAGCTGTGTTATTGTCACCTTCTTCCGCATTTTTGACATGATGCTTTTTTCTCATCCCAAGAAACTTTCTGTATGTTTCATGCCTTCTTATAAAAGAACATACAACATACAAAGTTTAATAGGTCAAACATACAAAGTTTAATAGATACCTTACATGGCACCTATTAAAGGTTCCATACTTCCATGAAGTTCTTTTAATATCTTAACCATACGCTCGCTTAATCTTATTACTTTGTCATGTTTGGTCAAAGGCGGCTATAGACAAACATTTCTGGGAAGGGGGGGGGGGTAATTTAGTATGGGTTTACCGCCGTGCCTGGGGGTGTAGAATCAAATTTTTATAACCAGACACCAGGAGGTTGTAAGGAAGCATTTGATAAACTAAGAACATACATTAATTAGAACTTATTTTTATTAATTTGCCTAAACAATTTATTTTTCTAACTTAATCGAAAAAGATTGTGAATTTTCATTCCGGGGGGTCCTGAAGCCACCCTCTTTAGCCACCAC